>JAHLEZ010000036.1:0-535457 GCA_020726505.1 Leptodontidium sp. MPI-SDFR-AT-0119 | reverse complement strand
AGTCTCTAGCACTTAAGCGGCTTAAAGAAGTGCTTACTGTTCATGCCGCATAAGTATAAGTTACCTTGGCCGCGAGAGCGAGATCTACTAGATCTTACGCCTGACGCACTATCGTCTATTCCCCTAAGGGTTGAGTATTAACTACCACCCCCTCCTTGACGCCTAGGCTTCCTAAATATAGTGTGCTCTTGGTCTATGCCAGGGAGTACTTAAATGTAATTATTAAGAGTAAAATCATACTCCTTTTAAGTTAATTGTCGCGTATAAACCGTGCTAAAGATAGGATTTGCCTAGTCAGGGTGCATATGAGCTCCCACAGCACGTAGCCACTTCTTTAAAGCCACAGTGCCCTTGACTTTAGGTATATCGTACGCTTTAGCATTCTTATAAGCTTTTAAGAAGTCCTTTATTTATTAGTTGACGTTGACTTTTCCCTTATGTGCTTCCCTCAAAACCTTCTCGTATCTGTGACTACTATAGTAAGGACCGACGATTCTAACAGTGTTATATCGCGCAAAAGTGTACTAACTAGCTTTTATATACTTAGTTCGCTCTTGCCCTCTAGTTCCCTAATCGTGTGACGACCGTCGCTGCCTAGAGCCTCATTTCCACCGGCTCCACTTAGTACTGCCTAATCGGGACGTACCGAGATTATCATAGTGTTAGGCATACTAATCTCTTGTATATAAACTTCTTTTTTCCTTACCTTCTTTCTTTTATAGTTATAGATTCTAAGTTAATACTTAATATCGTCATATGTCTTATATTAATATGTGAGGCGTCAGTTACACGTGATTACCGTCTTTTTAGAGTAAGCGTCACATTATCTATAACTCTTTTCTCTACGTCTAAGAAGACAGTAAATATCCCTCGCCCCTTAATTCTCTTATAAGTAGTTACGACCTAGAAGCTCAAATATAAGAAAGGCTTATACTAAGCCTTGTAGCTTAACGAATAGTAACATCTAAACCTCTATTAATAGCGAAGTCGATAATCACTCCGCTAACTATCCCCTCCTTTTCTTTTTCGACTTCTGCCTTTACTCGACGAAGTCAATAACCTCTCTTTACTAGAGACTTACCCCTTACTCGATAAGTCAAGCTAAAAGTTACTTTTATAACAAAACTTAATATATCGTTTACTTCTTTTTCTATACCCCCTAGTAGTCCTTCACATACTATTAATATTATACTTTAAGACACACTTATAAAGACAGACTTAAAACAGCGATTCCGCCTTCTAAAGGAATAACTGGCTAAAAGCCGAGCGGAGACAAGTATATTAAGGGCTACCTTATATATATAGCGGCCCCTTAGCGACTTTAGGAACTATAAGTCTATTAGTAAGTTTATAACCTTTTAGTCTAGTAAATCCCTTTAACTTATTATTAAGGAAACTCCTATTCTTAAGTCTCCTTATAAGGTACGACTAACATAGAATGCCCTTACTTTTAGTCTTAGTGGACTATTAGACGACGATAGCGATGATGGCTACTGACCTCCTCGTATCTCACGTCGTTATTCCCTCTCTTTCCCTAGGTTATCTTAAATGTCTACGGCCTCACGAATCGAGAAGATCCCTAACTTTTATAATAAACTCTCGGATAGTATTAACTATAATTCACGTTTATAAGAAGTCTAAGTCTAAAACGCCTTATATTAGTACGATAAATACTTTGTCGACGACAATTACTAAAAGAACTAGTTACTTATATAAATAAAAGGAATAACTTGTACGTTCTTAAAACCCTTTTTCTTGTTCTTAATACTTAACGATAATAAAAATATTATAAATTCGCTCGACTTAGTTAATTAAGTCGTCAAATTCTTAATTAACCCTTATAAGTAACAAATAGCGCGTAACCTCTACTTTATATTAAAGATAAAAGTTATAAGATAAACCTTTTAAGACTTTTACTAATAGTTTAAGATTCTTACTAACTAAGGCGACGTAACTAATAAGTTAATCCTTAAAATAGACTTATAAGATAAGCTCTTATCCCGCCTACGTAAGTAACTGTTCTATGAGTATTAGAGAGCTAGAACTCTAAAAGAGTATATAAAAGTAGTTTAAGCGGAGGACTAAGGATAAATTATAAAGAGTATTATTTACATTAGTTACTTTGGCCCCTTAGTAATAAGTATAAATTCCTACCCTTAGTCTTAAGTTAATATCTTCTTAGGGACTATAAGAAAGTCACTTTAAGCTTTTACTACTTCTTCGTCTTAGTGACGAGAGACTAATTAACCCTTAAGTTAATAAATCTCTATATAAACTAATATACCTCGTGCCTAAACACTAGTAAATACCCTACGGCATTTCTCTTAGAGACCCCCTAGTCGTAGTTATACCTCCTGTGTTAATAAGATAAAAGTAAGCGCCGACGACAATAGTCTTATGTCTAATAGTTAAGCTATAAACGATAATAATAACTTACTAGTGAAGGAACTTACTTTATAAGTAAAAGACTTAGCCTAAGAAAAGGCTCCTTCTTAGGCATAATACGAGATATATAATATCTTAATCTTACGAAGCTTCTTAGTAGACTAATACTTACTACTTATATCGCTTTCTCTAAGAATAGACTTACGTATAAACTGCCCGCACTTCTTAATTTTAAAGTTAATAATTATTATTTTATTAATTACTTTCTTTTAAAGTCTCTTTCTTTCTTTTTAAAACCTTTAATTTACTTACTACTTTTACTTGTCCTTATTAAAGGATTTAATAGTCGAACTAGTTAGATTATTAACTACTATACTACGTTAAATTTAATAGTTGACAAGTGTTTATAGTCATTTACTCCCTTTTTAATTACTTACTTAAGAAACTATAGAGTAATTATTAGAAGATTATAGTTAGAGTATTACGAAGTACTCTTAAATACTACTAAACGAGGGCTTATCTAACTATTGGACTACCCCTTAATAATAAGTTATAGTAAGTTAATTAAAGTCTGAGACTTACGAGTATATAAGATTTACTAACGCTACTAGTGTAACGCTAAGTATAAAGACGCTAAGTTACGTGAATCTTAGAGCCGCCGTGATCCCTAACTTCCCGAGTCGACTTCGATAATCGATTTACTACTTTTAAACTTTATACTAAGTATAAATATAATAGACACTACAAAGTACACCCCCACCGCTCTCCCTCGATATTACTGAGTTATATAAGACAAACGTGTGTCTTGCCTTACTAATAGTGCCGATTCTGTGATATATATTAGTTTTATAATATATTTTCTTTCACGATTAAATTAAAAAGACGGAATATACGTTAATAACTCCTTCACTTCCTTAATTGCCCTAGAACTTATTATTACTAACTCCTTGATTATTACTAAGTTTAGAAAACTAGTGATTATATTAATAGAAAATCGAACTTAGCACCTCACGTAATATAGTTGAATTATGTCGAATACTAAAAATGTAAAATCTATAGATACACAGTTATTAAGTCTACACTTACTTAGAATCTCCGCTAGTGAGACTACCGTAAGTCGTAGAAAGAAAGATCAGGGAAACCCGTTATAGTCGTGCCAAAAGTATAAAGTCGAGAATTTATACTTCCCCGGAGTCGAGCCCACGGCGCTAGTAAAGGAAATTTACCCCCCTATTTCTTTAACACTTAGTACTTCGTTTACTTCTTCTTTCCTTCCTGTTTTAAGTATAAAACTCCTTACGTATTCCTTACTTTCTTCTCTTATTATACCCTCCGATAAATATTTCGTTTCGAAATATATAGTAGCCTTTAGAAGTAGCCGCGCCACTGTTTTAATTAGAGAAGTTACGCTAATAATAAATTCTATGTTAATCTCTAAGAGTCAGAAATACTTAGATCCGCGCCTTTTAAGTATATAGTATTACCCTTAATTAATCTCTAATATTAGTACTACTATTAAACTTACCTCTATTATTAATCTTTTATATATTATAGAGCTCTTATATTAATAAGTGCGACATATAATAAAGCCTAAAAAGCGCGCGCACTTTGTTACTAATAGTTCTCTACTTTAACTAAGAAGTATGTCGAATAACTAGCCTAGTTAATATATATAACCGTCCCCATAATTAGATAATATATATATTTTAACTAAACTAGCTTAAATAAAAGTTACTAAGCTAAAAGAAAGAACCACTAAGCTTTTATACCCCCGAGACTAAACTAACTCCCCCTAATTTACTTCTTTCACGCGCAGAATATATATTAAGGACTATACTAATTTACTTTAGAATATATAAATATAACTCTCTCTCGTACACGACTCGACTATAAAAGCTCCTCCTTCCCTAACTTCTTCTCCTTAATTACGAGATAAGTTACTAATTATAAAGTAACGTAAGAAAGCTCGTTAACGTCTAATTATTAAGATCTTCTCGATTAGCGCTATAACGTTTTATATATTAATAAAATAAAAGTCTAGAAATAAGATATTCGTAGTGACTCTTTAAGAGATTAATACCTTAATTAATTAAAGAAACTAAGAGCGAGAGAAAGCCGCTACTATATTAGCCTTAACTATCGAACTTACTCACTGCCGCTAGTTAATTATATAGTTTACACTTTCTATTTAAGAGTTAGACGTTAAACTAATGATTCCCTTAAAATACATTAATTAAACTTACGTATTCTCTAAGGCAGAAAGTGATATTCTCCCCTCTTATTACTCGTACAATTATAAAATTAAGCTAAAAGGAGAAGGTAAGAAAGTACTTAAGTATTTGCTATTATATAAAATATTAGTTAAAGAACTTAAGGCTATTAAAGAATATATTACGGATAACTTAGATAAAGGATTTATTAAGCCGTCTTAGACACTATTTACTGCCCCTATTCTCTTTGTTAAGAAGCCGAATAACTCTTTATAATTATGTATTAATTTCTGAGTACTAAATTCCCTTACTCGGAAGGATTAATACCCTTTACCTCTAATTAATAAGACTTTAGCTTGTATAGTTAATACTTGTATCTTCATTAAACTAGACATTTATTAAGCCTTTTACTAAATCTAAATAAACTTAATATTAAAGGAGTACACTACCTTCCGCACAAAGTATAGCGTATACAAGTACAAAGTTCTTCTATTTAGTCTAACTAATAGACTTACTACTTACTAGTATTATATAAATAATATTCTCTTCGATTACTTTAATGATTTTTATATAACGTACTTAGACGATATTTTTATATACTCTAAGGACTCCTTATAATACTAACTCTACGTTAGAAAAGTACTTTAACGCCTCAACGACGCTAAGTTATAAGTCGACCTAAAGAAGTGTGAGTTTAAAGTAATATAAATTAAGTACTTAAGATTTATTATATTAACCTTTAGCTTAAAAGTTAATCCTGAGAAGGTTTCTATTGTTTGTAAATAGACTTACTTTAACTCTATTAAAAGAGTATAATCTTTCCTTAGTTTTTGTAACTTTTACTAGAGATTTATTTACGACTACGATATTATAACGAAACCTCTTATTTAATTAACTAAGAATAACGTTCCCTTTTACTTTATTATAAAGTACGAAGACGCCTTTGACCTCTTAAAATACACTCTCACGTTTATACTTCTCTTAAGACACTACTAACAAGATTTACCTTACCTCTTAGAGACAGATACTAGTAATAGTATTATAGCCGAAGTCCTTTCTTAATAATACGGCGACAATTAGTTCCCTGTTACTTTCTTTTTAAAGATTATATTACTTATTAAGCTTAACTATATAATATATAATAAAGAGATACTAGTTATTATTAAATCCTTTAAGTACTAACATATTAAGTTAGCAGGAGCCCCCTACTAAGTTTGTGTCGTGATAAACTATAAGGTCTTAGAATAGTTTATAACTTGTAAGTAATTAAATATTAAATAAATATAATAGGCAAAGCTTTTAACGAATTATAATTTCATAATCACGTACTACTTTAGAATTTATAACCCCTTAATAAACGTACTTTCTTATAAGCTAGACAAGTTAAATCGACAGAACTTTATAAAGAAGACTTAACGCCTTTAATAACTCTTATACTAAGACTAAGTTAACTTTAACTTATTATCTATAAAGTTATAGCCGCTTAACGACATTAACGCGCTAGTGGCTGACGTTAAACTTACTACTCTTATATTAATATTCTCTATTATATAATAAATCTTAGAGGCTAATCACACTACTCTTTCCTTATAGGCTTTACGTAAACAAGTTATATTAGACTTTCTAAGTAAACTTAACTTAGAAGGTAACCTCTTACTTTACGACGGCCGCCTCTTAGTCCCTGATGTTAATCACTTTCGAACCCTCCTTATACGAGAAGTCTATAATCGAGTCACTATAGCGCACCTTAATACTAAGAAGACGATCTAAATACTCTTTTCTTAGTACTAGTGGCATAAAATCACGTCGATAGTTTAGTAATACTACTATAATTATTATACCTACTAACGAATTTAAGCCCCTTAAAATAAAAAGCCTAGATTCCTTTATCTTCTTCTTATTTTATTTAAATTATAAAAACATATTATAGTAAACTATTACTCTTTTATTAGAAACAAGTATAAATTCGATAACGTCCTTGTCTTTATTAATAGATTTAGTAAATAAATTATTAATATCCCTTACTAAAAGATAATAAATACTCGGAAGTTAGTAATTATATACATTTACTATATATATTGTTACTTTAGCGCTCCCTTGACTATTACTTCTAATAGAGGCCCTTAGTTTTTCTTTAGGTTTTAGACTGCCCTTAGTAAGATCCTCGGGACTATAAGACAACTGTCTATTATTAATTACTTATAAATAAATAACTAGACTAAAGTATACAACTAATACTTATAAAAACGACTCTGACCTTTTGTTACGTATTACTAAGACGACTAGTTAGAGTACTTCTTTATTATAAACTACGCCTAGATGTCCCTCCTATATAATTCCTTAGGGGGACTCTTTTTATTTAAAGTAGTCTATAAATATATACTACGTATAGATTAAGACTAAGAAATTAACTTACTAGACTTAGTTACCCCCGCTAATAAGTTAAATACTTAATAAGCTATTAATTATACTTAACGCTATAAGAAATCATAAGACATAACTTAGTCTAACCTTACTATAACTTAAGTCAAGATAACTAGGTCTTATAACGCCTCTCACCGCTATATCGACTTTAATAAAGACAACTTAATTTAGCTTAATATATATTACTTTAAGACACTCTGTTTATTTAAGAAGTTAAATATATTAACTAATAGACTATTTAAAGTACTCGAGAAGGTAAGACACTCGTACTACTTAGAATTACTAGCGAGTATAAAGGTCTATAACGTCTTTCTAGCTAGTAAGTTTCGCTAGGACCTTAAAGATCCCTTACTAAGCTAAGTATAAGATACCCCCCCGCCGATTAATATTATAAGCGACGACGAGTAAGAACTAGAAGAAGTATTTGCTTACTATAAGAAGGGCAAGACTTTATCTTATTATATTACTTAGTTTAATTAAGACGTTAATTTAGACTAATATAACACTTTTAACTTTAAGTATACTTTATATAAAGTCAAGGACTTCTACCTCAATTACCTCGAGTAAGTAAGACCCCTTACTAAGCTACTTAAATAAATTAAAGTATAAGAAGACAATATTAACGACTACGACGACCTCGATAGTAATAAAGAGATAGACTAACACTTGAAGACGAGCTTTTTTTAGAGGGGGGGGGTAGTGTAACGACCGTTACTGCCTAGAGCCTCATTTCCACCGGCTCCACTTAGTACTGCCTAATCGGGACGTACTAAGATTACTATAGTACTAAGTATATTAATCTCTTATATATAGACTTCTTCTTTCTTTACCTTCTTTCCTTTATAGTTATAAATTCTAAGTTGATGCTTAGTATCGTCATATGTCCTGTATTAATATATAAGGCGTCAGTTACACGTGATTGCCGTCTTTCTAGGGCAAGCGTCACAAATCGCAGAGTCCAAAAGCGAATCGTTTACTGTTTTAGAGAGCCAGTTATATAGAGCCATATATTTATTGTTTTAGCTCGTCTATTTAGTAAGTGTGTACTAGTACTCCCTAGCTTATGTTATATAGATCTACTATATCTTTGTAATTGTCGGGTAAGGGGGTAGACTAGCTTCTTCTAGACTTGTCCCTTTCATTTAAGTATTTGTCGATAGCTCTAAGGTCAGTGTAGCCCACGTATTATTAGTCGACTTAGGCGTTAAGAACAATTGTAGGTTTACTACTTTTTAAGCTATAATATTAGCGTAATACTGGCTTAACTAAGTCTTTGTAACCTCTTTCGCGGTACTTTCGAGCGTTAGAGCCTTTAGTCGGAGGTTTAAAATATAGCCTATTATAAGGGCGCTAAGGTTTATTATGTCTAATGTACTTATAAAGCTAGTATAGAAATTCAAGCGTAAGTATTATGTCGCCTAATCCTTTCGCGCCTTTAAATTATAATTCGTAAGTAGCCTTAGAAGTAATATTATTAGTTTTAAGTATATATATAATAATTTCAAAGAGGTTTTAGTGTTTTAAGGGTTATTAACGGGCTTTTAAGTACTACTAGTACGTGTGTAAGGCAGTAATAAGAAAGCCTCTATATGCCTCTGTGGAGCCACGTCGGCGCGTGTATGTGACTAGGAAGCTTTAATAGCTTACGGGGCTTATAACTGTCGTGTAAGAGTACGCCTAGAGGCTCCACAAAGGCGAAATTAACGTATTATTAAGGTATATGCAGTACTGTAATTAAATGTTGTTTTATCTACGTATAGTCTATTTAAGCTCCCTAAATATAAAGGTCGCGGGCGCTTTGGCTATAGTGCCTTTAATTAGGCTCGCTTAGCCGGCCTACCATAACCTGCACGACAAAAGTGCAATTAGCTTAGTGCGGTGCCTACAGTGTCACAGTCAAAATTATAGTTGTGTTAGTCTTATTAGGCTTAGTATTACGGTCGCCTTTGCGGCCTTTATAAAAGAAAAGCACAGTGTTAATTATACCTGCGTAAGTTTCACTTTAATTCTTGTGTTTTTAAAGTTAGCTAACTCTAAATAATAGTTAAGACGTCTCTGGGCTTTAGTCCGAGAAGTAATTACTACCCTTAGTATGTTTACTTTACCTTTATAAAACATACTTTAAGTATATTAATAGGCTCAGCCGCCGCCTTAGCTGCCGCTCTAGTTATTATATTACTTAGTATATTTACCTTGTCTTTATAAATAGACTTTAAATGTATTAACTTTGGCTTAGCCGCCGCCCCCCGCTACCTTAGCCCTAGTTACCCCCCCGCCTAATCCTCCTACTTATACGTGGTGTTAGTGCTAGTGCTGTCACTAGTAATATAGCTGCCCGCCGCCGCCGTATTAAGGAGCTCCTTAGTAAGCTAGTAAACTTATTAATAGTTTAGTTCGCGACTAATAGTAGTTTAAGAACGTGGCCTTTTAGAATATAGTTTGTAGCCTTATAAGTAGTTTAAGAATAGGCCCTTATGTATTTGTTTTTACGTTAGTCTAATTATAATTCGGGTCTATTTAGTTTAGTTTTGAAAAATGGAGAATGATGGTGTGAATGATGATTTTATTGAGGGGGCATTTCTAGGTTTATATAACTACTTTGAGTATTAAGCTTTCGCATCAGTTATTAGCTTTGTATTAAGTTACTAGCTTTGTATTAAAGGCTCGCATCGGTTATTAGCTTTGTATCAAGTTACTAGCTTTGTATTAAAGGCTCGCATCGGTTATTAGCTTTATATTAAGTTATTAGCTTTGTATCAAAGGCTCGCATCGGTTATTAGCTTCGTGTCAAGTTACTAGCTTTGTATTAAAGGCTTGCATCGGTTATTAGGCTCGCATATAGTTAGTATTCTTATAGCCCCTCGTAAGATATATAATAATTTATTTATTTATATCTTATCTTTTATTTAAGTAGTTCTTAGATTTAAAGCAGTTATAAAAGCTAATTGTTTATTATTATCTAAAGCTTTTATAAAACTATCTACTAATTGAACTATAGTATTTACGTATAATAGATTTAGTTTATTTTCGTTTATTGAGTTCCTTATGAAATAATAAGTTATATTAATATGTTTAAGTCCCTACCCCACTATTCCGGACACCTCGCTTAACACACCGCTTTTTTACTTACTTACTTTTAATAATTAATAATTATTTTATTCTCTTATCGATTTTTTAGATTTTTAATATATTAATTAGGACAATTATTGTGCCAAAATATACTAAAGACGACGTAGTTTTGGCCCTTCACGCGATTAAAAATAGTAAGTCTATACGACAAGCTTTAAAAGAGTAAGGTGTACTATCCTCCACTTTATACGACCGATCTCGCAACACAAACACCTATTAACAAGCTGCTAGTCATTTACAAAGGTTACTTATAATACTAAAAGATCGTCTTACTAACTAGATTTTAGTTCAAGAGACATTAAGGTTTAGCGTTACTTATGCGCAAGTACAGCTTTTTAGGAACCGACTTTGTGCACTTCAAGGGGACCCCTCACTACTCGGAAAACGATAAGTACAGCGGTTTTTTAAGCGGAATCCTATTCTTAGCACCAAGAAGTAGTATGCCATTAATTCTGTACGTGTTAATAATGTAACTACTAATATTATTAAGCCTTAGTTCCACAAATTAGAGATTCCAGCTATTAAGGCTATTCTACCTAAAAATCGATAGAATATAGATAAAGTAAGAATTATAAAAGGTTTTAGAGTTAATAACTTAGTTATTAGACATACAAAACGGCGTTTTGTTTAGCGGAAACAACTTAGTTCTCGAAATTAGACCTCATTTATTAAGTATATCTCTACAATAGGCAGGAAAACGACTCTACTTGTGATATATAAGGGGAAATCGGTTCAACAATAATAGTTTCTAGTAAATCTCAACGAATTTAAGTCCTAGTAATTTACAGTAACAAAAAATAAGTGGACAAACGATACTACTGTATTAGAATGGCTAAAAAAAGTCTTTATTCCTTAAACGTAACCACGTGACAGAAAACCCCGATTATTAGTCTTAGACGGCCATGGAAGTCATAAGACTACGGAATTCATGTAGAAGTACTTAGAATACAATATATTTCTGTTGTTTTTACCTACACACACGTCACACGTCTTATAACCTTTGGATTTATCGATTTTTTCTCCTCTCAAGGCATCTTACCGGAAACACCTTAATTTATTAATATTAATAACTGATTCTACCTTAATTAGCAAGCGTAACTTCTTGATATACTATTATAAGGCACGGCAAGAGAGCTTAACGGGTATAAATATTAGAGCTGGCTAGAGAGCTACTAGTCTTTAGCTAGTGAGTATGACAAAACCACTAATAAGCCGATTACTATTAGAGAATAGTAATCGGGAGTTAGAAAATGATGCCCTAGAGGACCTTTAGACTATTAAGGAAGTAGAGGAATTATTAATTGTGTAGTCTACGCCAAAGGCTAGCAAAGAATTCAGGTTATAACTTAACACTTTATCTAAATTATCACATAACAACCCTTTAACACGTCGACTACTCTTTAAAAAAGCTGTTAAGGCTTTTAATCAAAAGGACTTCGCTCTTAACTAAGTAGAGATGAAGATATAGTAATTAGAGGCTAAATTAAATTAATTACGGCCACGGAAAAAGCGGAAGGTATAGACTAGCCCAAATTTTAAGTTTGCAGATATTTAGGCTATCTAAAGAACTCAAATTACAACTAGAGATCAAGAAATTGTACTTATTGATTCAGATTTAGCAGGAGATTCTAATGCTATAGAAGATTACATAGAAATTGAAGCGTTGTAGAGTTATTAAGTGTTGTTGTAGGTAGTGGTAAAATTGCGGGGTGTCCGGAATAGTGGGGTGGGGACTTACTTCTTTTATGAAATTCGGGATTATTAGCTAATTTGAGAGTTGATTTACTATTAGTTAATAGCTTTAGTATAGGAGTTTCTTTATTATTTAGAATTTTATTAAAGTAGTTTATTAGATTATATAAGTATAATACTTCTTTTAATACTTCTTTAAAAGCCATATATTTAACTTCACAACTTAATAAAGTTACTGTTTTTTGAAGCATATTAAGCCAGCTTATAATACAATTATTTACTAGAAACAAAAAGCCACTAGTACTTTTTCGGGAGCTAATATCTCCCCCCTAATCGGCGTCTATATAACTTAATAATTCTAGGAATGTTTTATTATAAATATAGTATATTCCTAATTTAGGGTATTTATTTAAGTATTTCTAAATGCGGTCTAGAGCCCTAAAATAGCTTAAATCAGGGTTAGATATATATCTAGCGCATCTATTAATAACATATACTATATCTGGTCTTGTCTTAGTTACTAGATATATTAAAGAGCCTACTTATTATTAATATAATTATAGGTCTTCTTTATTAACTAAACTAATTACTTTATCTAATCTAATTCCTGCTTCTACTAGTGTAGTTACAGGATTTAAATTACCTTTATTAAAACATTTTAATAACGTTTAAAGATATTTATTTTGATTTATATGTACTAATTGATTTTTATAATCTAGTTTTATTTCCATACCAAGGAATTAATGTACTTCACTTATATATTCTATCTTTATAGTTTTAGTTAATTCTTTAACTATATCCTTTATTATATTATTATTTAGTCCTGTGAATATTAAGTCGTCTATATAGAAAATTATAATTATTTTCAATTTATTATATATAAATATAGCTTTATTATATAATAGAGCTTTAAAACCTAGGTTATTTAAGGCCTCGGATAAGTGTTTATATTATAGTTTAGGTGATTACTTAAGGCTATATAAAGCTTTATTAAGTTTGTAATATAATTTTGAGTTGTTATTAATATTAAAGGTTTTTATTAACTTATATATATTATTATTTTTATTATAATATTGTTCTCGACCTATTAGTTGTTCTATATATATTTTAGTATTTATTAGTATATACAAAGGCATTTTTAACGTTATATTAATGTATTTTCCATTTATTTGCTATAGCTAATATAAATATTAACTTATAAGATTCTAGCCTACAAGTAGCTAAAAAGGTTTTTAAATAGTTAAGGCCTAATACTTAATTAAAGCCTTTTACAACCTATCTTAATTTATATTTTATAATATTATCATTTAGGTCTGTTTTTATTTTATAAACCCATCCACCTCTTAAATAAGTTTTATTAAGTAGTAATTCTACTAAATTCCACGTATTTTATAGCTCTAACTTATCTATTTCTAATTTCATAGATTTTAACTAATTATCTTTATTAAGACTATTTATAACTTGTTTATATATATTAGGTTTATTATTAATATTACTTATAAAGACTAGGTCTTCTTTATTTTCTATAGAGTTATTTATTAGAGTTATATTTGGAGAGCTATTTATTACAACTTGAGGAAAAGTTGTTCTTTGGCGGCCTGATCTATCTGGATGAATATTATTAATTCTTACTTCTTGTAATTCTTATAATTAATCGTTATTATGATATTATTATTATTATTATTATTATTATTATTATTATTATTATTATGATTATTATTATTATTATTATATGATTATTATGATTATTATATTATTATTATTAGTATTATTATTATTATTATTATTATTATTTTGATTATTATTATTATTATTATTATTAAGTAATTATGAATCTATTATATTAGGATTATTATTTCTGATTATTCATTATTATGTACTTATTCTTATTATTCAGTATTCTTAATTCTTCTCTACTTAGTATTATTCTTATTCTTATTATTATTATTATTATTAATTAGTATTATTATTATTATTCTTAATCTATTATTATTATTATTATTAGTATTATTATTATTATGATTATTACTATAGTTAAAACGGTCGTGTATTTTAATTTGACTTTCTTCAAATATATTTATTTCAGGATTATTTATAATTATTATTAATGATTTTAATATCTCTTACCTAAGAAGCTTTTTTAGTTATAATATCTAGGACTTTATATAAAAGATAATTAAATCTAATTAATATTGCTTTATTTGCTTTTGGTTCTAGTTTAGTTATATAATTCTTTTATTTTTATAAAAGTATATAGATCTAAAGGTTTTAATATGAGTAATATCTTAGTTTATAAGGGGTTTTATAATTTATTGCCGAATGCGGAGTTCTATTATATAAGTATATAGCCGTGATTGCAGCTTCCCCCTATAAATAATTAAGTAAATTAGTAAAAGCTAATAAACACCTAACTTTATTTAATATAGTACGGTTTATACGTTCTATTACACCATTTGGTTCTTTTATATATGTAGGGGCTAATTAATGAGTTATTTTATGATTTATAAGATATTCTTTGAATTTATTATTAATATATTCCCCACTGTTATTAGTTGTAAAAATATTTATACGTTTATTATTATTATTATTATTATTTTTATTTTTATATTTAACAAAAGTATTAAATGCTTTATATTTATTTCTTAGTAATTTTATTTCGAGATATTTAGTCTTAAATTCTAAGAAGGTTATAATATATTTATATTTATTATAAGTTATAAGTGTAATAGGACCGCATAAGTCACTAGCCACCTTTTGTAATAAGTCAAAGACTTTATTACTAGTTATTTTATTGATTTTATTAGTGAATTTTCCTTTAAGGCAAGTCTCACAGTTTAATATTTGATTATTTATTATTGAATTAGATATGATATTATTATATCTATAAGTATTATTTATTATTTTATTTAAGTATATTAAGTTGATATAACTTAATTTTATATGTAAATCTATTTTATTAATGCTTATAGGTTTATTTTTAATTGTACTTAAAATATTAGTATTAGTTATTAGATTACTAGTTTTATGTGGTATAATTTTTAGTATATGTAATCCTTTGGATTTATTGCCTTTAATTATTACTTTATTTGTTATATTATTTTTAATATAGGCAAAAGAGTTATTAAAAATACTATAATATTAATTACTTAATTGACTTTGAGATATTAAGTTAATACTTAATTTAGGTATATAAAGACAATCTTTGAGTTTGTATATTTTATTATTAATTATTGACTTTATTAGGATATCTCGGTATCCTTTTATATTTATTTGTTTAGCTTTTCCCTAGTTAACTAGTTTATTATAGGTTTTAAATTCATGGAAATATAATATATTATAATATATATATTTTATTGTAGTGGTATTTAAAACAAAAGTATTTAATTAATTATTTAATTCTTGACTATTTACTCTTAATTCTTGATTATTTATAAAGTTGGAGCCTATATTTATATTATTAGTTATATTCTTTATAGAGGGTATAGTCATAAATACTTGTATATCTTCTATAGGGAAATTAATATTAAAATCCCTGATATTTTCTAAAATATCACTATTACTATATAAAATATTAATATTCTCCTCTCGCTTATCCCGAGCCGATTTCTCGGTAATATCAGGTGATTTATCAGTCTTTGGCCGTTTCCACCCCTTAGGGGCCTTATCGGGAAATAAGAAGGCGTAATTAGAAGTCACATGAGAGTGTTATTTATAATTAGCATAATACTTCTTGCTTTGAGGGCTATTCTTAGTGACTTTATAAGGTTTTTTACTTTTATAGCCACTAGAAGTTATTAGAGCCTGATTTATATTAATATTATTTGATTCTTGACGTTTTAATTCGTCTAATAAATTAGAGAATAACGACTTAAGGGTATAAGAATTAATATTAGTTCTTAAAGACTGTGTTATATTAGAAACTAATCTATTATAGTTATTAGCCAAGTTATTAAGAACCTAAGCTATTATTACCTGTTTAGGCAATTCAAGGTTTTTAGCTTTTAGCTAATCGCTTAGTTGTTTTACCTTATTAAAGTATTTTTCTATTGAATTATACTTAATTAAATGGGTATTAAAGAATTCTCGGCAAATCAAAAATTCCGAGCTAAACCCCTTAGGAGAATAGAGGGTTTTAAGCGATTGCTAAGCTTTAAAAAGCACGTGTTATATGCTGTATTTATAAAAGAGGGCTATCCTTAATAAGTAATTGGATATTAGAAAGAGCTTTGCCATTTATTTTATTACTTACTTTATTAGACGCTATTACAGCGTTTAGCGCTTCTTTGGTTAAAAAGGCTGTTATACGAAGTGCCTAAATAGGGTAATTAGCCGAGCCCGTAAGCTTAGCCATGGTGATCTTATTAGAGCTCATTCTGTTTATTTTATTAGTTATTTTTCAAAGAGTTTTTGAAGATATTAACTTAACTTGAGATTTTGAGAATTTGAGTTATTTAAGAAAGTCTAAGTTTTTTGATATTAGTTATTGATTATGTGGATTATATATATTCTAAGTTATAAGGTAAAATACTTGTTATTGATTAAGAAATTTTCAAGTGTTGTATTTGAGTGAAAAATCCTTTTATTAGACTAACTAATAAATCAGAGGTATGGAAGTATGCCGGAGATATGCCGGAGGTATGGCGTAGGTATAGAGGTATGGAGCCGTAGGTATGAGGTATGGAGGTATGACGTAGTTATGGAGTTATGCCGTAGTTATGAGGTATGGAGGTATGGAGGTATAGAGCCGTAGGTATGAGGTATGAAGCCGTAGGTATGGAGTTTATAGAGTATTTTGAGGGTCCAGAAGGTATAGTGTGTAAGAGAAGAGTTCTTGTCGAGCCAGTCGATAAAACTCAAATACAAACAAAATGAGGTTGTAACGAAGTATATGAGAATGATTTAAGTAAAGAGCAAGCTCTTAATCTATTGAATTGAGGTGAAATAAGAGGAGGTGCTGTCGGAGGCTTATAACTTGAAAATAGAGAATAATAGTGTGAATGATGATTCTATTAAGGGGGGCATTTCTAGGTCTATATAACTACTTTGAGTACTAAGCTTTCGCATCGGTTATTAGCTTTGTATTAAGTTACTAGCTTTGTATTAAAGGCTCGCATCGGTTATTAGCTTTATATCAAGTTATTAGCTTTATATCAAAGGCTCGCATCGGTTATTAGCTTTGTATCAAAGGCTCGCATCGGTTATTAGGCTCGCATATGGTTAGTATTCTTATAAGTTTAAGTTAGTTTAATTATAGCTTTGGCCGGAATAAAATTCTTGCCCTTAATAACTTAAAAAGATTATACTTAAAGTGACTATGTTACCTTAAAAAATACAAAGGAAAACAAAAGAGTATGTTTTATAGTAAAGTATAAGCTTTAATTAAGCTCTTTTACTAACACCTTAGTATCTTATAAGTTAAGTAGTACTAAGAAGGTCTTAAACTTCTAGCGTGGGAGGTTTTTAATAAGGCTATTAGCGTATATCTTACTACTAAGCAAATACGTAATCTTAAAACAGCCTTTTTAGTACTCTTAGCGTAATTATATATTCTAAATATTAACGTGCCTAAGCTTAGTTAATATATATTAATTCTCTTTAACTATAAGCCTAATCGTCTATTAATTGTTATAAAAGATATTCTAAGGGCACTTTATATTAAGGTATATTTCTCTAAAGAGCTTCTATAGTGTTATAACCTCCTTTATAGTTCGATTTACTCCTAAATACTTAGCTTTTATAGTCGAGTTAGTAATTATGCCCTACTTAAATACTTTTTATAGTATAATACCCCCGAATAAAAAAATAATAAGCCTTTATAAAGAACACTTAGTTTTTAAATTATTTACAAAAGAGGCATTATACATTATTATAAGTTACGTTTCGTACTATTAATAACTATAAATAATCCTTAATAAGTGTGTATTAAATAAGTAACGTATTATTTAATCGACAGCTTATAAGTACTTTTAGCTTAAGTTCATTAAGAATTACAACAACTAGAAAGTTATAAAAGTTACGTCTAGTCTAATTATAATAGCCGTATATAAGACAGATCCGACCTTTTCTTAGTACTTCTTAATTTATGCCTTCGTCGCTTTATTAGCGTTTTTAATTAAGTCGTAATATAATAGAGGGGTACTTAAGTAGTTACTATTTATTAAGCTAAATTTTCGGGCTACCTTCTTTATATACGTGTCGTAGACTAACGTAACTATTTTCGTATGTCTGTCTTATATAATTTACACCCCTAAAAACCACTCTATATCGCCTATTATAGTTAACTCGTAAGCTTTACTAAGGCAATTAGTAATTTTGGCCGCTATAGCGAGTGTAACGACACAAGAGCCTTGGACGTAGAAGGTTGACTTAACACTTAGAATATAAAACTACAGAGCTACTCTATAGGAGGGAGCCATATATATAGGGAGTCGGAGGGGAGTTAGACCTATTCTAGACCCCTGACTTAGCTGAACCTTAGCCGAAGTATACCTGTCGTAACACTACCCCCCTAGGAAGCCGAAGCTCGTCCTCGTGTTTCTCACTCTTATTCTAATTTAATACTATTTTTATACTTATATTTAAGAAGCGTCTTAAATATAATATCAACTCCTATAATATTAACCTCTCTCTTTAAGCTTAATAATTGTCTGTCTATATTATTTATAAGTTGACGTTTTATATGAGTTAGTAGCTAAGAAGAGTGTATAATATTCTTAGAAATTATACGATTAACTTAAACTGACTAAAATTAAACTCAGGGCTAAATTATTTATATTTAGACTAACTCTTACGGAGATTTAAAACGCGGTAGAGGTACTAGATAAACAGAGACGTAGTAATTAATTAATCTATATTAGAAGTAACGGGAACGATTAACACTTATAAAGGAAAAGGAGCGAGAAGTTACGTTAATAAAGTTAATTATAAAGAGGTCTATTTTATCGGCCTTTTAAGGGTTATATAAAGAGCGGTGTTAAGTCAGACTTATTCCAGAGGAGTTACCGGGAGTATATATAGCCGTAAGGAAAGTTGATTACGATGTGTACTTCTTATAAAGAGAGACGAACTCAAGATACTTTAAAAGTGTCGTACTTAACACGTCGTGCTCTTAAAGCTTACGCTTAAAGTACTTAGAAAGGTATAGCTATAAAGTATTAATTTTCCTCTTATTATCTTAATTCTAGCCTCTTACTTCACTAAGTATTACTTTAAAGGAAATCAAGAACCCGTAGAAACTACTAGTTTAAGCTAACTTATAGAGCTTTACTTTAGCTCGCTAAACCTTATTTTCGACTCCATTATACTTATTAAGTTAATTTAAGATCAAATGATAATTATACGTATTCGTGAAGTTAGTGTATTTAAGGAGCTTTAAGTAAAGGGCAATTAGTCTAGAATTAAGCTATAAGTATATAAAAGTAAATTAAGCTTGTAAATCGCTAATTGCTTTGCTATCGACACTAAACACAAGCTAAAGCTGCGTTAGTTAAGTATTATAGTGTAATTAAGTGCCGTTAAACTTTAGAGAATCCGAGAGCCGACGCTTAAGTCTCTTGAGAATTACTTTTAATCGCGCTTAGACTTACTCTTAAAGCGGAGTTAATGAGCTTTATAAAAAAGTGATTATTAAAGAGAGAGTATCGATTTGAAAGTCCTTATAAGCGAGCTCGTTAGTGAATTATTAGCGGAGAGCTTATAGTTATTATTAGAAGTCTATAGTAAAAGAAAGAAATCAAATCAAGGAGGAAGGTTTAATTCGGAAGTGTTATATAATATTAGAGGTAACAGGCCAGATACAGAGGAATCGTATATAAGTGGGAATGTGTATAGAGAGTAAAAGTAAGTGGTATCGACGATAAAATTAACGACTCTAATCTAATCGAGTAATAGAAGGACAATAGCAATAGTAGTAAATACTCTAGACGCACATAAAGGAGTTTTATATAATATAACGACATAAGAGCCTTGGACGTAGAAGGTTGACTTAACACTTAGAATATAAAACTATAGAGCTACTTTATAGGAGGGAGCTATATATATAGGGAGTCGGAGGGGAGTCGGACCTGTTCCGGACCCCTAACCTAGCTGAACCCTAGCCGAAGCATACCTGTCGTAACAGCGAGGTTTAACTTATAATATAATACTTATATATCGTTTACGTAAGAGGCTACAGTACGACCGCTTCAAACACGACAATTTTAAAAAGTATTAGTTATTAAAATTCTATTTAACCTAAGATTTCCGCCTGACTGCTAGCATTATAATAGACCCACTTTTGTCCTGATTGGGCTAGCGGTGAGATATTTATATTTAAAAACAAAAGTCTTGGTAGGACTAAATTTTTTTTACTTTTTTTATTTTTTTAAATATATTTTTTTAAAATTAATATATAAATATTTCCGAAATATTTTTTTACTTAAGGAATATTCGAAGTATAATAGAGCTTTTAATAAGAAAAAAACTTTATAATTATTATCAAGACTTACTTTATTTTAATTCTTTAATTTTTCTAAATAATTAAAAAGTTTAAAAATTATTATTTTAATATTTATTATACAATTTAACTTATATATTAATACTCTATACTTATTACACTTTAATAATTAATATATAAGGACTAATACTTAGTAATTAGCGTAATTCGGCTATTCTATAGCTTAAAAGTCTTCTTTATTCTTAAAATATCAATAATTCTGCGTGTATATCTCGACGCCATCACTTAATTATTATAGTAAATCAAGCGAATATTATCTATAAGTTATTATTTGATATTAAAGAGCTTTATTTATAATTATATTAACTTAGTCGTTTCGGGTGATTTTACTAATAGCCGGCGATTTTCTATTAGCCGAGAATACGATATTAAATATTAGACTCTAATTCTGATTATTATTCTTTATAAAGCACTTTCACAACTGCTAAGCTAACTACCGCGCTAGTAAATAAATACAGAATCTAACTAATGAAATTAAGCGAGCTCGTCTATTTTTACTGGATTTCCTTTTAGTATAATATCAAACTCTTTCATCTACTTCTCTGAAATAGACCTATGGCCACTTTGTTTTTTTACACACTAAGCAGCTTATTTGACGCTAAGCCCTTTTCGGTAAGCGTCTATAAACCGAGAAGCTCGATTAATAAACCTTCGAATAGTATTAAGAGGACAAGAATTAAGTGCTTTAAAAGCAGCTTGTCGAGCCTAGAAAAAAAATTAATTAATTAAATATAACATAAAGGGTAGGCCAAGTATAATAGGGTAAGCTAAGTGTGAGAAGTACTTACGTCGTTAAAGGTAGTCTTCTAAACCTGCCTATAGAGGTTTTTATAATAGGCCTAATTTATCTTAATTAGGTTTAACTCGCAGTGGAATTTCAGTAGAAATAAGCACTTATGGCCTCTCGCTAAAAGAAGCTCTTCTAAAGCCGACTTTTGCTCGAAAAAGTCCTTATAATTAACTAAAATCCTTGCTAAATAACAAGTAGCTTGTTTAGTTAGAGGCTAAAAAAGAAGGTTTTTATACCTCTTTTTGGCTTCACTTGTACACTTAGTAATAAGTAGTTTTTTGCTTATAAAATATTAGTATATTATTTAATTAAAAAAGAGTACTTATTAATAAGTAAATAGCCTCTTTTAGCTAAAATCTATTTTAGTCCTTTTGGGACTTCTTTGATAATAGTCTTTAAGACTCTCTTTTTTTTACTAGGAATTTCAACCTTAATAGTCTTCTCGACCTTGTAATTAAGCTCTTAAATAGTACTAACTAATCCACGAGCTTTTTTAGCCTTAAAAATATTAAGAGGAAAAATAGTATTTGAAATTAAATTAGTAAATTATTAAAATAAAAGAAGAAATAACTTACTTTTTGAGGTAAAGGAGCTCCTCCTTCGCTAAGATTTATTGCAAAAGCGTTTAAAGCTCTATTTCCCTTACTAACGTAAGCACTTGATTAGTCGAATACAAAGACAGCTACTTTATTAAGGTGCTTTTCTTCGAATATATTAATAGCGGCTTTTACTTGCTTAAGTAGTTGTTGTGTATCTTAATAAAGCGTTTTTTGTAATACACCGGGATAAATGATTTTCCGAGCGTCTTTTTGACTAATCACAAGCCTTCCTTTAAGACTTATAAAGTTAGAGTAATAAATTAAACCTCCTTTGCTTTTCGAAGGCATTTTTTGTTGATTTTCGTTAAGCCAAATTCGCTTCGAATACTCTTTAGTGTAAAAGTAACTCTTGTCGTAATAGTAAATAACGTGCTCTTTTTTACTAAAGGGTAGGTTAAGTGTAATAAGTTATAAAACGCTATTAGCGTCTTCTTCGTAATTAGTAGTAAGGGATTAATAGTAAGCCATTTACAAGAGAAATTCCTTTTAAATTAATTAGTAAATAAAACAAATAAATAACAAGAGATAAAATATAACTAACCTTTTAACGATATTAAATAACGTCTTCTCTTTCGTGGCCGTCTATATAGACTCCTTTCTTTTCTTTAATAGCGTAAAAACTAAGACGATTTAACCACTTATAAGTAACTGTTTTACCAAGAAGCTTCTATTCCTTTGGCTTTTTACCGGGGTTTTTCCGTGTACTAGTAGTAAGTCTAAGGAGAGGCTTATTAACCTTTATTGCGCTAGTAAGTAAACGAGGTATAATTTCTGTATTAAGAGCGTGTCGAAAGCCCTTAGGAGTGACTGTAGCGAGCTTTTGAGCTAATAACTAAGCTCTATAAGCTCGAAAGACGTCTTCGTTGTCTAAATAAGACCGATTTTCTCGCTTACCTCCTCTAGTTTCTATAAGTAAAGACCTATAAGTAAAGACCTATAAGTGTAATAATAAAGGAATAACGCTCTAATTTTGCGGGTAAGAGTTTTTCCGTCGCTAGTAAGGTGATTACTTTCGGCTATAAGTAAAGAGGCTTCGATTCGACCTCTCCTAAGGCTCTTTTTTAAGAGGTTTTGAAGGTATTACTAAATAAGCGAATATTCAAAGCGTACGCGAGGGAGGAGGTTAAGATTCTTATTAAGAAGTTGCTTCTTAATTAGTTCTAAGACCTCTCGATAAGTTAGTAACTTAAAAGGTAACTTAGACGTGACGTTGACTGTTTCTCTTATAAGTAAGTCTAATAAAAGCTCACTTCGACTATTATTAATAAACTCGATATTGTTCAAATCGTCTAACTCAATAGAGTTATCTTTAGCCTCAAATTCGGCCTCTAATAAAGCCTCGAATTCTGAATCTTCGCTTTCTAAATTAAATATATATTCGTCTTCTGAATTAAATATATCTTCTTCTTAAATAAGTGAAGGCGGTGAAGGCGGTGAAAGTATAAGCGGAGGTTTTGGCTTAAAAAAAGCCGAAAGAGGTTGTTGAGTTGTAGTCTTAATAACTAAAGACGTAGAGGAAGGTTTTAAAGTGATTTTTGTCGAATTAACTCTCTTTTAGTCGCTCTCGCTCGTTTACGAGTTGTCGAAGATTGCTCTTTAAAAGAGAGTAGTTTACTCTTTATAGGACCTCTTAAAGCTATTTAAAAAGTTAGTTATAAAATTACTAAATTAATAAATTAAAAAAAATAACTTACTAAGAGCTAGCGTATTAATTACTTTCTTAGAAGGTAAACTCTATTTACCTTCTGAGTTAATTATTGACTAATTAAATAACTTAGAGGTTTTAAACTCTTCGCTTATCTTATTCTCAATATCTAATTAGTCAATCTCCTCCCTGTCTAGCCTATCTAGGCCTAGCTCTTTAAGATCTTAATCTAAATACTCGTTAGCGCGAGTAATATTATCTTCTTCTTCTTCTTCACTTTCTTTACTCTCTAATTCGCTAATCACTTGAGCTAGTCTTTCTTCCTCGAACTCTGATTCGTCAATTTGACTACTATTAAAAGTAGTAGGCGTAGAGGTAGTAATAGCTTTTATAGGGCGTAACGGCAAAGGTAAAGAACTAGAGGCTTTAGGTGTTTGTTAGCGAAGTCGCTTTGTGATTAGTCGAATAGGCGATCTAGGAGGTAATTTAGCGAGAGTAGCGCCTCTATTACGCTTTGACGGAGGCATTTTGACGTAGTAGTCGAGTAGTTATTGTAGTAGTAAGAATAATAAGAGAAATTAACTTAGAATTAACGTTAGAATTAGAGATATTTCAGCTCGCTTAGTAATTAAGGCTAAGAACTTCAAAAATAATAAACTATTAAACCTCCACATTATTAGAATCTGTCTAATACATCTTATAGAACTAATTGCTAGCGTTCTAATGGACCCACTTTTGTCCAAATCGGGCTTAGTTTACTAGAGTTATATCGTTACTAAAATTTAGGGACTAAATTTTTAAAAAAGTCTTTTTTTTATTTATATTAAGGTATAACTTTTTTTTTAGTTAATAAAATAAAAAAAGTAAATAATCGAAATATCGTTATATATAAAGGCGCAACTTTTCATAAAAAAAAACTCCACTTTTTTAAAGTCTCAAAAATTGTCGTGTTTGAAGCGGTCGTACTATATAAATATTATACGCTTATTGTTTGTAAATATATAAGGCTCTTTTATAAGTAGCTCTAGACTAAGGCTTTTGAGTGTAATTAAGAAGTCACTATATTATAGGGCTAAAGAGTCGCGTAAGTTATATAGGGCTCTATCGATCTCTATAACTATACCGGGCTACTTAAAACTATTAAGAAAGTAATAATAAACGGGTATACTTCGTTTGTCTCGTTTTATATTAATAAAAGCGTTCACGACGTCGTATTACTTAACTTCTAAGTTAAATTAGGCCGCTAAGGCTATTATAACACGAAAAGACCTCGCCGCTAGTATAAAGGCGTACGTGGAGAATATAATAATATCCTCTTATAAGTTACTCCTACTAATAATACGTAATTTAATATATATAAGTTGTCTAACTAAATTAACTTTATAAGTAAACACTTATTTTAATAATATAAGCGTCGTTTTAGCGTCTGCCTTAGGCATAATATATTAGTATTTCTTAGCCTAGAGGTTCTTTATCTCTTTATATACGTCCTCTCAGAAGCGTTCTCCCCACAAGTACTAGTCTAAGTTTTATTAGTACTTTAGTATTATTAGAAGCTTTACTTAATATAATTGTGTTATTTTAGAGCTTATAGTTTCTTATACTTTAATTATTTCGCTACTAATTATAGTTATAAAAATAGTATATATAGTTCTATAATCTTTATTATTTTCTCGTGTTACGTTTTTATTTTAGAACGTCGTAATAAAAGATACAATTTACGTATAGTTCTTGTCTTTTTAGTTTATAGACTTAGCGCTTAAGAGCTCCCTTATTATAAAGGAGTATACTCCCGGCTTAATCTTTAACTATTTATTTAATTATATTATCTCTCTAACTCGCCGTCTCTATTAAACTTAAGTGACAAGGTATAGTTAACTTTAGTTTAGTACTTATAATACTTTATTTAAGGTCTCTTAAGACATAGTTTCGTTTAATAAGGGTTATATTATTATCTTTAATAGTGTGTTTTCTAAGAGTAATTATTATTTTCCCTTTAGCTCGTCGTCGTAATCCTCTTTAGATAAAGTGTTTTTGTGTTATAATATACTTCTTAGACTTACACTAGTTACTTTAAGTTAATTTAATAATTAACTTTAGTTATCTTATACTTTACTTTAAATTATAACTTAAGGTATTAATTTACACGTACTCTTAATTTAACGTAGTTATTTCACACTTAAGGCACTCTTCTTAGGCTTAATATATTCGTTTCGTTATATTTAGCTTCGAGTTTATCTTAGTATACTTAGGCTTTTTATTATTATTAGAACTTTTATATTATCTTTATTAAGTTTTATATTATCCTTTAATATATTAATTCGTGAATTTAATAGTACTATTTTATTTTAGTACTCTCGTGAAACAAGTAGTCCCGCCTTAATAATTACGTATAAAATTACCTCTATAAAAACTTCGTCGACTTCTATTAAGTTAAATAGTAGCTTATTTAATTTAGTACTGTTTTTCGCCTCTGTATACTCGTCTATTACGTGTTTAATAGCTAACTCGGCGTCTTAAGCGGCCTTGAGCTCTATAAGTATATTAATAACTTATTTAAGTATTAGTAGTAGTTAGTCGACTACTACTTACTTACTATAGAACTATACCTTATTAAAAATAACGTTTCGGGTATATATTACACGCTTTAATTAGGGTATTTAGACTTTATATATATTAATTATATAATAGTTAATTAAGTATCTAATATACCCCCTAAGGTTAACCTTAAAGCCTCTTTTGTCATAGAGAGCTTATTAGTCTTTAATTATCGCGTAGGCTTTAGCGCTATACGTAAAAGTATTACTTTAGTTAAGTTTTAAATCGACTAACAACCTCTTTATTATATATGAGTCGTGTTATTAAAAATACTATTTGAATTATGCCTTTAGTACTTTGTTTAGCGATTATATAGCTCTCTTGACTAGTGGCGACATATTATAAAGGTATATAACTGTTAAAGCAGCCTTTAGCTATAGTTTAAATAGTAGATTAACGCCTATTATTATTTTAAGGCCTTAGTAATTAACTCCTTATTAGCTCTTTTTATACCTCTATTTAACTTATACGTGTAAATAAGAGTAAGCTTTAAGTTAATACTATTGTCTAACGCCTATTAGTCGTATTAAGTCTAGTATCTTGTGTTAATTACAGACGTGTCGTTATTAGATTTAACTTTATATATAGTTGAACTATATTAACGTTTAGTTTATGTCTTAAATACTTTAAGTACTTTTATAACTAACTTGTTAGCTTTACTTATAAGTGTAAATGCGAAAAGCTTTTTATTCTATTCGTCTTTAATTACTAATAGCTAATATGTACTATTATAGCCTATAAGGTAATTAAATAAGTCTTATACGACTCTAAAGAAAGGTTTTGGAGACTTATTATTTAACTCTTTACGTAATAACTATTAGTTTAAGTGTATTATAATATAACTTTCACACTATATACTTGTGATTTTATTAATTTGGACATTACGGGCATACTTTATAAGAGCTTCTAGGGCTATTCTGCCGAGGCGACTAGCTTGTAAGTATTATATTTATGTTATATCGCTCTAGGGTCGTAAGAAACTATAAGTTAATTAAAAGGTATACTTTTTAAGAAAGTGTAGTCGTTTATTAATTGTCAGGTATATTATTATAATAAGAGATTTATAAGTCTTTATAAATACACGTAGTTGTAAAGAGCGCGAGTAATTATCAATAGGCTTGTATTTAAATATTATAAGGTTCTACTTACGCTATAAGTTTCTTATTATATAGCTATCTTTAGTACTACTTACTCGTAAAGTCGTATTAGTATTATTGTATTATACCCCCGACTGTGCGAGGAGGCTCTCTAAGATAATATTAATATTAAACCCCTTTATAACAGCCACATTAGATAGTGTTAAGTCCTTAATATATAGTCTAATAGGTTTATATATAGCGTTTTTAAAGATACGTGTACTTCTTATAATAATTAGTAAGCTTAAGGTGTCCGCGTTAACTAATTCTCTTATAGTACGTTTAAAGTTACTAGGGACTAGTTTATTAATACTATTAACTAAGTAAGTCGCGCCGTAGTTATTAACTAAAGTGTTATTTAATAGAGGGTAGTATTAAAACTCTATAATACTATAAATATTAATATTAAGAGTGTCGTCTTAAATTATGTCGTTAAGGAGATTTAAGTTAAGTATAACTATATTAATATTCCTTGTCCTTTCTTATATAACTTTGCCTTTATTTTTGTTTCTTATAAATATAGTAGTATTAGCTGTTTTAGTATTAGTAGTAAGTTTAGAGGTGCTAGTACTATTAGTTTTAGTAATTTTAATTACTATAACGTACTTTTAACTTTCTTTAATTATCGTAGCCTTAAGCTCCTTAAAGTCTATAGTCTCTAACTTCTTATAAGTTATAATTACCTCGTTAGTATTTAGTATATACTTTATGCCTTTAGTAGTCGTTTTATTAATTATATAACGTAGTCTCTAATACTTAAGCGGCTTAAAGAAGTGCTTATTATTTCTATTATATAAATATAAGTTACTTTAGCCGCGAGAGCGAGATTTATTAGAGCTTACGCCCGACGCTTTATTATTTATTCCTTTAAGGGTTAAGTATTAACTATTACCCCTTCCTTGACGCCTAAGCTTCTTAAATATAGTATTCTCTTAGTTTATATTAGGGAGTACTTAAATATAATTATTAAGAGTAAAACTATACTCCTTTTTAAGTTAGTTGTTATATATAACCGTACTAAGGATAAGATTTGCCTAGTTAAGGTATATATAAGCTATAATAGTACGTAATTACTTCTTTAGAACTATAATGCCCTTAATGTCTAGTATATCGTACGCTTTAGTATTTTTATAAGCCTTTAAGAAGTCCTTTATTTATTAGTTAACGTTAACTTTTCCCTTATATACTTCTTTTAAAACCTTTTTGTATTTTGTGACTACTGTAGTAAGGACTGACAATTTTGACAGTATTATGTCGCGCTAAAGTGTATTAACTAGCTTTTATATACTTAGTTCGCTCTTGCCCTTTAATTCCTTAATTATAAAGTCTAAAAGCGAATCGTTTATTATTTTAGAGAACTAATTATATAGAGTTATATATTTATTATTTTAGCTTGTTTATTTAATAAGTGTATACTGTTGGATTTCATGTGATCCAAGAGTCACGTGAATGCCGAAGGCTCTAGAAGCCTTGATTTGTCAACACATGGAAAGCTCTCGAAGCTCTCCCTCATGTATATAAACCTACTCTCACTCTGCCTTTAGAAGAGTGAGGCATGCAAATAGTCAAAATGTGACATATACTAGTATTCCTTAGCTTATATTATATAAATCTATTATATTTCTATAATTAATGTTACGACCTACGACGACCTACGATGCGCCTCGTATTCTAACCGACACGGGCTCGTAGCATCGCTGGCTATACGACGGCGCTAAGCCCAATAGGGAAGACTAAGTGGCGAGCCTGCGATATATTGACGTGAATAGTACTCGACTACGCTAGGCTTTATTAAGAGAGTTCTTTATATATATATATACTCGAGCCCTCCCTTATAAAAAACTTTCTTTTCCTTCGTCTTTTCTTCTCGATTCTAAGCGAAGCCTTAAGTCTAAATATAAAGCTTAAGTTAATTCGCCGTGTTAACCTTTAGTTAACCGTAATATAAGAAAAGACTAATACCCCTTTATTATAAAGCGGTATATTTTATTTAGTCTTACGCCTTATTAACTTGCCCTTATAATAAGTTAATAACGAGCCTTAATACCTTAGCTTATTCAATAAATAAGTACTTCTCTGCCCTTATAGTAGACTGTCCTAGAGAAAGCTAAATATTCTCCCGCGGTTAACTTACTTTATTATAACTTAACACGCGCCCTTGTTTCGAACGTATATTTAATTAATAAATTAATTAATAACCTCAAACATCTCCTTACTTCACTTTACTTCTACGCTAACTACTACTACCGACCTCTCCCCCGCGTCGGCGAAACTCTAGAGAAAGAAGCGCCCTTGTGTAGCTAGGCTTTACTGACACCTTTATCTTATTAGTCGAGACTCTCTTAGAGGAACTAGAGAGCTTTAATAGATTCGACTCAGACTTAGAGGACAAACCTTAGCGCTTCTTCGACGTATCGCTAGAGCCTACTAATATAAAGGGCCCCCCCGCTTAATAAGTTAGGATAAATTAGCTAATTAAGGACTCCGTTAGCTTTATTATCGCCGCCGCCGTCACGTAAGCCCTCACTTAATATACTATTAATAACCCCCGTTAAGAGACTAGTACTCTCTCTCCTTTAAACCGATTAGTACGTGCCCTTACAACGGACTTCTAATTTACTACCGACTATTACCTCCCGAAGTTGAACCTTGTTATCCTTGCCGTTGAGCCTAATAAGGTCAAGTACCCTTATACCCCCTTTAGCGACTATAAGGGCGAGATCGAATACGACGCCTAAAAGATAAATATAAAGCTCTTTATTTAAAAGTACTTAAGTAACTTCTTTACTAGCAAATCGTAGGTTTATACTTACTTTAAATATATAAAGGGAGAGGCTAAGACTATTATCCTTTAATAAATAAACCCCGACTTCGCTAGAGACTTTAACGGAGCCGCCGACGTCTTAAAGGCCTTAGACTAGCGCTTCTTTAATTATAACTAAGTATAAGTAGTTAAGTTTAAGTATAACTAATTATAAATAAGTAATATAACGTATAATAAGTTCCGTATAAAGTTTATAATATATATAATTATTAAGAAGATCTCGCCTACTTATTAGTTCGACAATATATATAAGAAAGTCTCAGACAAGCTTAAGTATAATATCTATATTAAGAAGTATAACTTCACTAGAGATTATACGGCTCTTAACGAGTTTCTAGCCGTCTTAGACTACGAGTCACGAAATATTACTATTGCACGAGTTAATACGCGAGCTACTACTACTGCCTGCGAAGCCCCTCAAGTCTCTTTTAATAATATTAACGACTCGCGTAATATCTTAAAAAAAGAGAATTAACGTATAACCTCCCTTACGCTAGCTATTATAATATAAAGACCCCCGACCTTGACTCTAAGACAGTCGTTAGATATCCGTTAGTATACGCCCTTCCCCTCGCCCGTCTTACGCCGACCTAAGTCCCCTGTACTTCTTCTTACACTTAGAGACGTCTCTTCCGACACTTGTCTCTATTATAATAAGACCGGCTATTAAGTTAGCGACTATCTTAAGCGCCGTAAAGACTAAGCTCTTAATAAGTCGATTTCTTAGTTAGTCGTTAGCGAGAATCTAGAGACTAATAAGTTATTAAAAAACTCTTAGGCCGTAATAAAGACTTATACTTTAATATAAGTTATAACTTATAAAAAGACTTAGTATTTAATTTCCGTACTTTATTAAAAGGCGACAATTTTTAATTAGTATTAAACTAAGAAGGAATATATTCTTTATTAAGACACCTATATATATTAATAGTAAAGCTAATATTTTTAATATTATTAAAACCTCTTTTATATACTAACTCGTTAAGTAATTTAATATTTCCTTTATATCCTTTTCTTAATTAATTATCCTTACTAATTATAATAATAAGAAAGGTAAGCTAATTAATACAGCCGTTTTACTTACTTTAATAATCAACCGCCAGTGAATTAACTTCCCCTTTTTAATAACTGACTTAAGTAACACTAACGTCTTGATTAATTAGAAGTTCCTCGAGTATTACGACTTAAAGTAGTCGTATATAAAGAACCGAAATCAGTTAAAGTAACTATTAAATATACCTGTCTAGTCGTACTTTAACTAGCGAGTCTTCGTCGACATTAACTATTTTAATAAGCTAATCGTTAAGTCTCACTAACTTAATATAAAACGAAGAAATACCCTTATTAATATAAATAATTACCGCCGGAGACAGGCTAAGCTTGCGGCACTTGACGACTCCCTTAAGTTAAAGGTCTTAGTACGCCTTACTGCTAGCGTCTCGCTAACTCGACCCTCGAGCTTTACTAGGGAAATCAAAGAGCGCTTATAAGTTATAAAAGATTAATTAAACCCTTAATATCCCGTGATTTAGGATTATTACTTAAAGATAAGAGAGCTTATAAAGTTTCTTTAGCGAATTATTAATTAAAGGCGCTTACTATAAAGATCTTCTTTATATTAGTAATAGCGATATTTACGACGTACCTTCGACTTAAGAAATCTAAAAGAAATAAAGTAAAAACCTTTATAATATTAATATATAAGATTAACTAAGAATTAACTTATCGCTAATAAGAGGCCTTAAACTAATTAAGTGTCAAACTCGTATTAATAAATAGAGACTTAATTCTAAAGGAGGCCTTAGAGGCTAAGTACGCGCAAGATAATAAGCTAGTAAGTAAGAAGCTCTTAGTAAAGTACTAAGAGTATACTCCTCTCTTCTCCCGGCGAGCCTTTAACGAGCTACTCGCGTATCGCCTAAGTATAAACTACTAAATCGAGCTTACTAAGGAAAATAACTTATCTTTTAAACCTCTCCGGCGTATAACTAAAGAATAATTATTAAAGACTAAGTAATATATTATTAATAACTTACATAAAGGCTTTATTAAGCCCTCTAGTACACCTTACGCAGCCCTTATTCTCTTCGCCAAGAAAGCCGTGTGAAAATAGGTGGGCCAATCAGAAGAGAGGAAGCGCAGTAGGTGAACACGTGATTAGAGACAAAGTAGATTGCTTGCTTGCTTGAGAAGAGCCATAAGGGCTCTTCGGTAGTTATATACATAATATTAGCTTCTCTAGAAGCTTCGACGACTACGTAGTCGATTACGTGGCTCTTACGGACTACGTAATCGAATACGAGAGTAATTTCCGAGCCGCGTAAGCAGTGGAGATTACTTCGGCTATTCTCCAGCGTAGAATCGGCACGAGTTACCGAAGTCAAAATCTAACAAGCCGATAATAGTCTTTAATTATACGTCGACTATCAGAAGCTAAATGCCTTATTAAAGAAGGACTTATACTTAATCTCTTTAATTAATAAAATAATAACTCGTATTTATAAAGTAAAAGTCTTTATAAAGCTTAATATTTAATAAGCTTTTTACCACATTTATATGTCCCCCGAGAGCGAAGATTATACGAATTTTTATACTTAATATAATACGTATAAGTATAAGGTCCTTCCCTTTAGCTTTATTAATAGTCCGGCGACTTTCTAGTGATTTATTAATAATATCCTTATAAAGTACCTCGACGACTTCTACGTAACTTATATAAATAATATCTTAATATATTCGTTTACCCTTGAGGAGTATAAGGCCTATACTAAGAAAGTAATAGTAATATTATAGACACACAGACTTTAGGCTAATATTAAGAAGTCTAAGTTTAGTGTATAAAAGATAAAGTTCCTAGGATTTATTATTAAAGTTAATAATATAAAAGTAGACTTAAAGAAAATTAATATAATTAAGGACTAGTAATACGCTAATAATATACAAAGTGTATAAAGTTACTTTAACTTTTATAACTTTTACTACTAGTTTATTAAGGACTATAGTCGTATCACACGACCCCTTATAATACTCACTAAAAAAGACGTTCCCTTTAAATTCGATAACGCTTATAAGAACGCTTAAGAAACTCTTTAAAAAGCCTTCTAATCTACGCCAGTTCTTTGCTACTACGACCTTACTAAATAAACATAATTAAAAACTAACTCTTTTAATAAAGTCGTCACTAAGATTTTATTTTAACTTTAAAAGGACGACACCTTTTACTTTATAAAATACTTTTTAAGACTATAATAGACCTTAAGCTTAATTACTTAATCTACGATAAAGAGATACTAGTAATTTTCTAATCATTTAAATAATATCGCCTAGAGCTCTTAGGCGCCTAAAAAAATGTCCTTATTTATACTAACTATTAAGCCCTAAAGTACTTTATAATTACTAAGGACTTTACGACTAAGTAAACTTAATAGGCTAAGTTCTTTATAAACTTTTATTTCACAGTTATATATTATACTAAAACAACTAATAAGTTAATTAATACTTCATCTCGACGAGATTAAGACCTTACGGTTATAAAGGCACATAAGCGGGCTATTTATAGTCAATAGTTAATTCTAACTAATAAAATTAACTTATAAGTCGCTAGCGACCTCTAATTCTCCGCCGTCGATCCTATAAACGCTTATATCGAAGTCGTAGAGACGATACCCTTAGTACTTATAAACGCTATAATCCCAGATCGCGATACTAAGACACGTGATAAGCTAGAGTCAGAGCCAGAGCCAGGGTCGAATATAGGGGTACTAATCGACTTAGAGACGCCTATTATAAAGGAGCTAGACTTTAACTTTATAGTAATATATAATATCACGGAATACGACGTTATTAATTAAGTACTCTTAACTAATAAGTCGTCTCCTTCGCTAGAGCCTCTCTAATAAAAAGCTAAAGAGTAGTCGCTAGATTATAAGCTAGCGAATAACAAGTTACTTTTTTAAGGCCGCCTAAAAGTACCCTTAGAATTACCGGAGCTTCGTACGACACTTATTTACTATATATATTTTTAACCTTTAGTAATACACGCGGGGATCGGAAAGATAAAGGCATTATTAAGTCGTAAATATCATTAAAACGGCCTCACCATAGACATAACTCGATACGTAATAAACTGTAATTGCTCTCGATAAAAAGCCCGTAAAGATAACACCCCTAGCTTCTTATACCCCTTATTAATCTCTACTTAGCTGTATTAACACCTCACGATAGACTTTATAAAGTTACTACTAAATAAGCACGGCTATAACTTCGCTATAATTATTATTAACCGCTTATTTAAGAAACTAGTCTTAATACTTTATAATAATATAATTATAACTAAAGATATAATTATTATCTTTCTTATTTATTAGACTTAATACTTTAGTATATTAAACTCTATTATCTTAGACTATAAACCTCAGTTCGTCTCCTCCTTTTAAAAAGAGTACTATTATATCCTCGGAATTAAAGTAAAGCTAATAATAACGTATAACCTAAACGTCGACAGTTAAATAGAAGTAACGAATTAATATATTAAGTAATAGCTTCGTCCCTTTTATTACTATTACTAAGACAATTAAAGTAACCTCTTACTAATTATAAATATTACTTAACTAACGTTATTATATAAGTCCTTAAGCCGCTTGTCCCCTTTTTAATTACTTAACGGCGTTAAACTAAGGACTTCTTAAGACTTAATTAACTTAAAGCCTCTAATTATAATAATAAAAAAACTTAATCGCGAGGAGGCTCTTTAAGTAATATTATAAATAAAGGAGGTCATAGAAGTCGTATAGTTGTCTCTTAAGGATTAATAAGAGAAAATAAAACGACTAATAAATCGTAAGCGACGTACTATCAACTAAGACGTTAGCGACTTAATACTAGTCGACACTTAAAACTAAAATATCGACTGATCCTTAAGGAAGCTCTTTAATAAGTAATATAACTTAGTTAAAGTAATCGCTAAAGAAAGAGAAAGTTAGAGAGTTAAGTTATTAGAAGACTAGTTAATTCACCTTATCTTCTACTCGCACTCGCTTTATAAGTACGTTAATAACCCCTTACTAGGACAAGCTAAAGCTACGCTAGTACTTATTTAGTTACTGCCTAAGTAAAATAAGTGGGAAATTAAAGGCATCTTAAGCTCTAAGGTTATACGGAATAAGTTATTTTATTGTATTAAGTGGCTAGAGGCTTATAACGCTAGTATTAACGATTATAACGATTAATAAATAATATAGTTATAGCTATAACTGCGCGGAGGCAGTTTTTTAAGAAGTGGGGGTAATATTACGACCTACGACGACTTACGATACGCCTCGTATTCTAACTGACACGGGCTCGTAGTATCGCTAGCTATGCGACGGCGCTAAGCCTAATAAAGAAGACTAAGTGGCGAGCCTGCGACATATTGACGTAAATAGTACTCGACTACGCTAGGCCCTATTAGGAGGGTTTTTCATATATATATACTCGAGCCCTCCCTTACAGAGAGCTCTCCTTTCCTCCTTGTCTTTTTTTCTCGATTCTGAGCGTAGCCTTAAGTCTAAATACAAAGCTTAAGTCAACTCGCCGTATTAACCTTTGGCCAGCCGTAACAATTATTAAGTAAGGGGGTAGACTAACTTCTTTTAGACTTGTCCCTTTTATTTAAGTATTTATTGATAACTCTAAGGTTAATATAGCTTACGTATTATTAGTCGACTAAGGCGTTAAAGACGGTTATAAGTTTACTACTTTTTAAGCTATAATATTAACGTAATACTAGCTTAATTAAGTCTTTGTAACCTCTTTCGTAGTACTTTCGAGCGTTAGAGCCTTTAGTTAGAGGTTTAAAATATAACCTATCGTAGGGGCACTAGGGTTTACTATGTCTAGTGTACTTATAAAATTAATATAGAAATTTAAGCGTAAGTACTATATTACTTAATATTTTTGCGCCTTTAAATTATAGTCTATAAGTAGCCTTAGAAGTTATATTATTAGTTTTAAGTATATATATAATAATTTCAAAGAGTTTTTAGTAATTTAAGGATTATTAACGGGCTTTTAAATATTATTAATACGTGTGTAAGGCAATAGTAAAAAAGCCTTTATATGCCTTTATAAAGCCACGTCGGCGCGTGTATACGACTAAGAAGCTTTAATAACTTACGGGGCTTATAACTGTCGTGTAAGAGTACGCCTAGAGGCTCTACAGAGGCGAATTTGACGTATTATTGAGGTATACGCAGTACTGTAATTGATCGTTATATTACTCTACTCTACGTGGAGCGTTTTGAGCTCCCTACTAAATATCTGTCGGTCGCGCTTTGGCTAGGTCGCCTTTGATAGGGCTCGCTTAGCTGGCCTACCAGAGCCTACACGACAGAAAGACTATTTCTAATATAGCGTAAAAGTATATAATTTATAATATAAGAAATAATAACAAAAAATAATAGAGTATCTAATAACGTTTATACTCGGCCCGAAAGTGTCCCGAAAGGGGTCTAAATCTAGCGAGACGTAGTAGCGAAGCTAAGCGAGAACTAGTAATAATAGGAACCCTTAGTATTATATAATATAATAGATATATATATATCGCCTTCCTTAAATGTTTTAGAGTCTTCTTTAACTAATATATATATAACTATTATACGTATATTAATTTCCGATCTCTTTAATTTACTTAATATAACTTAAAAACTAATATTCCTGAGAAGACTATATTAAATTAAATAGATAACTTAAAAGTAAATATACTCTTCGGAGATAGTTTAATAAGGAAATAGTGCGTTAACTAAAAATAGTACTTGTATTAATTCTTATAAGAGCGCTCTGTTACGACCTACGATGCGCCTCGTACTCTAACCGACACGGGCTCGTAGCATCGCTGGCTATGCGACGGCGCTAAGCCTAATAAGGAAGACTAAGTGGCGAGCCTGCGACATATTAATATAAATAATATTCGACTACGTTAGGCCTTATTAAGAAGGTCCTTTATATATATATACTCGAGCCCTCCCTTATAAAGAGCTCTCCTTTCCTCTTTGTCTTTTCTTTTCGATTCTAAGTGTAACTAAAGGCCCAAATACAAAGCTAAAGTCAACTCGCCGTATTAACCTCTTGCCAGCCGTAACAACTCACGTATTCTTTAAAGTAAAAAGTGATATTCTCCCCCCTTATTACTCGTATAATTATAAAATTAAACTAAAAAGAGAGGGTAAGAAAGTACTTAAGTATTCGCTACTATGTAGGATGTTAGCTAAAGAGCTTAAGGCTATTAAGGAATATATTATAAATAACTTAAACAAAGTATTTATTAAGCCGCTTTAAGTACTGTTCGCTGCCTTTATTCTCTTTATTAAGAAACCGAATAAATCTTTACGGTTATATATTAACTTTTAGGTACTAAATTCATTTACTCAGAAGGACTAATACCCCCTACCTCTAATTAATAAGACCTTAGCTTATATTATTAATACTTATATCTTTATTAAACTGGACATTCGTTAAGCCTTTTACTAAATCTAAATAGACCTAGTATTAAAGGAGTATACGACCTTTTGTACGAGGTACGGCGTATATAAGTGTAAAGTTCTTTTATTTGGCTTAACTAATAGCCCTGCTATTTATTAGCGCTATATAAATGACATTATCTTTAATTACCTTAATAATTTTTATATAACGTACTTAAATAATATTCTTATTTACTTTAAGGATCCCTTATAATACTAACTCCACGTTAAAAATGTGTTTTAACGACTTAATAACGCTAGGTTATAAGCTAACTTAAAGAAGTATAGGTTTAAAGTAATATAAACTAAGTACTTAAGATTTATTATATTAACTTCTAGGCTAGAAGTTAATTTTGAGAAGGTCTTTGTCGTTTATATATAAACTTACTTTAGCTTTATTAAAGGTATATAGTCTTTCTTTAGTTTTTGTACCTTTTACCGGAGATTTATCCGCGACTATAGTATTATAGCGAAACCTCTTATTTAATTAATTAAGAATAACGTTCCTTTTCGCTTTATTATAGAGTACGAAGATGCCTTTAACCTTTTAAAATATACTTTTACGTCTGTACCTCTTTTAAGATACTACCGATAAGATTTGCCTTGCCTCCTAGAGACGGATGCTAGTGACAGTGTTGTGGCAGGAGCCCCCTACTAAGTCCGTGTTGTAATAGACTACAAGGCCTTAGAATACTTTATAACCTCTAAGTAGTTAAATGCTAGATAAGTATAATAGGCGGAGCTTCTAGTAGACTATAATTTTATAATTACGTACTGCCCTAGAATCTATAACCCCTTAGTAAACGCACTTTCTTATAAGCTAGACAAATTAAATTAATAGAATTCTATAAAAAAGACTTAACGTCTTTAATAACTCTTACGCTAAGACTAAGTTAACCCCCGCTTACTATTTATAGAGTTACGGCCGCCTAACGACGCCGACGCGCTAGTAGCTAATATTAAGCTCGCTACCTTTATATTAATATTCTCTGTCGTATAATAAATCTTAGAGGCTAATTGTACTGCTCTCTTCTTATAGGCTTTACGTAAGTAAGTTATATTAGACTCCCTAGGCAAACTTAGTCTAAAGGGCGATCTCTTACTTTATAATAGCCGCCTCTTAGTCCCCGATGTCGATTACCTCTGAATCCTCTTTATACGAGAGGTCTATAATTAAGTTACTATAGTACACCCCGGCGCTAAAAAGACATTTTAAATATTCTCTTTTTAGTACTAGTAGCACAAAATCACGTCAATAGTCTAATAATACTATTATAACTATTATATTTATTAACGAATTTAAGTCCCTTAAAATAAAAAGCCTAGATTCTTTTATCTTATCCCTGTCTTATCTTAACCTTAAGAATATATTATAATAAACTATTACTCTTTTACTAAAGACAAACATAAATTCGACAATGTCCTTGTCTTTATTAATAAGTTTAGTAAATAAGCTATTAATATCTCTTATTAAAAGACGACAAATGCTTAAAAGCTAGCTATTATATATATTTACTATGTATATTGTTACTTTAGCGCTCCCTTAATTATTACTTTTAATAAAGGTCCTTAGTTTATTTGTAGGTTTTAAACTGCCTTTAGTAAAATCCTTGGGACTAAGAGATAGTTATTTACTACTAATCACTTATAAACAAATAACTAAACTAAAGTATATAACTAATACTTATAGAGACGACTTAGACCTTTTATTATATATTACTAAGACGACTAATTAAAGTACTTCCTTATTATAAATTACGCCTAAATGTCCCTCTTATACGATTCCTTAAGGGGACTCTCTCTATTTGAAGTAGTTTATAGATATATACTATATATAAATTAAGATTAGAAAATTGACTTACTAGACTTAATTACCCCCGCTAATAAGTTAAATACTTAATAAGTTATTAATTATATTTAACGACATAAAAAGGCATAAGATATAGCTTAGTCGAACCTTACTATGGCCTAAGCTAAAATAGTTAGGTCTTATAACGCCTCTCGCCGCGATGTCGACTTTAATAAAGATAGTTTAGTCTGGCTCGACATGCGTTACTTTAAGACACTTTATTTATTTAAGAAGTTAAATATATTAATTAATAGACTATTTAAAGTACTCTAGAAGGTAAGACACTTATATCGCCTAGAACTATTAGCGAGTATAAAGGTTTATAACGTCTTTCTGGCTAATAAGCTACGTCGAGACCTTATTAACCCCTTACTAGGCTAAGTATAAGACGCCCCCCCGCTAATTAACATTATAGGCGACGACGAGTAAGAACTAGAAGAGGTACTTACTTATTATAAGAAGGGCAAGACCTTATTTTACTATATTACTTAATTTAATTAAGACGTTAATTTAGACTAATACGACGCTTTTAACCTTAAGTATACGTTATATAAAGTCAGGGATTTTTACTTTAGTTGCTTTAAATAAGTAAGACCCCTTATTAAGCTACTTAGATAAATTAAAGCATAAGAAGATAATATTAATAACTACGACGACTTTAATAACTACGACGACTTTAATAATGACAAGGAGATAGACTAACGCTTAAGGACGAGCTTTTTTAAAAGGGGGGGGGGGGGGGGGGGGGGGGTAATGTGACGACCGGCACTACTTAAAGCCTTATTTCCACCGGCTCCACTTAGTACTGCCTAATTAAGATGTACCGAGATTACTATAGTATTAAGTATACTAACCTCTTATATATAGACTCCTTCTTTCCTTACTTTCTTTCCTCTATAATTATAAATTCTAAGTTAATACTTAGTATTATTATATGTCTAGTGTTAATATGTGAGGCGTCAGTTACACGTGATTGCCGTCTTTCTAGGGCAAGCGTCAAATTAACCCCTTTATTCCTTTTTAATATTAAGGCACCTTAAGTATTAATAACTTTATATTATAAAAAACAGTGTTAGTTTTAAACTAGCTCTTTATTATCGCCTCTTTTACTACTATTAAGCGTGGTAGGGAGGACGGCGGTAAGAACGATTCTCTTATTAAGCGTCCCCGCTGAAGTCGCCGCTATAGCGTAAAGGAGGAGGAGAAAGAACCTCTTCTTAATATATATATATATAAGGGATTCGGCCTTGTTTCAAATTAACTTCATAGTAAGTTCTTTATAACGGCACTTTTTTTATATTATTATACGGGAGTAGCCCCTTATAGTAAAACCGGTAGTTTATTCTTATTAAAGTGTCGTCGTAAGGCCGCCTATTAGTACTTTAAATTAAAGAGTGTTTAAAACTAAATTAAGTATAATTTTAACTTTGTAAATTAATTAAATATAAAAATAATCATAAGTAATAAATTAATAAAATAAGATATATAGAGAAGATATAAAGGAAAAGTAATAAGTATAAAACCCTTTTATTATTAGTCCGAATTAACTCCGGTTAACTACTAAACTTAACCCTTTATTTTAATAATAAGTATATTAGTATTAATAAAATCCCGAAGAGCCTTATTTAAAGTACTCTTTGTTATAACGTTAATAGTATTATTAGCGATATCAATTTATTAAACCTCTATTAACTCTCTACGCTTATATAATTAATAAATAGTTATAATATTAATTATTAGGCGCTTCTCTTTTATTATACTAAGCTTAATAATATACTTATAAAAGGACAAAGAATCTATATAAATAATAATAAAAAGACGTAAGATATTAAGCTTATTAAATACTATATTAATAGTAATATTAAAAGAGATTAGTATATTAATACTAGCTATTATAGTATATAACTCCGATGTGAGTATTACACGAGTTACTCTCTTGTATTTTATTAAGTTAATATATACGATATTATTAATTAAGGTAAATTGTATATCCCTTACTATTTTAATACTAATTACTAATACAGAACTTATTTATAAACTTAAGTCTTTATTATTAGTAAAAGAACTGTTTATAAAAACATAGACCTTTATAAACTATAAGTTAACTAATACGTATTAAAGTCCTCTTTTTAAGTTATTTATTGTTATTTAAAGTATAAGTTTAAGGCCTTAACGTCGTCTTTTATTAAATCTTAGTATTACGTTATAACTAAGAAGTTAAATATTATTTCTAGCTAATATATAGTAATAAGATAAGCTATACGAGCTCGCTATTCTTTATAGGCCTTTTTATAGTCCTCTTTCCCTATATTAACTAACTTTAGCTTTACTCCTTAACTATTTTAAGATATATAAAGGCTGTCCTTATTTATTATAATAATATACTTATTAAACGTAATAGTTTTAATAAGGAGTAATACTTATATTAGCTTTATTAAAAACATACCTTAGTAATTTTATTTTACTCTTTTATTAAAAAGTCCTTATTTTTTAGAATTAAAGTGTTATTTATTTATATTTTAATAACTTTAAAGTTATAACTCTCTTTAGTATTAATTAATAAGTATAAGTCGTATATTAATGTCTTTATTTATAAGTTCTTTATATAATGTTTATAATATATATTAAACTAGTAGTTTCTAGACTTAAGTATATTATATAATATTATTATTATTATAAATATTATACTAAGAAGGAAATCTCTTATAATCTCTTTTAGTAGTTATATAAAAATATATTAAAAAAGCCTTGTCTTTACTTAAATATAAGCTTAAGTAATGTCCTTAATAATTAGACAAGATTCGGACTAGTTTCAGAGGCGATTTAATTACTTAATAATAGCGGCTAAAAATATAAGTAACTATTAATTAATTCGTTAAATTATTAGAGATTAAGTTAAAATCTCTCTATTCTCTTTATTATTAAAGTGTTAAATTACTAGTCTTAACTTCTTATATAAAGCTAACGTCTCCTTGCCTTTAACCTCGTTTATTATTTTTGACTTAAAGATGCGGTGGCTTTTTACTTTAATATCGTTTTTATAAATAAATATAAAAACACCCCTTTTAATAAGTACTTTATATTTTGTCCTTTAAAACTACTAAAATAATAATTTAAGTATTATAATCTTCCTTTTAATATAAAGTTTAATAAATAACTCTTAGTCCCTTGTCTTTTTTTTATTAAAAATACTTTAGTATTATAATTATTATTAATAATTAATAAATTAAAAATATATTTTATAAATATAATTTTAATAGCGATTCGGGGTAAATTCGGTGCTGTTTTAGTGGCGTTTTTAACTAGGGATCTTAGATATTACTTATAAATATCCTCTAGTAAGTTTTTATTATTATTTAATACTAAAGGTATTTATTTTAAAGAAACGAACTACTCGTCGGTTTCCTGATTTTTTTCGTTAAAGTGGCCGACCTGCGCAAGCAGGTCGGCACCAGCAACTTGGATATAGTGACGGTCGACTTAATTAAGTAATAACTTTTTAATTACTAATACAATCAACTTCGGGGATAAACTATTAGATGCGGAATAAATTTCTGCACTAATTACAACTTAAATAACGTTATTTAATTTATATTATATATTATAATTAATTGAAGTAAAGGGGATTTCAGGTGCACTCGCTTATATAATCCCTATCCGACTACTAACTTTGATACTCCTCAATCGTAATTATCGTAATCTATAGGCCCACTACTACTATTATTAGTTAAATTAACGTTAGAATCGGAATTAGCGGACAAATCTGACTCTACAAGGCTCTCAATATCACTGTTACCCTCTTACTCGTCGTCGCTAAGTATCTCAATCGCCTTTTGTGTTAGTCTCTTAGTACGAATTAGTCTTTGAGATGCGGCTATAACTACAGGCTCTTACTGTATAGCCTCTTCTTGTTATATAGCCTCTTCCTCTTTAATTATATTTAGTTTCCGACCCCTAGGCTTCTTCTTAGCACTAATTAAAGCCTGTATCTTTGCAGCTTTGTCGAGCCTTTGTTATATTTTAACCTAAGCTTTCTCCTCCCGAATGCGTGCCTTTTCTATTCTTTTTTGAACCTTCGTAGTCTCCTTCTCCTCTTTCTTTTGCTGTCGAGCTAAAACTTTAGTAACCTTCTCTTCTTCTAACTTCAATACATTTCTAGTAATATTTGCCTCTTTACGGAGCTTTGTAAGTTTAGACTCCTAAGCAGCTTTGTTCCTCTCGCTAATAATTCGTAACCCTTCTCTAGAGGAGATTACACGGCCTCCGCCGCGTGGTTTGACTCTCTTAGCACTATTTTCGTCATTGAGTATAAGGGATTAGCTGCCCTAAGTAGTACTTAGAACTGAAGTGAGCTCTTAGCGCGCGGCGTCGGCTAATATCACATTAACTATACTACCTTTTCGGAATTTCTTATTAGAGAGTCGCTTTAATAGAGATAATAATATATCTTTGTAGGTTTTTAAAAATTCGGCGTGTGCGTTAATTCCTTTAGCCCCGTATAGTGTATTAAAAAATGGCGTCTTCTTGTACTAACGTAGATCTTCCGCCGTCTTTCTAAAGCCGTAATCGCCGTAGTCTATTACACCTTTAGGTTGCGAAGGTTGCTCTAGAGTAACTGCCTTTATTAAATCTTAAATATTAAGTAATTCGTCAATACGAGAGCTTGTTAATGGAGCTATTAAGTCGTCTATAATATCGATATTTCCGTCACGTGGGAGCTGTGGGAGCTGGATTCCGTCCTCCGGCTTATCGTCGAAAGCCCTATTATCCTGAATCCACGGAATATAGTCGTATTTGTTGTCTGACGCGGTTTCGGCCTCCTAAAACTGATTATTAGCTGGTACTTAGCGTGATACAGGTTCGTTAGATATAGGAACATTAATTATATTAAATAGATCATTTAGGGTATAATTATATACCCGTCCACTAGTGTTTTTATCGCCCATTTGGGTATCCTAGGTAAGCTTGAAAGCTGAAATGATGACATCCGTGTTTAATAGCTATATGCCGGTACGCCTAAAGGCTGACTGAATTGTCTCTTTCTTAAAGGTTTTAGCTCTGATTTAGTGAAGGCACTAAAGAAAGGTGTATTTAGTGAAGGTATTGCAACCGTCTCTAATTTTATCTTTAATTGCTCGTCTATGCTAATGCTTTTCAGACTGAAAACAAGTAACGTCTAATAGTTATGTAATATGTGTCGAGTGAGTAATTAAACAAAAAGGTATAATCTTTAGTTGCTTATACTTAGAGATAAACTCATACGTTATATAGCTACTATAGCTATCAAATATTAAGAGACGCCATTGATCTTGTTAGCGGCCTTTAGTTTGTTGATTAAAGTGTTTAAGCCATTTTAATGTAAGCTCGTCACTAGAATACCCCTTTTTACTACAAGAGATCTTTATGCCTGGAGGTAAGTTGTTATTAAACATCTTCTCTGGGTAGACAGCCCCCGGCATAATAATATAACAATTAATAGCGTAGCTAACAGCAAAGATACACTCAATAACTAACACAGATTCGCGGTCGATAGGGTCACGGGTGTAAACCTAAAAACAGTTAATACGCACTTAGTTATCGGGATAAGCGCTTTTTAGGTAGGAAAACGTACCTTCCTAATATTCTTGTACGTAATAACCGTTATATTACTAATACACTCGACCTAGAAGCTAATTTCGTTTATATTAAAGATATCTTTCCAATATATTAAGTATTTAGCCATTACTATAACTAACTTCTTAAAGTAACTAGTAATCTCTTTAATCGTTATACAATCTTTGCGCTTTTAGTCTATTAAAGTAGTTCGTAAAACATAATATCGGCTAGTAGCGTCCATTCTATTAACCTATCTTTTGGCCCAATTCTGTCTAATTCGCTAGAAAATTTCTATTAAGAGACTTAATATTATAGTTGCAGCGGCAATAATCATATTATATCTCATAGGAAAGCCTCTCTTAATAGTAATATTAATATACTATATTAAAGATACTTCTTGAGCTTTATTTAGCTTCTTATTATAGCCTCCATTCTCAGCTAAATTCTTTAAACTGTCTCTCTTCTTATAACAGTAATTTAACGTAAAGTAGCTGACTCTACTAAAGACGCCAGCGACAATACGTAGACTAGTAATATCGGTGTCGTCGGGGTTCTCGTATGCCTCTAAGGCAGCTTGAATCCTAGCTTCTTAGCTTATATATGCGGGGGTCTTATATTTAGGCTTCTTCCGTATACGAGTAATACTAGTATCTAAAGAGGTCTTCTTCTTGCCCCTCTTAGACTCTCTATACTTGATTTAAGGCGTAGATTTGGCCATTATAGGCGTAGTTCGTGGTCTAAATTAAATAGTATATATGTAAGTAAGATAAATCGCGTTTTTACGTGTTAGTAGGGAAATCCAGACGCGGTTTGTACCCCTATTAACGAACTACGGGAAGTCCCGAGGCGCCAAGACTTACTAAATTTATACTTAAAAACTATATTAAACTTAATACAACGCCTTATTAATTAGCCCTAACCTAATATACTTGTTTAGTAATTATTATTTTAACTATCGCGCATCTTTCTATAAAAAAATCAAGTCAAACGGACTAGAATTGGTTATGTAAAGTAATTAATTAGGCCGGCCCCGCTGTGTCTAAGTTACTGGTATGTCTAAGTTGCTGGTTCCGACCTGCTTGCGCAGGCCGGCCACTTTAACGAAAAAAATCAGGAAACCGACGAGTATAGTCGATTAGAACGTACGTATTCTCTTATTTCTTATGTCGATCTTCTATAATTCTCCTGTCACGATCTATAAGATCACGTGTGTCTTGGCCCTAAGGCTCGGCAGCCTTGTTATATAGAAAAGCTAAGACAAGGACGAAATTATAAGACAAAGAGTCACGTATTAAATCCTTAAATCCTTAAATCCTAGGAGCCCTTAAGAAAGGAAGTGATCTAGGGGATCTAGCCGGAATCGAAGTTTTATATAAATAAAGTAGTTTCTTAAGTAATAAAGCTTCGTACTTAAATTATTATAGCAAGTTTACTTCTAAATTTACTATTACTTATAACGTCTTAATTCTTATTAAGAACCGAACTCTTATGACTTCACTTCATAATAAATAATAACTAACGAAACTTATACGTTACGTATTAGTTAGAACTTAGTTAACGTTATAATTTAAGTACTTCCCTTAAAGTACCGTCACTTAATAAGATGGCCCCTAAGGAGACTACGTCTAAAGGATTTATAAAAGAAGAAGGCAGTAAAGTAAGAACCGGGACTAAGGATACTATTAATAAACCCGGAGCACTTAAGGTCTAAATGCCTAACACTTGCTATAAATAACAAAGTAAACTTAAGTAGTTTATCCTCTAATATAATATATACTTCGCCTTTAATAGCGATAAGTTCGATATCAAACCTCAGAAAGTTTTATAAATCGCCTCTTTCTTATAAGACACAGCCGCCTACTAAATCGAACCGGCGCTAACTAACTACCTCTTAAATAACGTTATAGGAAACTATTTTACTACTATAATTAAAAAGAGTAAGGTTATCTTTAAGAGTATTACTAGATTTACTATTGTTATTAAAGGGGTCTTTAGGGACCTCAATGAGACCGAATAAGCGGAGAAACACTTACTTAGCCTATACTAACAAGGAACTATTTATCAGTATATTATAAAGTTTAACTATTACGCCTTACAACTAAAATAGACGGATAAAAGGTTAAGAGCCTAGTACTACAAGGGCCTCAAGGACTATATTAAGGACGAACTCTCTTAAATATTAAAGACAACTACCTTAAATAGATTAATTAAAAACTCGATCAAAATCGACAACTGTATTTAAAAACACTAATAAGAACGTAAAGGGTATTTTACGCTAACTTAATTTAAACGACCTTAGTACCCTTAGTCGTAAGAGAAGAGATCCTAAAATTACTTATAGAATCTTAATAATAACCGAAATTACTATAATCTTATAGAAATTAATAAAATAAAGCGGAAGAGGACTAAGTAAACTAAGAAGTAAAAGCGGCAAGAGAAAGGACTATATTATACTTATAGTAAAAGTAAATATCTCGCTTAAGACTACTTTTAAAAGAAATAAAAAAGAAAACTTAAATAAAAAAACTAAATAGAATTCGCGTTAATAAAAAGAAAACTAAAGTACTACGAAGTAGTAATATTAAAACGCAGGGACACTAAAAAAAAGTGAGTTAATAAAGTCTTCTTCGACGCTATAAACAACCTATAAATATAAACAGTAAAGTCGTTAGACTTATAATAAGAAAGCTAAGTAAAGGTTATAGAGACCCGACTTAAGAGCCTAGCTAAGAGTATTAGTAGCGAATCTAAATATACGTAAAACTAAAGCCCGACTTTATAGAGATTTATCGCACTTATAATATAATAAAACAAGGACTATTATATATTATAGTCTATTAAGACACTATTACAATAGTATTCTAAGAGAATATAAAAGACGTATACGAGCGCCTAAAACGTTATATAGCTAACTTAGAATTACTAAAAGAACCCCTAAAATATAAAAGGCTAGATAACTATCTCGAAGTCAAGTAAACTTAGGCTATAGTTAGAGAAGCCAAGTTATAAGGGATATGTTTCTAGTAAAAAAGGCTAAGACTATTCGAGAATCGCTGTAACTAATAGATAAGAGAAGACCCTATCTAAGGGAAGGTTAACTTCGAAGAAGACACACCTTATACACTAGTCAGCTATAACTCGGTGTATAATATAAAGAAGTAATTAAATAAGACTACCGAGAGAATTATTAGAGAATAATAATATATCCTAGACGTACTACTACTTTGCCCGGAATTAGTAATTACTAAGGAGAATAATTAACTAATTATATCTGTTATAGTGGCTAGTATTAAGACAAAGGCACTAATGGATTTAAGAGTTATAAGACACTTTATAAACCCTAGCTTTATTAAAAAAACACGGCATTCTTATATTACGCTATTATCGCCCTTATTACTTAAATCTATTAAATAGTAAGGAGGCGGGCTAAGATAAGTAAGTCCGAGAAAAAACCTAAGAAATAATAATAAAAATATAACATCACGAGGAAACTATTTACTTTTACCTTATTAATATTAGAAGACATAATATAATATTAAGAACTTAATAACTAAGTAGCCACAACCCTAATATAAATTAGGCAACTAAGGAGGTCAAGTTCGACGACTATTAATAGCGACACAATTAACTAGCCGGCACAAGAGAAGCTAGGGCCGCCTCCTTAATAATAACGTTAATAGACTCTAGACAAACGAGTTAGATTCTTAATTAAAAGGAATCCCTAAGTTATCTTAAATAAACAGATAATATACAAGATTAACTACTTATATTATATAAGAAGTTCACGAGAATGTTCGAAGATCCGCAGGATATAAGGGCTTTACTTAAGTATTAGCCCTAAAATTATGAAATTAACTTTAAAGGTAAGTTTATATCTATTGTAAAAAAGATTCGTTATTATAATTACGTAACTATAAGGACGCTTAAAGAATATTAGGAGTTAGGGGTAAAGAAAGAATAAATTCAGAAGTCAAAATCACTATCCCCTAAGCTGCCGTTAACACACTTCTCCAAGGTGCAGCGCTGAAGCGGGGCGCTAAGGTTGCCTACGTTACGGGCCGTGCGCCAGCGGGCCTGGATCAATAAACAACATCAACAACCCCTCTTTACTACTAGAAAAAACCTATTTTCAATGTAAACACAATGCCTGAGACTGCGTTTCTAGACCCCACTGATTTGGGTACCTTGCGACTACTTGCAGAGCCTTTACATGTAAGAGGGGCTCAATTTAAGCCAATAGAAATCGATGATTTTGACTTTGAGATTTACTTACTAGAGGACTACTCTCCAGATGATCCTATTACCCTTTTCACTCAGTATTATAATAAAGACATAATTGACGCAATCGTTTTGGCTACAAACTCTTACTAGCCGGCTTTATAGTCTCATAAGTTAAAGCCGTACTCTCGTGTAAAGGACTAGTATAAGACTTGTCAATCGGAAATCTACCTGTACCTTGTTGTGTGTATTTATATGACGGTTTACCCCTTAAATTAGATCGAGGACTACTGGAATACAAGCCTATTAGCTCCTTTTCACCCTATTTCCAAGGTCCTTAGACGAAATCGATTCCAAGCTTTACGCCGGCGCTTCCGAGTATGTAATGAAAAGAGTATTTATCTATTTCAAAGAGTAATTCCCCTACTTATTTTAAGTATATAATACTAATATCTTAATAGACGGAACCTCTAAATAGTTATATTCAAACAGTTAACCTGAAACTGTGGAAACCTGGCCAGGAATTAGCTGTGGACGAAGCTATGGCTCGATATACGGGAAAGTCCAAGGCTATTACGACGATTCCAAATAAGCTAACGCCTACCGGAATCAAGATTTGGGTTGCTGCACAACGTGGCTTCTTTCTCCGGTGGCTTTACTACTAACCAGGGAAGAAAGGTGGTGCTTTTGGAGTTTCAAAGATTCAAGGACTTAATACGACTCAATCGGTAGTACTAACTCTTCTTGCACAGTTACTAAAGGCCTTATATTACGTCTACCTTGACAACCTCTTTACCTCTACTCAATTACTTGAATATTTGAGGTCTCAAGGTTTTGCAGCTATCGGTACGTGTAGGACATCTTCAGGTGTCTATAAAGACATTGTAAAGCTCAAGAAAACGCGGGAAAAAGGTGCCAATGCGATGCTATGGGGGACAATAGTTACTATCCCTACTGAGTCGGAAAACGTACTACATATCGGCTTCCAAGATTCGGCTTTTGCTCTCGCTATGTCAACATTCTGGGATAGTAAAAGCACGGTTTTACGGGTGCGAAAACGACTAAAAGAGACAGCCGGTAATGTAAAGATCTCTCGGGCTCCATTCGGAAATCAACTTACTAAGGCACTTAATATCCTAGAGCTGTACGACGCCTACAATCACTATATGGGAGCCGTCGATTTAGGAGATTAACTTCAGGGGCATAATAGAGGCCTCAGACGTATTCGGCGTGGGCCAATTCAAGCTCTCCACTAATATATGTTATTAGTCGTTCTTTCTAACTGTTACTTGATTACTCGATACAGTGGTTATGAGCTGAAAAACGTTTCCCTCCGTTCACAAGACGATTTCCGGTTATAAGTGGTAAACGTATTAATTACTATGGGACGCGATGTACCGGACTTACGGAAGAGGCGTATTTCACAGCTATCTAGAGTTACGGTAGACGTTCCGCTTTATTCACATGAGCTTATTAAAATAACTATAGCATAAAGGAGAGTAGACTACGTTGCGTGTAAAGGAGTGAGGTTTGGTGATGGACCTCCACTAAAAAGAGTCGCTTTAGGGAATATTGCACGTAATCTTGGCCGAACTACTAAAAGAAAGGCTACAATGTATGGGTGTAAGTAATGTGAGGTTGCGCTTTGTAAGAAAACAGATTGCTTTACATTGTATTATAGAATAGCTTAAATATAAGTGGTAAAAACGATACTTTTAGTATAGAGTGCAATTTTTAGTGTTCCTCGCTAAATTACAGGGGGCCTTACAGGCTGTCCACCCCCCTGTAAAAGTGTGTTTTGAACGGCAGCTTAGGGGATATGCTATTAATATATTAATTACTAAGAAACAAGGGGACTCTAAAAGGAGGCCTCACGGCGATTATCGTATAATTAATAATAGAACTATACGGGATATTTATCCTTTACTTAACACATAGTACTTACGGGACAAGTTAACTAAAGTAAAGGTTTATACTAAGCTAAATCAGCGTAATACGTTTAATTTAATTTAAATTAAAGAAGGACACAAATAAAAAACCGCCTTCGTGCTACTTTTAGGCCTATAAGAATACACAGTAATACCGTTTAGACTTAAGAACGCACCTACTATATATTAGAAGTAAAATAATAAGATCTTACGGGATTTTATTAGTAAGTTCGCTATATACTACCTAGATAATATATTAGTCTACTCAGAAACCCTCGAGGAACACTAAGGGCACGTCACTGCCGTTATAAAAGCCTTACTTAAAGTAAACTCTAGACTAAAGCTATTAAAGTGTGAATTCTTAATTAAGTAAGTCACTTTCTTAGGCTATATTATACGCCCAAGACAAATAAGTATTAACTTAAAGAAAATAAGAGCCGTAAAAGAATAAAAGTCGCTAACTAGCGTTAAGGATATATAATCTTAATTAAGATTCACTAACTTTTACTAATAATTTATTTAAGGCTATTCTAAGATTATAGAACCTCTTACTAACTTAACTAAGAAGAGTATTCCCTTCGCTTAAGACGAACGTTATAAAGAGGCGTTTTAGTAACTTAAAACGGAATTTACAAGAGAATTAATACTCTATAATTTTAATAAAGAAAAGGAGAACATTATCGAAACTGACGCCTTAAATACTTACACTAGCGTAATACACTTATAGAGGGACGACTAAGGACGGCTATATTTAGTAGCCTATTACTTAAAAAAGATATCCCCGGCCGAGTAGAATTATAATATTTATAAGAAAGAACTTATAATAATCGTTAAAGTACTTAAATACTAGAAAATCTATTTATAGGGGGCTAAGTTCCTTGTTATTATTTATATTAATTATATAAATCTCTAAACCTTTATAATTACTAAGGTCCTTAATAATTAAAGGTTAACTAAGTAGTCAGAGGAACTTACTTCTTTTAACTTAGTTATTAAGTACGTCTAAGGAAAGGACAATATAAGAGTAGACGCGTTAAGTAAATTGCTCGGATATAAAAATAATAAAGTCTATAACGAAACAGCGTTACTTAAGAAATTAAATAATAAAGATATAGTGCCTAACGTCTGAGAAGCGACCGCCATCGAACACGACATTAGTAGCCCTTAGTTTAATATATTAAAAGAAGCTTAAAAGAAAGACAAGCCGTCTTTAGACTAAATTAAGGAGCTTATTAAATAAAATACTATAAAGAACGAGATTATATAAGCTAATAGGAAGATATAGTTACTACTTAGCTTAATAAAGGCTTATATTAAAGAATAATATAGACTTCTCGTATATAGACATTAAGAGATACAAAGAACGTACCTTAAGATCTTAAGAAACTATTAAGCTAAAGGACTTCGCGTTATAGTCAAGGAAGTAGTCATTAACTGTAATGCCTATATTAAGAACAAGCCTTCCTGGCACGCTCCTTATAAGTAAATAATTATAGTACTAATACTACTAAAATCTTAGAGATCTATATCGTGAAACTTTATAAGGCCGCTATTATTATTAAAGGACTTAGTCACGGGAGTTAGTTATAATATAATACTCGTTATTATAAGAAGACTTACTAAATATATAATTTTAGTACTAATTAAATCCACCCTTATAGCTAAAAACCTGACACAAGTATACTTCAAGGAGGTAGTCTTTAAGTATAAAGTACTTAAAGAAATTATATTAGATTAAGATAAGCTATTTACATTTAAGTTCTAAAAAGCCTTAACAGCCTTCCTAAGAACTAATTAGAAGCTCTTAATAGTATTTTATCCTTAGACTAATAAAAGAAACAAACGGATAAACTAAGTAGTTAAGGCGTATTTACACTATTACGTTAACTATTAATAAGACAACTAAGTAAAATTACTACTATTAGTAGAGTTCGCTTATAATAGCTCGACTATAAAAACGACAAAGGTCATACCTTTCTTTATAAACTATAATTACGAACTTGTCGCTTATTAAAAAAAACTTAACGTTATTATTAAGGATAATAATATAGCTCGCATTTAAGTCCAAAAGATTTAAGACATTTATAAGGAATTAACTAAAGAACTTAAGTTCGTAATAAAGAAGAATATATATTATTATAACAAAATACGTAATTAAGAGCTAATATTATAAGAGGGGAATAAAGTTTATCTTTTACAAAAAAACATTAATACTAAGTGACTAAGTGACAAGTTAAAGTATAAGAAACTAAGACTATTTAAGATTAAATAAATTAAGGGACTATTAAATTACGAACTCTAGTTACTAATTATAATAAAGAAGATATCCCCGGTATTTTATATATTCTTATTAGAAAACGTACTACTAAGAGTACTACTTACTCTAAGGACAATCGCTGAACTAGTGAATTTACTCGAAGAATACGAGGTAAAAAAGTTATTAAACTATTAATATAAACGCGGCTTTATTAAGTATTTAATAAATAGAAAAACTACTTATTATTAAAAAATATATAAGAACTTAAGTTAAACCTTTATTACTTAAAGTTACTTATTAATTTCTATTAATAAAACTTAGACTTACTTAGACAAGATCGTGGAGATCGAAGGGGTAGTCGAGAGGCCAAAAGGATAAAGGGTCGCCGGGGGTTACTAGGACGCTCGGCGCCCGCTAACTCGGAGCTTCCGAAGGACCTTTCAGGATCTAAGGAAGTAAAGAATACCTTAAGCTCAAAAGCTAAGAGTTAGTCGAGGGGGAACTCCTCTATTAGCTCGAGAGGAAGGGTAAAGGCACGCCGTCGGGGTATTATTCGGCTATAAATAAAATAATAAATAGGCTTATTTATAAAAAGCTTATAATACTTAGAGCTATTACAATTATACTTCGCTTAGACACACTTAAAGTATCTTTTTAATTAAGTTAAGTTAAGAAAACACGTCCGAGAAAGGCTACGGCAAAATAAATAAGTTCTTACTAGTAAGGCACAGCCTTCGATGTGTAAGGCTAAAGTAATACGCTGTTTCTTTTTCTTTTATATAACTTTAGTAAAGAACTATTATGGCGTTAAGGGAGACACAATAAATAAAAAGATAACTATTAGTAATTGTCGATATTTCCTTTAACGTACTTAAGCGTAAAAACACGTTAATAATAGAATGGGAATAGTGTCACGATTTATAAGATCACGTGTGTCTTAGCCCTAAGGCTCGGCAGCCTTATTATATAAAGAAGCTAAGACAAGGACAAAATTATAAGACTAAGAGTTACGTAATAAATCTTTAAATCTTAAAAGCCCTTAAGAAAGGAAGGGATCTAGGGATTTAAAGATCTTAAATATAAAGGGATCTAAGGGATTTAGTTAGAATCGAAGTTTTATATAAACAAAGTAAGTTTTTAAGTAATAGAGCTTTGTACTTAAATTATTATAGTAAGTTTACTTTTAAGTTTATTATTACTTATAACGTCTTAATTATTATTAAAAACTAAACTCTTATAACTTTACTTTGTAATAAATACTAACCGACGAAGCTTATACGCTGCGTACTAGTCAGAACATAGCTAACGTTACATCTCCCTTAATACCTAAGAAATCGTAAGGTCTTATTTATTTTTTACCTTCTTAATACACTAAAACTTAATTATTAAGGTAGAGATTGTGAATATAATTAGTTCTAAGGCCGTTTTGTGTAGCTAACGTATTATTAACTTTACGTATAATATAAATTTTTTATACGTCCTTTATAGCTTTTTTAATTATAATTACACGTTACTTAATTAACGGATTTAAAGGGTTTAGCTTTATTATTTTAAGGTATACGCTAAAAACAAGTAGTATAAGGATAAAACTATTAAGTTTAGTTATATTATTTACTGCTTTTATTATTATTTATAGTCAGTCTTTGTCGCTTAACTTAGGGTACTCTTTTGTAACGATTTTATAAGTAAGGCGTAATAGGCGGTAGTATCACTTAATTTTATTAATTAAAGGCCACAACTAAATCAACACACAGGAATAGCTAAATCGACATACGCTAACTAAGCGAGCCGAAAATGAAGGGTACATTTATTACCACTAAAATCTCTATAGATAACTATATATAATATATAATTAGCACTTATACTAATTCATTAATATCATCTACTTTAAAGTCGGCATCCTAAGTACATACCTCAACTCTACTAATTACCTCCGTTTACATCGTTGCAACGCAACTATAGGACATCTTCGGTACTATTTGTCTGATAGACTGATGAAGTGCCTTGTATATAGGCCGTCTCGCGGCGGGTACTAGGTCAAGTGATAGAAGAGGATATTATTTACATTATAAAGTATTATTTAAATAGCTTTAATTTTTAATTCTAGGGGCTGATTATATAATTATGAATTTTATGATATATATAAGGGGCCTTTGCCACGTAATACAAATTAGTATAGCGAGATTAATAAATGACACCCGCCAAGTCAATACATTTTTAGCGTATATCGATTTAGCTATTCCTGTGTGTCGATTTAGCTGTGGCCTAATTAAATAGTGTGCCTTTATAAGTACTAGCTTAAGAGTATTATTTACGGATCTAAGTACGCTCCGAAACTCCTTAAAAATTAAAGTTAGTGTTATAGTTATATACTATAAAATCTGGGGGTTTAAGGTAAGTATTAATTTATATTGACTTAAATGTATTAAAGGTAGCCCGAGCCGTAGCTGAACCGGGGCTTTTTTAAAGTAGTTTTGCTGTCTTAAAACCTGTTACTCACTCTATTTATAATATAAAGAGTATACTGTTTTTTAAACATTACGATATTAATATAAACTATATAATTAAAGTCGACGTCGTCTTATAGTTTAAAGCGGGACTTATATAGAGTATTTATATATTTCTAGTAATACTTATATATCTCTTTAACCCTTAATATAATTTCCGAGTTATACTTATGGCTAGTTTAGTTTAATAAGTGTTATAGACGTCTTATTGAAGGGTGTCCAAAATACTTATAAAGCTGATGTAGTTCTAGTTTAGTTAAATAGTATATATTTATTGTTTTAGTAAGAGTGTTTAATAATTAATAATATTAATTTAAAAGTAATTATAAATGCCTATGTTTCTGTATAATTAAGTACTTTTTGTCGCCTTAAATTAAGACATTATATAAGTTATTATATTACGTATCTAGTATATTTAGTTATTATAAGTAAACTAAAAATAAGATATTCGCGTTTACGATTTAAAAGTCTATTATTTTAGTTAAAGTGTTAATTATAATAACCCCTAAGGACGGCCACGAACTAGTATTAAATGTGATCTAACTCTATCTTACTTAGTTAGTATTAAACTTAATATCCTAAATTCGTTATAAAGCTCGTAACTAATTAATCCTTCTTATGTTTTTATTAAATGCCCTTATATTAGTTAATAAACTTTAAAATAATTTATTTGTTTATTACGTTATATAAGCTTTATTAAAAGTAAGTCTTTTTATTTTACTTTCTAAGATATAAGTAGCCTTCCTCTCTTTAAGTTACTTTATAACTTCTTGTGTATTATATTATACCTTATTTACTATAAATATAGTCGTGAAGTTTATAGCGCTATTATTATTATTATTATTATTATTATTATTATTATTATTATTATTATTATTATTATTATTATTATTATTATTATTATTATTATTATTATTATTATTATTATTAGAGTGTTTTAAAGAATTATTAATATTTATTAAAGTATTTAAATTTAAATTTTAGTAACCTTTTAAATAATATCTAAATATAATCTAGTTTTAGTCCAAATTAGGGTCGATTCCTTTAATATAAGTTAAGTAGCTTTTAAAAGTCTTATCTGTGGCTCTTACTCCTTTAGCCTTATATATAACAAAGTATCTCGCCTTAAACGCTGCTTACTCTTTATTAAAGTAGCGACTATTATAGTAATTTATTTTCTTATAAATAATATAGCCTATATAGCCTAATATAAGCTAGAATTTGTCCTTAAGCTTGTTTCTACTTAAAATTTTCATTTTGTAATTAGAGTAATAAGCCGCCCCCTTTGCGATATAAGATTAGTAGTAATTCAGATAAAATCCGGAGTATTTACTTATTTTTAATCCCGAGTTATAAGCTACTTTAATACTAATAATAAAGTAAGGACTATTTATTAATATAAGGAAAGTAAAGGGTGCTTTAAATAAGGCTATTTTAAAGAGGGGGTTCCTTAATACTCTTTATATAAGCTTATTATAGAGTGTTTTGTTGTTTGTATATTGTCGTCTTTTAAGTTAAGCTAAATACTTTGTAATTCTTTAGCGAAGTTCTTTAATTAAGTTAACACAGGCTTTCCTTTTTAGTAAGGCTTATTTTAAAATAACGAGAAAGTTAGACTAAACTACAGTCGGACCGCTTCAAACACGACAAAAATTCAGACGCTAATAAAATCAAATTCTGTTTAATTTAAAAGATGAGCCTTATTAAATAACTGTATATAGCCTCTTAGCTTTTTTTATTTTACTATGTAATTAAAAAGTTATTCTTTATTCAAGTCAAGTCTTGGCGGAATTTGAAAACTTTTGAACCCCTTTGCCAAGACTTAACTTAAATAAAGAATAACTTTTTAATTAGGACCTATAAAAAAAATCTAATAAGTGCATTTTACTCCGCTTAACCGTGCACGTATTTTAAGTTAGAAAACTTTTTAAAATGTTGACTTTTTAATATTAACTAATTATGAAAAGTTCTTGCTTAATAATTAAGCGAGTTAAAATATCTTCTACTTCAACGTCAAACCTACCTTATATTTCTTATTCCTTTACACACCACAACAACCACACTTTTGCAAGAGCTAATATGGCTCCTTCTAAGCGAAATTGAAGCGCTACGCTAGCAAAATCACCCCCTAATTCGCCTATTAAGCCAATCACAAAGCGGCCTCGTCAAAAAACACCGGAATCTTCAGTTTCTATAACACTTCCCTTACCCTTACGGCCTGTAAAGCTTATTACTTCTACGCCTACTGCTTTTAATAGTAGTCAAATCGACGAATCAGAGAGTGAGAACGATATACGAGCTCAGGTAATAAACGAATCAGAGAATAAAGAAGAGAGTGAGAGTGAAGAAGAAGATGATATTACTTGTAACAACGAGTATTTAGATCAAGATCTTAATGAGCTAGGCCCGGATAAGCTAGACAGGGAGGATATTGACGAATCAGATGCTGAGAATGAATTACCCGAAGAGTTTAAACGCTCTAAGTTCTTTATTCAGTCAGTTATCGATTCAGAGGGTAATTTAAGTATACCTTTTGAAAAAGTAATTAATACGCCAACTCTTAGTACGTATTAAATCCCTTTTAATATATAATTAACTAACTTATAAAGTAACTTCCAAAGGCCCGTATAAGAGCAAATTGACGCCTCTTACAAACAAATCTCGTTCTACTCGTAAAAGAGCTAGAAACTCTCAAAGAGAGTTAATTCGACAAACCTCTCTTCAAAAGCCTTCACAAAAGCCTTCGAATATTACGCAAAATAAGCAACAACCTCTTACTTCTTTCTTTACGCCAAAACCTCGCTTACCTTTAGAAGAAGAAGAAGATATATTCGAAGATATCGATTCTAGCGACGACGAAGATTCTGAATTCGACGCTCTAATAGAGGCTGAATTTGAAGCTGAAGATAACTCTATTGAGTTAGACGATTTGAACGATATAGAGTTTATCGATAGCGGACGAAACGAGCTCTTATTAGACTCTCTGATTGGCGACGCTATTAATACCTCTTTAGAAGCTTCTTTAACGCCAAGGACTTATAGAGAGGTACTAGACTCAATTAAGCAACAAATCAACAATAAGAACCTTATTATTCTACCTCGCTTACGCTTCGAATACTCGCTTATTCAACAATACGTCCAAAACCTCTTAAAAAAGACTCCTCGTAGAGGTCGAATTGAAGCCTCTCTTCTTGTTGCCGAGAGCAACCACCCTACCGGCGACGGAAAAACCCTTGCCCGTAAAATCAGAGCTCTTTTCCTCTATTATAGAGCCTTTGGGTCTCTCCCTTTAGAGACTAGGGGAGGTAAACGCTCAAATCAGTCTTATTTAGACAACGAAGACGTCTTTCAAGCTTGCCGAGCTTGGCTATTAGCTCAAAAGCTCGCTACTGTTACCCCGAAGAAGTTCCGATACGCTATTAATACGGAAATTATGCCTCGCTTACTTGCTAGCGCCAAAAAGGCTAAAAAGCCACTTCTTGGCTTAACTACCAGTACACGCAAAAAACCCGGTAAAAAACCTAGAGAGTGGAAACCTCTAGGTAAAACAGCGACTTATAAGTGGTTAAATCGACTCGGATTTTACGCTACTGAAGAAAAGAAAGGAGTTTACGTCGACGGCCACGAGAGAGCTGACGTAATCGAATATCGTCAAAAGGTTAGTTATATATCTCTTTTAAAAATATATTTATTAACTAATTTAAATAGGAATTCCTACCTCAAATAGCTTACTACCAATCTCTTACTACGAATTACGAAGAAGACGCTAATAGGGTATTACAACTTATTACACCTGACCTACCCTTTGGAGAGAAGGAGCACGTCTTATACTACCACGACGAGAGTTGCTTTCACGCTAAAGAGTACTCTAATCGAATCTGGCTAGACGAAAATCAACAAAAGATGCCTTTAAAAAGTAAAGGGGGTCTTATTCACGTAAGTGACTTTATAAGCCTTGAAGGAAGGCTTATAATTGATCAAAAAGACGCTCGGGAGATTATTTATCCCGGTGGGCCGCAAAAGACTCCTTATTGGGATACAAGACAGTTACTTAATCAGGTCGAGCGAGCGATTGATATATTCGAAGAAAAGCACCCGAATAAGGTAAGTTTAATAACTCTAAAAAGATTTAACTTAAAAAGACTTAACTAACTCTTATAATAGATAGCTGTCTTTATATTCGACTAATCAAGTGCTCACGCTAATAAAGGAGACGGAGCTTTAAACGCTTTTGCTATGAATCTTGGAGAAGGAGGAGCTCCTTTACCTCAAAAGGTTAGTTATACTTTCCTAATTGAGAGTTTATTAACTTAATTCTTTAGAGTACCTTATTTCCTCCTGATATTAGCGAGGCTAAACAAGCTCGTGGATTAGTTAGTACACCTCAAGACCTAAATTATAAGGTTGAAAAGACTATTAAGGTGGCAATTGAAGGCCACCCTAATAAGAAGAGAGTCAAGAAAACTATAATTGAAGAAGTCCCGAAGGGACTTAAAGCAATTCTTACTGAAAGAGGTTGTTTACCAATTAGTAAGTAACTCTTTTAAATATAATATTAATAGTATAGTAGCTAACTTAAATAAGTAAAAAATGCCCTAAAGCTAAGTGCTCTAGTGAAGCTAAAAAGAATTGTAACCCGATTCTTTCTTGGCCTCTAAAAAAGCCTACTACTTGCTGTTTAGCGAGAATTCTAGCCAATCACAAAGACTTCTTCGAACAGAAATCAGCGCTAGAAGAGATATTATTGACTAGAGGCCATAAGTGTTTATTTCTACCGAAATTCCACTGCGAGCTAAACCCAATTGAGATGTATTGGGCTTATTATAAGAACTTATATCGACAGGTTTAGAAAGAGACTTTTCCAGAGGTACGTTTATAACTCTATTTTATTTTAATTTACTAACTAATATCTTATAGGCTAGAGAAGCTTACTTTAAAGCTCTTGATTCTTGTCCTCTTAATACGCTACGAAGGTATTGTAATAGAGCTTCACGCTTTATGGACGCTTACCGGAAAGGGCTTAGCGTTAAGCAAGCTACTTGGTGTGTTAAGAAACAGAGTGGTCATAGAACTATTTCAGAGACTATAATGAAGGAGTTTGATATTATACCAGAGGGTAGACAAGAAGTAGACGAATTGGCTTGATTAGTTGGATTTTGTACTTAATTACTAGCGCGGTAGCTAGCTTAGTAGTTATAAAAGTGCTTTACAAAAAATAATAATTAGAATCCGAGTCTAAGACCTCTCTTTCTAAAGATATTACTTTATAATTATATTTAACACTAATAACTAAGCTACATTATTATATAATATACTCTTTACTTATTAGTAGTTAATAAGTGTTAATATATAAGTGATTTATATAAGAAATAATAAGTTTGAATTATTTTTATTAAAAACATAATTACAAAATATATATTAATCTTATTTCACTAGTATCTATTAATATTTTAGTATATTTTTCTTGATTAAAAGCTGTATTACTATTATTAAGGAATTTAGAAGTAAAAAGTTTTAGAAAATATTCACTATAAGTTTTTTAAAATATATATTTAAAAAAAGAAAATTCTTAAAATATTTTGAACCCCTCTTGGCACGCCAAGACCCGCCTTTTATAAGTACCTAAATTCGTGTACTAGCCCGATCGGGATGAAAGTGGGTCCATTAGAACGCTAGCAATCAGGTGCATAATATAGATTAGATAGATATATTTTAATAGTTAATTCTCAAAATTGTCGTGTTTGAAGCGGTCCGACTGTATTGGCTAAGGAACTTATTAACTTTTTCCTTTATCTTAAGGTGTTTACGAGTCGTCCTAATAAGCTTATTAAATAAGTACCCCTTATTTTAGAGGTATTAGTAATAGTACGAATTAGCTTTATTTTATAGTATTAACGGAAAGCTCGGTTTTAGACCTTAGTCTTAATTAATACTCTTTAATATAAATCGGCGAAGATGTGGAGCTTTTTATATAAATAGTCCTTGTCTCTACTATATTAGAGCTCCTTAGTATATATTTTAATAAGGTTTATTAATGATTTTGCCTAGTCTAGGGTTAATAAATTTATAATATATTATAATAGCCGAATGGACTTTATATATAGTCTAGTAGTCCTAGGAACCTCAAATAGTAATAATAACCTGTCCTGTGAGTGTATTACTAGCGTTAGCGTGGGATTTAGTAATACGTGGTTATTTAATTTTAATAAGTGGAGATTACTTAGGGGATCCTTTTTAAGAGTAAATAAAAACTCCTTCTTTAGGACTATAAATAAGGTTATACTATATAAATCTTCGGCCTTATTTCCCCTAGTAAAGAATATCCTAAGTAATCTTAATAATTAAACCGTCTTTATAGGCTTTATTTTTGTTTTTTAAAGGTGTGTCTTCTTTTATAAAATAAATAATTACCTCTAGTTAATATTATAAAGACATCAGGGGTTAATTTTGTTAAAGTATTATTAGGATTAATAGTAATAAACAAGAGACTAATTCCCGGAGGTAATTTGTTACTAATTCGGGGTAGTTTTGAATTTACATTTCTACTTAGTCTCTTAGCTATATATTCTTTTTTACTTATATTACCTTTACTAAAGCGTCTACTGTCTTTATTCCCTTCTCTTATTATATAAATATATTAAAAGCTCGTAAGTCGTCTTTAAAGTATTTACGCTTTATTACTTTAATTAACTTAAACTCGTTCGCCGTTTAATTTTTAAAATACTTTTAAAAATCTTAAAAAAGGATTTCTCCTTTAGTATTATTATTATAAAAGGACTCTCAGAACTTCCGCGAATATATTATTACGTCTCTTATAAAAATTAAACTAAGATTTAGTGTTTTTCTTAATATAGCCGTATTATTAAATGTTTTCGGAGTTAATTCTGGCTCTGGCGTGTAGTTTAAAGTATCTACTATTATATTAAATATAATTCGTAATTGATTTAGTAGTTTCCTAAATATATTTCTTAAAAAGTCTAAAGTTTTAGATTTAAGGATATTAATTTAATAATTTTCGTAAAGTAAGTATTAATATTATTATAGTTTCTTCAACGTACTTTAAGTATTAGGGCGAGCCTTAAGGGAGGATTTAATTAATCCCCGTTAAATTAAGCCTTTATATAAGTGTCTTATTAAATATATAATAAAGTACTTTAAAGTTTATTATTAATTTTCACTTTATAGCCTAAGACCTTTTTTATTTATAATAAGGTTAATAATATAAGCTTGTTATTAATCAGTGTCAGTGTAATATTAGTTTATATACCACGCTATATATATATATATATAAATATATTCTAATATAAGTATAGTAATATAGTAATAAGTATATAGTTTAAAAGTTTATATATTTTCTAAAAGAGTATAAGGAGAATTAAATTATATACTATAAAACCTTACTAAATATTTACTAAAATTAGTCTAGCTAAGTTCTAACCTTTGACTTTAACTCGCACCCCTTTTTCAAACCGAAGTATATTTATATAAGGACCTGTGGACTAACATCTCTATTAGCGCGAATATCGAAGTGAAGAGCCCTTTCCCCGAGGGAAGGTAGCTCTCCTTATATCTTCGATACTAAGTCGACTATTCCTAATTAAGCTTAATTACATAACGTATACGTTACGTACGTATTACGTATTAGCGCTACACAGCCTCACTTAGTCGAATACTAAGTGGGTATACGGCATAAATCGCTTATCCGAGGTCCCGAGCTTTACCGAGCTTTCCCGAGGCTATTACGTCTCTCGTATCGTCATAAGCTAATCCTATTTAGGCATCGTGATAGAGCTAAAGGCTTGGCTAACCGGCTACTATTACAGTCGCCTTATTAATCTACTCTTATAATAAGTTAATAACAAGCCTCAATACCTTAGCTTATTTAATAGATAAGTACCTCTTTACCTTAGTAATAAATTATCTTAGAGAAAGCTAGAGATACTCTTACAATTAGCTTGCCTTATTATAACTTAACGCGCGTTTTCAATTCGAATTATATATTTAATTAATAAACTGATTAATACTTATAATAAACACCTCTTTACCTCGTATTACTCTTACTACCGACTTCTTCCCCTTATTAACGAAGCTCTAAAAAAGGAGCGCCCTTATACAATTAAGCTTTACTAAATTTCTTACGCCTTCGATCGAAGCCCTTTTAAAAGAGTTTAACTTTAATTTCAACTTTAATACTAGACCCCGGGAGTTCTTCGACGTATTACTAAAGCCTATTACTATTACAAAGAATCTTACTTCCATTTAATAAGTAAAAGTAAATTAGTTAATTAAAGACTTTGTTAGCTTTATTATTATTACTACTATTACATAAGCCCTCGCTTAATATATTATTAATAACTCTCGCTAAGAGACTTGTACCCCCTCCCTTACTTATAATTAATTAGTACGTGCCCTTACGGTGGATCTTTAGTTAGCCGCTGATTATTACCTCCTTAAGCTAAACTCTGTTATCTTTATTATCGAGCTTAATAAGGTTAAGTACCCTTGTACTCCTTTTAGCGATTATAAAGGCGAAATCGAATACGACACTTAAAAAATAAATATAAAGCTTTTTATTTAAAAGTACTTAAGTAATTTCCTTACTAGTAAATCGTAAGTTTATATTTACTTTAAGTATATAAAAGAAGCGACTAAGACTATTATTTTTTAATAAATAAATCCCGACTTCGCTAGAGATTTTAATAAAGCCACTAACGTATTAAAGGCTTTAAATTAACGTTTTTTAAATTATAGCCAAGTATAAGTAACTAAGCTTAAGTATAACTAATTATATATAAGTAGTATAATATATAACGAGTTCTGAATAAAGTTTATAATATATATAGCTATTAGAAGAATCTTACTTACTTATTAGTTTAACAACGTTTATAAGAAGGTCTCGAATAAGCTGAAGTATAATATTCGTATTAAGAAGTATAAATTTAGTAAAGATTTTATAGCCCTTAATAAATTCTTAGCCGTCTTAAACCGCGAGTTACGAAATATTATTATTAGACGAGTTAATAAATAAGCTACTATTATTACTTATAAAACTCCACGAGTCTTCTTTAATAATACTAATATTATTAATTCTCGTAGTATTTTAAAAAAGAATTACTAGCGTTTTACCTCACTTACCGCTACTTCTTACGTATAAAGACTATTAACTTTAAGATAGTTGTAAGAGACTCGCTAACACTCCCTGTCTCTAATACTAGCTCTCCGCCGACTTAAGTCTCTCGTACCCTCCTTTACACTTAAAAACGTCTCTTCTAATATATACTTTTATTATAATATGACCGGCTATTAAGCTAGCTATTATTTAAAGCGCTAAAGAGATTAAGCTTTTAATAAGTTAATTCCTAAACTAGTTATTAGCGAGGATCTAGAGATTAACTAGCTTTTAAAAAACTCTTAAGCTGTAATAAAAACTTATACTTTAGTATAAGTTATAACTTATAAAAAGACTTAGTATTTAATTTTTATACTTTTATTAAAGGATAATAATTCTTAATTAATATTAAACTAAGGAGGAATAAATTCTTTACTAAGACACTTATATTTATTAATAATAAAGTTAATATTTTTAATATTATTAAAAACTTTCTCGTGTATTAACTTATTAAGTAATTTAATATTTCTTTTATATTACTCTCTTAATTAATTGTCCTAATTAATTATAATAATAGGAAAAGAAAGCTAATTAATATAGTTGTCTTACTTACTTTAATAATTAATTACTAGTGAATTAACTTCCCTTTCTTAGTAATTAACTTAAAAAACACTAAAGTTTTAATTAGTCGGAAATTCTTAAAGTATTACGACCTAAAGTAATTATATACTAAAAACCGTAATCGATTAGAATAGTTATTAGATATATTAGTACAGCTATACTTTAACTAGCGAGTCGTCGTCGATATTAATTATTTTAATGAGCTAATTATTAAGTCTTATTAGCTCGATATAAAACGAAAGGATACCCTTATAAATATAAATAACTACCGCCGAAAACAAGCTAAGGTCACGGCATTTAACGATTCTTTTAAGTCAAAGGCATTCTTATAATCTCCCGCTAGCGCTTCGCCGACTCGACCCTCGAGCTTTACTAAAGAATTTAAGGAGCGCTTTTAAGTTATAAAAGATTAATTAAACCCCTTAATATCTTGTAATTTAAAATTACTACTTAAGGATAAGAACTCTTATAAAGTCCCCCGGTGAATTACTAGCTAAAAGCCTTTATTATAAAGATTCTTGTCGTGCAACACAGGTATGCGCACGTGCCTAGCCTATATAAGTAGGCTAGTTAGTTATAGGGGCAGTTGTAGACAGGAGCTCCCTCTTAGAAATCAGACACTTTTGCCACCACATTACAGCCACTATGAGAGCCATGCCGGCCGTCGATTAAGAGAGACCTTTTGCACGACAATTCTTCTTATATTAGTAGCGGCGATATTTATTACGTACCTCTGACCTAAGAGAACTAAAAAAAAAATAAAGTAGAAACTTTTATAACCTTAATAATACATAAGATTAATTAAGAGCTGACTCGCTATTAAAAGACGTCTTTAAGCTAATTAAGTGTATACTTTTACTTAATAATTAGAGTGTTTTTAAGTTATATTATAACATTAAAGTTTTTTTTTAGTCTAAATATTTCTTTTTCTTAAAATATTAATATTTCGCTTACTTTATTTTAACGTTAACACTTAATAATTATAGCTAATCGAGTATGAATTATTTATAAGTAATTAATCTATATTAAAGAGTATTACTAATAGTTATTTTAATATAATCGTCTCTAGTGATTTCTTTAATAGTCACTGATTTTCTATTAGCTAAAGTTATAATATTAACTATCGTATTAAACTAATTTTAATTATTATTCTTTATAAAGCACTTTTATAACTACTGAGTTAGCTACCGCGCTAGTAAATAAATATAAAATCTAACTAATGAAATCAAGTTAAATGATCCACTTTTATTAAATTACTTTCTGGAATTATATCGAACTCCTTTATTTACTTTTCTAATATAATTCTATAGTTACTTTATTTTTTAATATACTAAGTTGCCTATTTAACGTTAAGCCCCTTTTAGTAAGTATTTATAAAGTGTAATGCTCTATTAATATATCGTTATAAAGTATTAAGAGGACAAGAATTTAGAGCTTTAAAAGTAGCTTATTAAGCCTATAAAAGAAGTAAGTAAATAAATCTAAAAGAGTAAGTTAAAAGTAATATACGTACGTTATTAAAGGTTTCTTTTTACACTTATTAATAAAAGTTTTTTTAATAGGCCTAATATATTTTAATCGAGTTTAATTTATAATGAAACTTTAGTATAAAGAGACACTTATAGCCTCTAGTCGAGAGTAACTCCTTTAGAGTTAATTTTTATTCGAAGAAGTCTTTATGACTAACGAGAATTCTTACTAAATAATAAGTAAGTGGCTTCTTTAGAGGCTAAGAAGGAATACTAGTATAACTCTTTTTTGCCTTACTAGTACACTTAATAATAAGACACTTTTTACTTATAAAATATTAGTATTTTTAATTTAATCTTTAATAATTATTTACTAAGTAGTAAACAACCTCTCTCAGCGAGTATTTATTTAATACCTTTTAGTACTTCTTCTATAATAGTCTTCTTAATTCGCTTCTTATTAAGGTGCCCCTTAATTAACACCTTAATAGTCTTCTTAACCTTATAATTAAGCTCTTAGCGAGTACCTTTAATCCCTTAAGCTTACTTAGCCTCTAAAATATTAGAGAGAAAGTATATATCTTATAATAAGTTAGTACTTCTTAAATAAGAAGGTATAACTTAAATTTAGGCCACAGCTAAATCCACACATGGAAATAGCTAAATCAACACATGCCAAGGAATCTTATGGCACACCGGGTGCATTTATCACCCTTGCCCACCACACTAATTTGTCCTGCGCGGCAAGGGCCACCTATGCATCTTGAATATCCTCAACTTGCCTGAGTCATCTTTGAAGCTACAGTCGGACCGCTTCAAACATGGTAATTTTAGAAACTTATAATAACAAAAAAACTGTTTATACTATTATATGCGCTAGCTTATGAACTCTTTAACGAACCCACTTTTGTCCTAATCGGGCTAGCGCTCGAATTTAGGTACTTATAAACACTAAGTCTTGGCGGTGCCATATTTTTTTGACTTTTTTTTTTTTTTTTTTTATATTTTAAAAAAGTACTAATAGATATTTTCAGAAATGTTTTAAGGCAAAATACTTATTTAATTCAAGCACAACTTTTAGTAAAAACATAATCCTAAAATCATTAAATATAAGTGGGTCATTATTAAAAATATTCCTTTTTTAATCGTTTAAATTTATTAAATTATAAACTTGATTATATCTTAATAATATAACTTACATTATTATATTATTATATTATTTATAATTATGTTACTATATTATAAGTATTTTTGCTTACTAATTAGCGTAGTTTCGGTGCGGTTATCGTATAAGAATACATTTTCCATTTAAAAATTTCTTCATTTCTAAAATTTTGAAAATCTCGCTTACGAATCTTAACGTAATCACTTCATTATTATTATTAATTAAGTATAAATCATTTATAAGTAATTAAGATATTTTAAAGATCATTACTAATAGTTTATTTTGCGCTAGTTATTTTGGGCGATTTCGCTAATAGCCGGCGAATTTCTATTAGCCAAGAGTACGATATCGAATATAGAACTCCTTCTTTTTGATCAACTCGCTTTCTTCTTAACGCTGGTTAGTTTAATATCTTTGATATTTTATTAATAATTTACTAGTGATTTATTAGCTTACTTTATAATAAGACTTTCTTTTTACTACTTCTCTATTCAAGGGGGTTTAATAATAAAAGTACACGTTAGATGAATTACAGAAGCTTCTAAAGCTTCTATTAAGGCTTTATTATAAGCAGGAAAGAAGGTTCGAGCTAGCGTTATTATAAGGGGTCAAAAGTGGACCGCTAATAACGATTTGGGCCAATTATGTCGTTAGGCTAGAGGAGTTATTACTTTTAAAGAGGTTGAGGTAAAAGAAGATTCGCTTACTAAGTCGGAATTAGAGAAAGAGATCTTAGATTTAGATTCTGATAATTACTCTTTATAAATAGCACTTTTATAACTGCTAAGCTAGCTACCGCGCTAGTAAATAAACATAAAATCTAACTAATCAAGCTAATTCGTCTACCTCTTGAATAGCCTCTGGGACTATATCAAACTCTTTTATCATAATCTCAGAAATAGTTCTATGGCCACTTTGTTTTTTAATACACTAAGCGGCTTGTTTAACGCTAAGCCCTTTTCGGTAAGCATCCATAAAGCGTGAAGCTCTATTAATATACCTTCGTAGCGTATTAAGAGGACAAGAATTAAGAGCTTTAAAAGTAGCTTGTCGGGCCTAAAAATAATAAAGGTTAATAAAATTAAATTAAAGAATAAAATAAAATAAAAGAATAAGAAATACGTACGTCGTCAAAAGTAGTCTTCTAAACTTGCCGATATAAGTTTTTGTAATAGGCCTAATACATCTTAATCGGGTTTAGCTCGCAATGGAATTTCGGTAGAAATAAGCACTTATGACCTCTAGCTAATAAGATCTCTTTAAGAGCCGACTTTTGCTTAAAGAAGTCTTTATGATTAGCGAGAATTCTCGCTAAGTAATAAGTTATAGGCGTTTTTGGAGGCTAAGAGAGAATTAGTTTATAATTCTTCTTAGCTTCGCTAGAGCACTTAGTAACTGGGCATTTTTTACTTATTAATTATTAATAATTTACTTAATAAATAAGAGTTACTTACTAATTAGTAAACACCCTCTTTCTATAAGAATCGCTCTAATCTCCTTTAGGACTTCTTCTGTTATCGTTTTTTTGACTCTCTTTTTATTAGGGTGGCCTTCAATTGCCACCTTAATAGTCTTCTTAACCTTATAATTAAGCTCTTAAAGAGTCCCAACTAAACCACGAGCTCGCTTAGCTTCGCTAATGTCAGGAGGAAAGATTGTATTCTATAAAAGTAATTAGTAAGTACTTCCTAAAAGGGAAGGTATAACTGACCTTTTGGGGCAAAGGAGCTCCACCTTCTCCAAGATTTATAGCAAAAGAGTTTAAAGCTCCGTCTCCTTTGCTAGCGTGAGTACTTGATTAGTCAAATACGAAAACAGTTACTTTATTCGGGTGCTTTTCTTCGAATATATCAATAGCTCTTTCGACTTGAGCTATTAATTGCTTTGTATCTTAATACGGCGTTTGACCTCCGGGGTAGATAATCTCTCGAGTATCTTTTTGATTAATTATAAGCCTCCCTTTAAGACTTATAAAGTCCGAACAATGGATTAGCCCCCCTTTGCCTTTTGAAGGCATTTTTTGTTGATTTTCGTCAAGCCAAATTCGCTTAGAGTATTCTTTAGCGTGAAAGTAACTCTTGTCGTGATAATAAATAACGTGCTCTTTTTCTCCTAGTAGTAGAATTGGCGAAATAGGTTGTAAAACCTTATTAGCGTCTTCTTCGTAGTTCGTAGTAAGCGATTGGTAATAAGCTATTTGTGGTAGGAATTACTATTTAAATAATTAATTAGTAAACTATTTTTAAAATAAAAGAAATATATAATTAACCTTTTGACGATATTTAATCACATCTGCTCTCTCGTGGCCGTCTACGTAGACTCCTTTCTTTTCTTTAGTAGCGTAAAAGCCGAGTCGATTTAACCACTTATAAGTAACTGTTTTACCGAGAGGCTTCTAATCCTTTGGTTTTTTACTGGGGTTTTGGCGTGTACTAGTTGTTAATCCAAGGAGAGGCTTTTTAGTCTTTTTTGCGCTAGTAAGTAAGCGAGGCATAATTTCCGTATTAAGAGCGTTTCGAAAGCCTTTAGGAGTAACCGTAGCGAGTTTTTGGGCTAATAGCCAAGCTTTATAAGCTTTAAAGACGTCCTCGTTGTCTAAATAAGACCGATTTTGTTGTTTTCCTCCTCTAGTCTCTAAAGGTAGAGATCCGTGCGTGCGATAGAAAATGAATAAAGCTCTAATTTTGCGGGCTAAAGTTTTGCCGTCTCCGGTAAGGTGGTTACTCTCGGCTACGAGTAAAGAGGCTTCGACTCTACTTCTACGAGGACTCTTTTTTAAGAGGTTTTGGACGTATTGTTGAATAAGCGAGTATTCGAAGCGTACGCGAGGCAAGAGGTTAAGTTGTTTATTAAGTAGTTGCTTCTTAATTGATTCTAAGACCTCTCGATAAGTTAGTAGCGAGTTAGAGGGTAGTTTAGATGTGAGGTTAATTGCTTCTCCTATAAGCGAGTCTAATAAAAGCTCGCTTCGGCTATTATTAATAAACTCTACGTCGTTTAAATCATCTAATTTAATAGAGATATCTTCGTTACGTATTTCTTCTTGAATAAGCTCTTTAAACTCTGAATCGTATTTTAAATTTTCGTCCGAATCGTTGTCGCTTGATATATTATATATATCTTCTTGAGGTAAGCGAGGCTCTTGTGGAGGTAATAGAGGTCTTGGCGTAAAGAAAGAGGTAAGAGGTTGTTGTTTTGAAACCGATTTATCGAAGACGGCTTTATTTGAAGGTTTTTGAAGAGCTTTTTGACGATTAAGCTCTTTTTGAATAGCGTTGGCTCGTATTCGAGTTCTCTTAGACTTTTCCTTGAGAGGAGTTAAAGTACTCTTATGCGGCCCCTTTAGGACTAGTTTATAAATTAGTTATAATAATTATAAAAGGATTAAAATACGTACCATAGGTTATTATTGATTTTACTTCTTTAGAAGGTAATTCAAAGGTAAATCTACTTTCTAAGTCGATTATTGACTGACGAAAGAACTTAGAGGTTTTAAACTCTTTACTTACTTCCTTCTTAATATCTGATTCGTCGATTTCCTCCCTGTCTAGCCTATCCGGGCTTAGCTCTTTAAGATCTTGATCTAAATACTTATTGGCGCGAGTAATATCATCTTCTTCTTCACTCTCTGATTCGTCGATTAACCGAGCTCTCGTTTCTTCTTCAGATTCTGATTCGTCGACTTGACTACTATTAAAAGCAGTTGCCGTAGAAAAAGTAGTCTTTATAGGACGTAAGGGTAGGGGAAGTGTAATAGAGCTTAAAGCTTGAGTTTCGGGTGTTTTTTGACGAGGGCGCTTTGTGATTGGTCGAATAGGCGATCTAGGAGGTGATTTTGTTAGCGTAACACCTCGATTTCGTTTCGAGGGGGCCATATTAGCCTCTCGAAGGTGTGGTGGTGGTGGTGGTGGTAAAACTAAGATAATATAAAGTAAGTTTGACGTTAAATTTGAAGATATTTTAACTCGCTTAATCTTAAGAGCTAAGAACTTTAAAAATAATTAAATCTTAAACCTCTACATTCTTTAAAACTATTTAATTCAAATTATAAAGAATAATAAGGGGATTCTAACGGACCCACTTTTGTCCTATTCGGGCTTAGTAGGATAAACTTATATTGTTGCTAAGTCTAAGGTGCTATATTTTTTGATAAAAATTTTTTTTGTTATATATTAGACTATAACTTTTTAATTAGTTAGTAAAATAAAAAAAGTAAATAAGCTAAATAGCTTTATATTTAAAGGCGCAACTTTTCATTAAAGAATATTTCTACCTTTTTAAAGTCTAAATTTTTACCATGTTTGAAGCGGTCCAACTGTATAGCGAATATAAGTCGCTAAGCTATTTGTTTTATTACGCTAGTAAATATATCGACGTAGTTAAGGCTATAAAGTTACTCGAACCCTTTAGTGACGAATCTAGCTTTAAATTCAAAGAAATTAAGTGATTCTTTGATTTTATATACTTACCTCGTTTTTAAAGGCTTATAAGCCTTACTAGCGTCTTTTAGTACTATTTCTTAAGTCTCGTGACTTTCTAGGGAATTAGTTTCTTTTTCTGTAGCTTTTAGCTAGTAGTCCTTATATAAAGAGGCCATAGCTTCTTTAAGGCTTTTAGGCTCGTAGATTTAAAGGCCTTTTTCTCGTTTAATAACGATTTTATTAGCCTCTAGCTCTTTTAGTAGCTTTATTAGGCCCCTTTCCAGATCTTCGTCTATTTTAGAGCTTATTAGAGTTATAGAAGCTAATCTCTTGGCGTCTTTATAAACAAAAAAAGCTTATTTTTCCTCTTTAATTAACTAGTTATTTAGTTAATAAATAACCGTATTAGAGCTTAATTGTATTACTAGCTGATTTTCCGAAGAGTTATTAGAGTCTTTGGCGGCACTAGCGTTTCTAGTTACGACGTTAGGTTCCCAGCTCGAATAATCCTTTCTAGGCCTTTTAATAGGCGCTTTAGGCATTTCCGGACTAGTCGCATTAAGCCTTTTATTAGCCTTTAGCGTTTGAGGAAGCTCTTGTGTGAATAAGTCGGATTCGTCTTCAAAATCTGTTTTCTCGCCCTTTAATTAGTCGATAGGCGACTTTTCACTTATATTACCCTTATTAAGTATTTCGTCGTTAATAACACTTATTAGCTTAGTAGTATCATCGCTAGCGCCTTTAAACTCTTTAAGTGTTTCGACTATATTATTGTAGTCGAAATTTAGATCGGTTTCCTCTGTTATATTGTCCTTAAGGATTAAATCCTCTTTAATTAAGACGTTTTTAGAGCTTATAACGGCTCTTTTACTCGGTAAATAAACTAAGTAGTTATTAGAAGACTTAAAACCTACAAGGATACCCCTGTCGGATTTATTAGCTAACTTATGAGCTCTTTTATTCTCAAGTACGTAAGTTAAAGAACCTAGTATACGAATATAATCGATTGTCGGTAATTTACTATATAGAACTTTAAAAGGCGTCTTCTTTATGACGGAGTTATATAACTGATTCTTAATATAAGCTATCCCTTGTAATAAATATAGCTATAAAAACAAGGGTATCCTCTTAGCCTTATAAGCACTAATTAGCCGTTTTACAAGGTATTTATTTAACCTTTCAGCTATCCCGTTTTAGGAAGGGGAATAAGGGCTAGTGTATTTATATATATACCCTTATTATTTATAAAAATAAGTCTATTTATTAGACTTAAATTCCCCTGCGTTATTAAGCTTACAAGCTTTAATATTCGCCATAAATTTATTTTTGACGTCTTTTTAATTAAATTATATATTTATTATATTATATATTAGTCCACAGGTCCCTACATAAGTATACTTCGGTCTGGAAAAGGGGGTGCGAGTTAAAGTCAAGGGTTAGAGCTTAGCCGGACTAGTTTTAGTAAAGATTTAGTGGGGTTTCGTAGTATATAGTCTAGCTCTCCTCGCACTCTCTTAAAACTATATAGATTTTGAATTATATATTTATTACTCTGTCGCTATACTTGTATTAGAATATATTCACATATATAACGTAATATATAAACCGGTATTACACTAATACTAATTAGTAGTAAGTTTATATCGTTAACTTTACTATAAATAGAAAAGGTCTTAAACTATAAAACAGATTCTAGGCTTTAACTTAAGAATTATTTAACTATATTTTCCTTAAAGGGCATTTTACTTTTTTTAGATCGTAGAGGGAAGGCAACTTTTCTCTTAAGACTTAATTAAGACTACTACACGTTAGAGAAGAATTATTATAACACAACAATTACTTTATAAAGATTATTAATTTAATATCCTTAAATTTAAAACTTTAGACCTTTAAGAAACTTATTTAAGAACTTATTAAATCACTTATAAATCGTATCCGATATAATAGTAGATATTTTAGACTATATATTAAAGCTAAAATTAACTCTAGAAATATTTAATAATACGACTATATTAAGAGAAACGCTAAATATTAATTTAGCTTTTATAAAAGATATAATAGTATACTCGCGGAAGTTTTATAAGTCCTTTTATAAAGGCTGTATTAAGGGAGAATTCCTTTTCTAAGACTTTTAGGAGTATTTTAAGGGTTAAATAATAAAAAAGTTTAAATTAATTAAAGTTATAAAACGTATATACCTTAGGGACGACTTACAAGCCTTTAGTATATTTACATAATAATAAAGGGGGACGAAGATAATAAAGGCTTTAGTAGAGGTAATATAAGCTAAGGAAAATTTGTGGCTAGAGGACTAAATAGAAATATAAATTCAGAACTACCCTGAATTAGTACTAAATTATATTTAGAAATCACTCTCTCGACTACTACTATTAATCTTAATAATACTTTAATAAAATTAACCCCTAATGTTTCTATAACACTAACTAAAGGTAGTCATTTATTTTATAAAGGAAGACACTCCTTTAGAAGGGTTAAAAGTAAAGCTTATAAAGACGATTTAGTTATTAAGATTACTTAAGATCTCCCTTATTAAAGGAGATAAGGTTAAAGATTTATATAATATAACCCCTTTACTTATAGTCCTAAAGAATAAGTTCTTATTTACTTTTAGGAGAGATCCCTTAAGTAATCTCTACTTATAGAAATTAAATAACTACGTATTATTAAATCCTACACTAACGCTAGTAATATATTCACGGGATAAGTCATTACTACTATTTAAGGTTCCTAAGACTACTAGACTATATACGGAGCTAATTCGGCCGTTATAATATGTCATAGATTTATTAACCTTAGACTAAGTAAAATCGTTAGTAAATCTTACTAAGATGTACACTAAGGAGCTCTAGTATAGCGGGGACAAGGACTACTTAGATAAGAAGCTCCACATTTTCGCCGACTTATATTAAAGAATATTAATTGAGACTAAAGTCTAGAACTAAGCCTTTCTATTAATATTACGAGACGGAGCTAGTTTATATTACTACCGGTACCTCCAAAATAAGAAGTACTTATTTAATGAGTTTATTAAGACGACTCGCGAATACTTTAAGACAGAAGAGAGAGTTAATAAGTTCTTTAGCCAGTAGTTTAGTCTAACCTTCTCGTTATTTTAAGATAAGCCTCACTAGACGAGAAAGCCGGTACTAACTTAATTAGAGAACTTCGCTAAGGAATTACAGAGTATTTAGTTTAGTCTAAAGGACGATAATATATAGAACGACAAGACACTCCGTAATAAACTCGTATAAGGAGTAATAGGGAACCCCCTCTTTAAAATAGCCTTATTTTAGACACCCCTTACTTTCCTTATATTAATAAATAGTCTTCGCTCCGCCGTCAGTGTTAAAGTAACTTATAACTCGGGATCGAGAGTAAGAAAGTACTTTAGATCTAATACAAATCGTTATTAATTTTATGTTATAAATAAAGCGGCTTATTACTTTAATTATAAAATAAAAATTTTAAGTAGAAATAAACGCGGAGACAAATTCTAGCTTATATTAAGCTATATAAGGTGTATTATTTATAAGAAAATATATTATTATAATAGTCGCTACTCTAATAAAGAGTAAGTATTATCTAAGGTAAAATACTTCGCGGCGCGCAAGGCCGAAGGAGTAAGAGCCACAGATAAGACTTTTAGAAGCTACTTAGTTTATATTAAGGGAATCGACCTTAATTTAGACTAGAACTAGATTACATCCAGACACTATTCGGGAGGTTACTAAGATGTAGATTTAAATACTTTAATAGATATTAACGATTCTTTAGAGAGTACCGATAACGATAATAGCGATAGTACTATAAACTTCACGACTATATTTATAATAAATAAAGTATAATATAATACACGAGAAGTTATAAAGTAACTTAAGGAGAAGAAGACTACTCACATCTTAGAAAGCAAAATCAAGAGACTTACTCCAAGTAAGGCTTATATAACGTAATAAATAGACAGATTCTTTTAAGGTCTATTAATTAATATAAGGGCATTTAATAAAAACACAGGAGGGATTAACTAATTACAAACATTATAGCGAATTCAAGATGTCAAGTTTAATACTCTGGCTAAAGAAATAAACTTCTAAATCGTAGACGCAGATATCCCGTTTCTAGTTTGCTTATAGTAGTTAAATACACTTAACGCGTAATACAATAACTTATATAATGTCTTGATTTAAGGTAACAAGAAGCACTTAATTGTACAGAAGTATAAGCATTTATAATTACTTTTAAATTAACATCGTTAATTACTAGACACTTCTACTAGAACAATAAATATATACCACCTAACTGAACTAGAAATACGTCGGCTTTATAAGCGTTTTAAACACCCTCTAATAAGACGTCTTTAGTACCTACTAAATCAAGCTAGCTATAAGTATAACTCAGAAGTCATATTAAGGGTTAAATAGATATATAAGTATTACTAGAAACATATAAATACTTTATATAAGTTCTACTTTAAGTTATAAGACGACGTCAACTTTAATTATATAATCTACGTCGATATCGCGATATTTAAAAAACAGTATACCCTCTATATAATAAACGAGGTAACAGGTTTTAGTACGGCGAAGCTACTCTAAAAGGCCCCCAGTTCAGCTACAACTTAGGCTACCTTTAACGTATTTAAGTTAATATAAATTGACATATACCTTAAACCTCTAGATTTTGTCGTATACGACTATAATACTAATTTCAATTCTAAGGAGTTTCAGAGTACACTTAGATCTATAAGTAACACTCTTAAGCTAATACTTATTAAGGCATACTATTTAATCGGCAAAGTTAAGCGATATTACCGCCTATTATACTGTGCTTATAAAATCGTTACAAAAGAGTACCTTATATTAAGCGATAAAAACCGACTATAAATAGTAGTAAAAGTAGTAAATAATATAACTAAACTTAATAAGCTTATTCTTATACTATTTGTTTTTGGCGTATACCTTAGAATAATAAAGTTAGACCTTTTAAATCCGTTAGTCGAATAACGTGCGGCTATAATTAAGAAAGCTATAAAGGAAGTATAGAAAATTTATATTATTCGTAAAGTTAATAATACGTTAGCCACACGAAACGGCCCTAGAGCTACTTATATTTACGATTTTTACTTTAATAATTAAGTTCTAGTATACTAAGAGAGTAAAGGATAGACAGGACTTTACGAGTTCTTAGGCATAAAAGGAGAATTATATAAGATCGACATAAGAAATAAGAAAATATATACGTTCTAATTGACTATAGTTCGTCTTTTTAAGATAGACACCTTTAATATTAAATAATAAAAAGAAAACTTATTAAAGGATATTTATAAGTAATATCTAAGATCCCTGGTTAGAAACGTTACTAAAATAGTATTAAACTTACCCTAAATTATTATCGAAATTCTATTTACGAAACACATCTTAAATTTATTAATTATTAATAATAATTATAATATTAAAGTGTTTTTAATTAAGAAAGAAATAAGGGACTAGGAGTTATTTATTAGACTTCGCGTTAAAGAGAAGATTATAGTACTTAGACTATTATTCTAGTAGTCTTAAAAGATAAAATACAAAGTACTTATTAAAAGAGGTATTTTTGTACTTATTTATAAGGACGACCCTAAAGTAAAAGGCCACTATATCTTTAAGTTAAGAATAATAGACGAGGTTAAAGGCAAGGAGACATTAACTTTATATAAGGAGTCAAGACTAGTAATTTAATACTTTAATAACAAAAGGAAAAGAGAGATTTTAACTTAGTCTCTAATAATTTAACGATTTAATTAGTGATTACTTATATTTTTAGCCGCTACTGTCAAGCACTTACATCGCCTCTAAAACTAATCCGAATCTTATCTAGCTATTAAGGACATTACTTAAGCTTATATTTAAGTAAAGACAAGGCTTCTTCGAGACATCTCTATATAACTACTAAAAGAGATCGCAAGAGATTTCCCTCTTAGTATAATATTTATAATAATACTACTGTTATTATTAGGATAGCCTTAGCTGAGGGGCATTCTCTTACTCTGACAGCTTCCAAAGATAGTCGTCTCTCTTGGCCGAGATAAAGCTTAGTTTTATACTTTACTCCCTAGTTTTGTATAAGTAATACTTATACGAGTTACGGGGTTTAATACTTAATGTATTTAAAGTAGCTTTCCTTTTCGTATAAAAGGGATATACGGAATATACTTAATTAAACTTTACTTATTATATTCTTTGTCACCTTAATATTAAGTATTAAACCTTAGTTAAATACTAACACTAATTAGTAATTAAATAACCACAGAATAGTTAGGCAATATTTTTGTACGACGATAATCGAAAAGACAGACCAGAGAGGTAAACTAATTAGACCTTACGTCGGCGACTAGTAAAAGAAGACAATTTATACGATTTAAAAATTCACAAAACACAAACACGACTTAATAATTTTTATTAACCTTTATACGAAAAAGGACATAATAATTTTATTATTAGAGGTCACTTACTTATTAGATATAAAAGTATAGGGGGAACCCTTTAACTTTACGAACGACGAGTATTAAACGCTTAAGCGAGTTAATAATTATATTACCTTAGCCCTTATATAATACTACTAAAAAGAGTTTTAAGACTATAGACTTTAAGAAGAATTTAAAGAAGGCTTTAAAAGATAAACAGAAGATACATTTATTATTAGATCTTAGGAATTTATTAAAGATCTTTATATATACTTCTTTAATTATAGAGTATAAGTACGAGAGTAAAGGGGGTCTATTTTATATACTTAAACGTTAGTAGATGTTTTAAAAGAGGAGGAATTATATAAGTGGACAGATTAAAATCGAAGGACTTATACTTAATAAAAATCTTAAGGGTAAGACAGAAACCGGCAAGGTACTTTAACTTTAATTATATAAAGCGAACTATTAGCGAGACACGTTATTTTAGATAATTCTAGAGATTCTTTAATTATACGAACTTAAGAGGCAGAGAACTTACTCTTAGAACTAATTTAAATAATTTAGTAATAGCCTTAAACGTCCGGACAATATCTAAGTCCTTTGCCTTATGTCGTTTTAAATAAGAACACGGTTAGTTTTAACTAGACTTTATATATAAATCTAATAAGGTCTTTATTATTAAATAAAGGTCAAATAACTAAATAACGCTACTTAGCGTACAAACGTTTTAGTCTTACGCCACATTCGGTTTTAAGTAATAACCTTTTAAGTCGAGACTAAGCCTACGAAACTATCGAACGACTACTAAGACAATATTCGTATAAAGATAATCAATCTACTGACCCCGAGAGCTCCTCCGCTAGAACCGACTATATTATATAAGTCTTAGATAATTATCCTGAACTTACGGTTATTAATAGACTTAATAAAGGTTTATAGTAACGAGAGCCGGAAGTACGGCGGAGAGTAATATAATATCTTAAATATTTGCCTCTAGGTCTTCTTTAACTATTGTATAAAGATTAGAATCTTAAGTAACTAGTATTACTTAGTATTCTCGATTATATTAAAAGGACGAGTAGCGGATTTTTATTATAATAAAATTATAGGACGTTTGTACGATTTCTTTATAATAATTCGTATAACTCGGAATTACTTTAAGACTAAGGAGAATTAGTAAAAGTACTTGTCTAAGTAAAGAGAGATTATATTAATCTCTACGATTATAAAGAACCTAGAGAAGTCTTAGTTAGAATACTTAAAAATCATGTTTAATTCTCTTTATACGGCGTAACGCGGCTTATCGAGGGAATATTAAATAAAGTATAATCTTCGCGATTAAGTGCTAAACGTATGTCGTAAAGTAAAAGAGTGTAATTTAGTACTATATAAGCTTATATAGACACTTAAAGGGCTATATATAGACTTACGATTTATAATTACTATAGTTATACGAACGAGGGAGGTTAGTACTTATCTCTAGAATCGTTTATATAATTATAATCACAACTTAATAAAGAGATAATTTTATAAGAAGGCACGACGATTTCCGGATTATATAGTACTAAACTAGTTCTAAAAGAGGACTTTTCGTCTAAGGAACCCTTTTAATAATCGTATAAATAAGAAATATATTATTTATAAGAAAGAAGGTTACTAGTTAATAAATTATTTAGAGGTAAAGTAAAAAGCCACGTAAGTGAAAGTTAAAAATCACTTAATAACTGAGTTTAATAGATTTAAAAAAGTAACTTAGGCTTTTTTAAGTTCGTATAAAGATTTCCTAAAGGAATTTAATCGTATAATAATAAAAGAAGTACTAGAAGATATAAAGGAATAAAAAGACGAAGATAAGTTAAAAGGATTCTTTATAAAGTACAGGGAAGTTAACGGACAATAAATAATTTAAGTTCTAAACGACGAATTAATAAAACACGCCTTTTTACGACGAGACTTAATAAAGGATTCGTATAAAGGCAAGGTATTTGTTATCGAAGACAAATATTCGTCCGAAGTCTTTTAAGGGATTATATTAAATAATAATATTACTAGAATCTCTATTATAAGAAAGTAATAAGTCTAAGTACTTCTAAAGTTTAACCTGTCGCTAGAAGTTAATTATACGAGTAACTAAACATATACGATTTAATTTAATAAAGGAGTAATAGAATTAAAGGGATTAATACTTATACGAATACTTATTAAGTAAGTGAGGTTTTAGATTATTCTAATAAATACCCTGTTCTTGTTATATATTTAAGATATAAACTCCTTTAGTGTACGATTAAATAACCTTTAGAATATTATAATTTAAGGGGATAAGAGAATTCCGATTGTATAAAAATAAGGACATTTATAAATAATAATTTATATAATAAAAGACACGTTTATATACTAGTACTTTATAGAAATAAAGCTTAAGTAACTTTATTAATACTTTAAGCATCCTTTAATTAAGAAACTATACTACGTTCTTTAGCGAGTAAGACACGAGGAAATAAACCTTCGTATAATTAAGAAAATCTTAAAGTTCTATGAATAATATTAGCTTTATATAAAAAACTTAAGTCGATTTAGATTTTCTTTAAAAGACAATACTGAATTTAATTTCTTTATAATCGTGAATATCTTATATTTTTTAAGAGTAATAGTCCTTTAAGTAGTTAATAAGGTAATCGGCTTTAATGTCGCTTAATTTTTAAAGGATAATTTAGTGAAGATAACGTAGATTACACTTTATACGTATTAAATTAATACTTACTTTAGACCTTTAGATTACTTCGTATATAATACCGGGACGAACTTCGTATTATTAGAATTTAAAGTAAATACTTATATAATAAACGTTAATATAAAGGAAGTCTTAGTCAAGGTATATTAGAGTGTTAGGAAGGTTAAGTAGTATTATACTCCTTTACGCCGATTGTACGAGATTATTTAAGACGAGACAAAAAGAGAAAACCTAGTAAAAGATGTAGTCCTTTAAATAGCCGTAAAAGCTGTAAACGATACAGTTAATCTAAATAGACTGATTCTAATACTTCTTATTTTTAGAGTATATTTTAGACTTTCGTATAAAGACTTATTATCTATAAATATGTTTATTAGAATAAGGGCAGTTTAGATAATAATAACGGAATTACGAAAGATTTAAATTATACGAAAGATTAAAGATGTTTAGAGTATAAGGAACAGCCTTAATATTACTAAGATTATACGACTTTTATTTAATCTTTAGTAAAAGTATAGCGGGAGAAAAAGGAATAAATAGGCCTGTTTTTATTATTATTAGTCACAGGGAAAGAGTATATTATTTAATTGCCTTTAAAACTAACTTCTTTTCGTATAATAGTAGTTAAGCCGTTTTATATAGAAGAAATCGCCGAGGCCCCAAAGGACTAGGTATAATTAAATTAAGTGTCTCCTTTAATACAGCTAGTTGTCTTAATTCTATTTAAGACAAAGTAGGAACTCGAGAAGGGACTCGTACGATTACTAGAAGTTTTCCTGACTCGGAAAGAATAATCTGACTTAAACTTATCTCGTACGATATAAGTAGTAAAGAAGATTACTAGCCTTAGTCTTTTATTTAAAGAATCTTAATAAAAGGAGATTAATAACTTAATTACTCGAGGCGTATTTAAGTTCGTATAATACGACTTAAGGTAATATTATAAACGGATCTTTAATTCCCGGCTTGTTAATAAAATTAAAGGGAAGACAACTAAAACTCTGTACGAGAAATCTAGACTCGTAATTTAAGTGTATAACGACGCGGGAAAAGAATAAATCCTTACTTAGTCTCTAATAATTTAACGGATTAGTTAACGACTAATTCTAGCACTTTATCCGTTATTTATATAAAAAGGGTTATTAATCTTCATTTAAGATATTACTTAAGTATATATTTAGTCGATAACGTTTCTAAATCGTACGATTTATACGAGACTACTAAAGTAAATTACTAGTAACTACTCGCCGGATATAATTATACTTGTACAAAAGTTATTATATAGTATCCCGGAATTAAGAATATACTAATAAGGGACGTACGATATATATTATAAGGTTAAATTATATATAAAAACGTCTTCGTATAATTTATGTCTTTTAATTACTTAACTAGGAATGCCGTTTAGAGTAGTTAGAATACAAACGGATAATACTTTAATCTTAGTTACTAACGAGTTTTAAGAGAAAAAGGAAAAAGAACTCGGGATTACTAGTTTCTTTATAAAACTAAAGGATTGTTTATTATATAAATTACCCCTCGCGTTTAATAAATATATTATATATAGTTAAAAGGACTTCGTCTAAATCCTTTAAAAAGGGTAAAGCGAGAAGTTAGTTAAAGTTAACTTAAGAACACTAAACTGTACGAACTAGTATTAAGAATAACGGGCTCGAGGGGTATATATTGCAACTTTATATTAACTTAAAGCTTCGTACGACCTATTAATTACGGCTTAATTCCAAGAACTAAAAGATACTAATGTAAAAAACTTAAATAAGCGTATTTAGTAATAGATTTAAAATATTAAACGAGAATTAAATTATATTCTTTTAAACTTATATTATATAAAGTTATTTATTTTTATTAATAGATCCTTTGTAAATAATAAAGACTTAAGTTCTTAGCTTAAATATATAATAATCCTCGGCATAAAGGACGACGACCCCGATTCGAACGATTAAGACTTGTTTCTTCTTTTTAAAAATATATTTTATTAAAGTAATATAAAAAGTAAACGAGTAATACGAAGTGTCTTAGCTTCTAAGATCTACGGTATAATTAATAAGGTTAATATAGTAATCGTAGTAAAGAGTATAATTAATATTATTACGTCGCGGCTAAAAATACTAGCGATTCTAATTGTTATTTATATAAACTCGTTCTTGTTATATAAATGCCTTGTGAAACTCGGCACTATAAAAGAAAAGCGGTTAATAATTAATATTATAGCTTTACGTTAATCGTATAAATGACAAGAACTTGTAAAAATCTAATAAATTAATAATTAAGACAACCTAGCGGATGTAATAATAAAGTCAAACTCAAATAAAAGCTTGGAAAAGCTAATTAATAATAATTAAATTATTATATAAATAAAAGAATAAGTTAAGAGGGAAAAGAAAGTAAAGTTAAGAGAGGAATAATATTATATAATATAATAATTTCATTTGTTAAATACGTGTTTTTATTTTATTTTAGTCACTTATTTAAATACTATATAAAACAATAGTTATATATTTCTCGACTAAATAAATAATATTTAATACGACAATTAACTATTTAATAACTAACTGTCTAACGATAATTTAATAATAAATTAATTAAGGGAAATCTCTATTAGTTTCCTTTGTATAAGCTCTTGTACGAAGTACTTATTTTAAGTACCGCGTAAAAGTTAAAGATAAGCTTAAGTCTATTTACTTAAAAGGAGCCTCCGTACGATGCTTAAAAGCTTAATTATAAAAAGGAATTGTACTTGTAAATAAAAAGGGAATATAAAAGATATATACGAAGTTATAAGACAATCGAAGTATCTCTAGATCTATCTTCTATTAAGCCCTTTTATATAAGTCTAGTAATAAGTCCTTATAATGACCTCTACACAGTAATTACTTAAACTTTGTCACTCTCGTTTCTTAAACCTCTGTTTTTAGATAATAAGTCCTTAGGAGGGGGATTATAACGAGCGGTATAATCTCGCCACTTATAGTTACTATAGTTATCCCCGAAATGACTTTAAACTAAAGTATAATTAGGGAAAGGCGTTAAGTTACGCCGGGAATATTTAATACAAGGAATAGCTTAAATAATACTTCTCGATTAAATTAAGAGGGCATTAACGTACGAAGGCTAATGTGTTATAAGCTATTAAGGTGTAATGCGCCCTTGTACGAAGGCGACATTACGTCCTAGTATAACTAAGACTGTTTGTTATAACGTATTATAACATAACAGGCCTAACTATTACCTGTTAATAATAAGTATAAGTTAGGCGTTAGCGTTAGTAGTAGTTAGCGCGGCATTAACGGCGTTAAAGAGAATAAGGGCCTTATATAATATTAGTTCTTAAACAAAAGGACTAGAAGTTCGTATAAGAAGCTATATCTTAGGGATAAGGGCCAGCTCATATAAAGAGAAAAAGACTAATATTATATAGTGTAATATAATATAGTGTAACTACGTAGGCGTTAGTACTACCTTATTAATATTATAGTAATTATGCGAAGCTAGTCTCGAGGGGGTAGACTTCGTACGAGGGAGAGTACTTACTTAGTTATAGTGGTAGTAGTAATATTATAGCTTATAAAAGACCTTTTGTTAGTACATAGCGACAACGAATTAGATTACTTTATAAGTAAGGCGAAAAAGAGAGGCGCCGATTTATATAAAGTTATCTTAAGTCGTATAAAGAATATTTAAGGAGGAGGAGAGTTATATAAAGAAGAGAAAGGGGACTTATTATTACTACTATTATTATTACTATTAATTAAAGAAGAAGAGAAAAAGAAGAAAAGAGGGAATTCAGAAAATCTCTTTTGTACGTAAGAAAGGCTAGTAATTAGCTAATAAGAGACGTACGAGAAAGGAACGAAGTCGTTCCTTCTTAAAGTAGTTACTATTTAATATAGCGAGCCGAAGTCACATAGGGCACGTGCTTCGTATAAAGGAAGAAGAGGAGCTAAGGATAATGTGTTAAGTTGCGCGCACTTTATATAAAAGAGAAAAGAAGGAAAGTAAGAGAGTTTTTCTTTTAATAAAAGAAGAGTTACTAGTATTAAGATAGCCTTAATTAAGGGGCATTCTCTTACTCTGACAGCTTCTAAAGATAGTTGTCTCTCTTAGCCGAGATAAAGCTTAATTTTATACCTTACCCCTTAGTTTCGTACGAGTAATACTTATATAAGCTACGGGGTTTAGTACTTAATATATTTAAGGTAGCTTTCCTTTTCGTATAAAAGGGACACATAAATATACTTAATCAAACTTCACTTATTATATTCTTTGTCACCTTAATATCAGGTATCGAACCTTGGTTAGATACTAATAGTTATATAATATACTTAAGTCTAGAAACTATTAATTTAATATATATTATAAATATTACGTAAAGAACTTATAAATAAAGACCTTAATATATAACTTATACTTATTAATTAATACTAAGGAAAGCTATGACTTTAGTGTCGTAAGAATATAAACAAACGACACGTTAATTCTAAGAAATAAGGACTTCTTAATAAGAGAGTAAGATAAGATTATTAAGGCCGGTTTTCTAATAAAGTTAATATAAATATTACTCTTTACTAAAACTATTACGTTTAATAAGTGTATTATTACTATAAATAAGGACAGCTTTTATATATCTCAGAAGGGTCAGGGAGTAAGGCTAGAGCTAATAGACACTAAAAAAGAGGACTATAAAAAGGTCTATAGAAAGTAACGAGTTTATGTAGTCTACTTTACTATTATTTGTTAGCTAGAAGTAACATTTAATCTCTTAGTCGTAACGTAACACTAAGATCCGACGAAAGACGACGTCAAGGCCTTAAACTTACGTCTTAAATAGTAAATAAATAACTTAGAGAGGGGACTTTAATACGTATTAATTAACTTATAATCTACGAAAGTCTACGTTTTTATAAACAGTTCTTTTACTAATAATAAAGACTTAAGTTTATAAATAAGTTTTATATTAGTAATTAGTACTAAAATAATAGGGGATACGTAATTTACTTTAATTAGTAATATCATATATACTAACTTAATAAAATATAAGAGAGTAACTTATGTAATACTCGTATTAAAGTTATATACTATAATAATTAGTATTAATATATTAATTTCCCTTAGTACTACTATTAATATAGTAATTAATAAGCTTAGTATCCCACGTCTTCCTACTATTATTTACACGGATTTTTTATCCCTTTATAAGTATATTATTAAGCTTAGTACGACGAAAGAGAAGCACTTAATAATCGATATTATAGCTATTTATTAATTATACAGCGTAAAGAACTAACAGAGGTTCGATAGATTAATAGCGCTAATAATCTTACTAGCGCTATAATAAAGAGCGCCCCGAATAAGGCTCTTCCAGATTTTATTGACACTAATATCCTTACTATTAAAATAAAAGGTTAAATTTAATAGTTAACTAGAGTTAATTTGGACTAATAATAAAGGGGTTTCTCTTATACTCGTTGATTTTTTTAGTTATTTATACATTTCCTTATAACTCTTATTTTATTAATTTATTACTTGTGATTATTTTTATATTTAATTAATTTACGAAGTTAAAAACACACTTAATTTAGTTCTAAATACCCTTTAATTTAAAGTATTAACGGGCGGCCTTATAATAACACTCTAATAGGGATAAACTACCGGTTTTATTATAAGGGGCTACTCCCGTATAATAATATAAAGAAAGTGCCGCCACGAAGAACTTACCACGAAGCTAATCCGAAATAAGGCTAAATACCCTACGAATATATATTTAAAAGAGCCTCTTTCTCCGCGCTACTACAACGACTTCGGTAGGAGCACTTAATAAGAGGGGCATTCTTATTACCGTCCTCCTCCTTACTACGCTAAGTAGCGACAGTAGAGACAGTAGTAAGGAGCTAATCTAAGATTAACACCGTCTCTTATATTATAACGTTATTAATACTTAAAGCTTTAATTTTAAAAAGGAATAAGGGGGTTAACTTATTACTTACGAGTTAACTAAGCTAGCGATTTCCCGGCGTAAGGCGCGAGTCTTCTCTAATAACACTAATAATACCTCCTTAGTATTCTTTAGTACGCTAGCGGCGGCGACTAATAGTGCCGAATCAATTGATTTAGTAATAATAACGACAGCTTCTTTATCTTTTGCCTTGAGGGCAGTAACTAACTAGACGTATTCCTCGGCTATAAACTAAGGGATTTATTATATATTAGTAATTATATATTTAAAGAAGTTTTAATAGTAATTTAGATATAATTTAAAGGAAAAAGAAAATAAAAATACTTACTAAGTTATAGCGGGACTTCTTCTTTATATAATATACGTACTTCTTACTCTTAAGATTATTAAAGACATAGTCGTAAGACGGGGTCTTTGTAAAGAGACAGACGCACTAAATATAGTATTTTTAGTAGGCGACATTAAGGGCTCCTATAAGAATTAATATAAGTACTGGTTTTAGTTAATATACTATTTCCCTACTAAACCGTCTCTAAAGAGTATATTTACTTTTAGATTGTCTATTTAATTTAATATAGTCTTTTTAGAAATATTAGGTTTTAAGTTATATTAAACGAATTAGAGAGATCAAAGAGTAATATATATATAGTAGTTATATATGTGTTTACTAAAGAGATTCTAAACCTTTAGAAGGAGGCGACATATATATATATCTATTACATTATATAATACTAAGGGTTCTTATTATTACTAGTTCTCACTTAACCTCGCTTTTACGCCTCGCTATATTCGAACCCCTTTCGGAGCACTTTCGGGGCACTATTAGATCAAGATTAGACGTTATTAAATACTTTATTATTTTATTTATTATTTCTTATATATTACTTATTATTTACTTTTACGTGTGTTAGAAATAGTTTTTCTAAAGGAAGTTTTACTTATATTAGTTTATAAGTCCTTATATAAGTATACTTTAGTTTAAAAAAGGGAGTACAGGTTAAAGTCAGAGGTTAGAGCTTAGCCGGACTAATTTTAGTAAAGATTTAGTGGGATTTCGTAGTATATAGTCTAGCTCTCTTCGCACTCTCTTAGAAAACACATAGATTTTAAACTATATATTTATTACTCTGTCACTATACTCGCATTAGAATATATTCACACATGCGGCGTAGTACATGAATTAGTACTACACCGACATTACAGAAGTCGATTAGTACGTTATAAGCGTCGGCTTTGAGTTTTAAGGCATATAGTTATATAGCTCGTGATCCTCTACATGTAATAGTGAGAATATAACGCTCTTCTTTAAGTCCTTTGACTTTAAAAGGCCCTGCGATATTAATATTAAATATAATTAAAGGTGGCGCGTCTAATATAGGCTTTTTACTGCTGATTACGTGTATTTTGCCGCTATTATAAGCGTTATAGTCGGCTAGCTCTACGTCTTTTTGTCGGATTTTCTTTAATCTATAGCTTTTCTTAGTCGTTTTAGGAATCGACTCTTTATTTATATACACTAGCCTCTTATAATAAAAGTCTAGTAGCGTATTTGAGTCTACTTAATATATTACAGGCTCTAAGATGTCGTAGTCAACTTCTGCTTAAACGTAATAGGCGTTATAGTCTTATTTAGCCTCTAATTAGCCCTTTTTATACTTTAATAAAGTATTGTTCTTAGTAAAGTTAATTAACTAGCCTTTCTTAGTCATTTCCCGTGAGCTTAATAAGGTCGTTTTTAGCCCCGGAATATAGTTTACCCGCTATATAACTACTTCCAAGCTAATACTGCCCTTAATAATGATATCTCCCGTGCTTATTACTAGTAATACGTCGCTATTAGTTATTATAACCGTTTTTCGAAGAGTAAGCTTATAATTAAGAAGCTATCCCTTATTAAGCGTATAGTGCTCGCTAGCACCGGAGTCTAGAACTAGTCTGTAATTATAGACTGTTCTAAAAGCTTAATTTATAATATCACGTTCTAATTCGTCGGAATTGGATTCGCTTAAGTTCTTTACTATAGTATTTATAAAAGTACTTATAAGTAAGGCAAGTTCAAGCTGCACTTTAGACTTATTATTTGCCATTATAGGCTTTCTAGCCGTTATATACTTATTTGGCGGCGAATTAGTCTTAGATATAGTCATAATAGCCTTACTAAACTCTGTTTTCTGCTCGCCTTTTGACTCCTTAGCCTTATTAGCCTTATTAGGCTTTTTATTCGGATTTTCCGAATTAGGCTTTAGCTCCGGGTATTTGACCTAACACGTAGACTCTATATGTCTCGTGATCCTGTATTTATTACAGTATTTTCTATTATTGCCTTTACCGCCTTTAGACGCTTTATTAGCGTTAAGGTCGGCGTTAGCGCTTATGCGAGCTTCTTCCGAAATTAGGTTATTAATTAAACCGTTAATATTAATATTCTTAAAATTACCTGACATTTTCTTGTATTTATAAGACGAAAAGGCGTTAAAAGAACTCGGCAAGCCTTTTAGTATTAAGCTAGCTATTATAGGCTTAGGAATCTCGCAGTCTAGCTGCTTTAAGTATATGGCGCTCGATTAGATTACGCTTATATATTCGTCTGTACTCTTATAAAAGCTGTAATTAGAATCGACGATTTGGTTTATATAACGGCCTATTAGCTTTAGCGTTAATTAGCCGAAAGTAGCCTAAATAGCGTTCTACAGCTTTTTAGCCGTATTTTTGTCTTTAAATAGCTCTTAATTTTCCAGCGATATAATCGACTTTAACGCCCCTAGCGCTTTTTAGCTCTGAGTCTCAAAGTAGTCTAGCTTTTTATAGTATTTTATAGCTAGCTCTTAAAAGTAAGGGGCTAATACGGCTCTACCTCCTTCGGTACCTTTAGCGTAATATAAAGTTTAATCTAGAGGTGAAGCTTTACCGGAAATATAAGGCATATAACTATTAATTTCTAAGAATAGACTAGCGGGATTTATCTACTTAATATAGTTAGATTTCTTTACTAGTTTCTCTCCCTTAAAAGTAATAACAGCTATTTTAAGCTTATCTTAATTGAGTTTAGCTTCTTTTCCTTGATTCCTTAGGCAAATATTATTTATAGTAATTTATTAAACTATTTTAGTCTTTATAACCTCACGTCAAGGTTCCTTCTTTGATTTAATATGCCTTAAATCGATTTAAAATCGATTAATTAAAGTAAAAAGTCTTACTAAGGACTTATATATTACCTTACTAAGGGTTTCGCTTAACTAGTATTATAACAGGGTTCCCAGCGGTCTACTTAGGCTCTTATTATAACGCTAGCGCCACTACTAGCTTAGTTTCTCTTATAGGAGGTAAATAAGCTCAACTAACTATAACCCTCTCCGAGGATAGCTTCTTATATAGCTAATAAAGCCTAAAAACCACTGTAATTTATACGAGACTAGTAACGATCCGGACAGCCACTCCCTAATACAGCCACACTAGCACGCTACTAATAGCTACTACTAGCGCCGTAAAAGTATAGGCACCTAAGAATGAGAAGCTTATTATAAGACCTAAAACCGCAATTTAAGTAGTTACGCACGCTTATAACGTCTAAAGACTACTAAGTTATAATTTCCCTAGGGTTTAGTCTTAGGGTCAAAGGCCTCAGGTCTGTAATACGTCATAATTAAGTTAGTAAGGGCTCAAAGGGGACTAGCTTACTTTAATTAAGAGAAGCTAGTATAGCTTTCTTAATAAGCGTCTAAACGGAAGTAGTAGTAATACTAGTCCGAGTCTAGTTAGTAGTCTCAATCAGGAATAGTATGTCAGTAACTAATATTATAAGCTACCTTAGCGAATTACTACTATGTGAAAATAAGTGAGTTAATCAGAAGAGAGGAAGCGTAATAAGTAAACACGTGATTAAAGACAAAGTAAAGTACTTACTTGAGAGAAGAGTTATAAGGGCTCTTCGATAGTTATATATAATATTAGCTTCTCTAGAAGCTTCGACTACGTAATCGAATACGAGAGTAATTTCCGAGCCGCGTAAGCAGTGGAGATTACTTCGGCTGTTCTCCAGCGTAGAATCGGCACGAGTTACCGAAGTCAAAATCTAACATTCGTAATATATAGTCTAGCTCTCTTTATACTCTCTTAAAAATATATATAAATTTTTGAACTATATATTTATTACTCTGTCATTATACTCGTATTAAAATATATTTACACATGCGGCGTGGTACATAAACCGGTACTGCACCGACATCTTTTATTTTTATTATTTATTATATAATTAAATTAATTAATATTAGGCCCCTCGACTTTATAGAAAAAATATCGAAAATTTATAATAGGAATTAAATATTATGAAGAAAATATAAGATTATTAAGAAGGCAAATAAAAGCCTTAGAAATAAAGAACCCTAAAATACCTTAACTCGGTAAGTTATTAAGATCCTTTTATAAATGTATTAAGCTAATTATTATTTTATTAATAGATCAAATGACTTGTTAGTCTTCGACTTATAATATGTTTAAAGACTTTCTTTGTCTTCGGCTAGTTATTGATTTGTTTATTAATTTATTTACTTTTAAGCTATTTAAAAAGAATATAGAGTTTTTATTATTAAATAATAGCAATAGCCCCCGACCGGTATTGGTGGCAAAGGAGGACTTATCGGATCCGCACCAAGCCGAAGAAGCAGATCGACGACTTCGGTTTGCCTTCACTTTACGGCCTAGTCCGAGTGGGAAAGTGACAACTGTTGGGTCCGCTTATGCTAACGCAGCCGTGTGTCCATTCTTGATAGTCCTATCAACCGCCCACCACGTTATAACAGACGAGGGCTTCAAGCCTTGCTGCGAGGCGAAGTTGAGTAACATCGAAACAGATGCACCATGGCGGTTTAAGGCTGCGATGATTATCAACCGTTAGTGGTTCAACAGGGCGTCGCAAGCACGCCTCGCACATCGTATTGTTGCTGGAACGGTCTTGGAAATAAATACTATGCGGCTTTTCAAGTGCAATCTCAGTCCACTGTAGTTGTGAGAGCATGCATTATAGTTTTGTGCTGTCATCCGAGGCGCTCGCCTCGATGAGAGGAAGGGCGGTCTATCGGTGTTAGAAATATGGGCTGTGCTGCGTTGATCTCTGTACTTGCGTACTTATGATCACGCTGCCCCCATTTCCCCTATTACTTTATACGCTCTCTCAAATAGAATTCTATATGCTTTTTTATTATAGTAGTAATTCTAATTGTTTGGAAATCAACCTCAATACTACTCAGAATCAATTAATACTAGCTATAATCGATTCAACACACGTCATACGTCATATACCTTATCTACGAATTAAATTAAGCCTTTGTAATACGTCCATCAAGTCAACTGTCGACCTTTCAGCTCTCTATTATGCCAGTCGTATCAAAGTCATTAGAATCATCGACTAAGTCGTCAAAGTTAATCTACGACAACTTCTACGAGTAAAAGCTAGAGACTTAGAAGGAACTCGCTGCTGCCGGAATCTCAGAATAGGTAATTAACCCTCCGGCACTACTAGTAATAGCGTCTCTTTAATTAGCTTAAAGAAAGGAGCAAAAGGAGGCTCGGAAAATTATTGTTTCTAGTCTCTCTACTATTATATTTAAGAAGTACTAAGATCTCATAAACGCCGGGGATATAAAGGTACTGTAAGACGCACTTTAAGCCGCAGGGACTACTCACTCGTCTAGAGCTTAATATATTACTAATATTAAGGAGGAGCTAGGCAAAGAAGTATATAATCCGTCTATCGAGAGTGCCAATGATTACGTCTTTCGTCTACGGAAATACAGGCTCAGGCTCTTTAGCGACACTTATCTATTCACTAATGCCGATATTAAGGCAAAGCTAATTACATCACTATTAAGGCTAAGAGATTAGAAAATAGTACGTAACGTATTACAAAATGTCGTGCAACACAGGTATGCGCACGTGCCTAGCCTACGTAAGCAGGCCAGTTAGTTATAGGGGCAGTTGCAGACAGGAGCTCCCTTCTAGAAATCAGACACTTTTGCCACCACGTTGCAGCCACCATGAGAGCCATGCCGGCCGTCGATTGAGAGAGACCTTTTGCACGACAGTTATGAGCCCCGTACGCGCTGTTGCGTAGTATTGGAAACTGCAGAGACTCTAATTGGCGGTTTGGTAATGGTTCTGTGGAGTAGCGGTGAGTTGTGCAGTGTTCTCCCCTACAGAAACAACTCTTCAAGATCATCAAACCACCTTCGCAGACTCCAAAATGGCTACTTCAGCTCCGACAGTTACCCTTACGTCCAAACGAGAGATGTTTCCGCCGTGGCTAGCAGAGCTAAAGGCTCAGGCAATGGTCCGGGGAGCATGGCACCATGTTGACCCCGACGGACCTGATTCTCCACACACAGCTGATTCAGAACCTGCGCTACCTCCGACGATTGAAGAGCTCATACACATAGAAGATAAGCACAGGCAGAACACGTGGGAAGTGGACATTCGGGACATTCCAGACAGGCCAGCGATTTTGCCAGCACGCTTCAAGGATGTGGAAAAGGAGTACCAGGCGTACCAACGCGACTACAGCATGCGGCATACGCGCTGGGCAGCGTCAAATCAACGGTACCAGGTACTGTGGGAATGGGTGAACCAGTCTGTGCCGCACATGCTTTTGGAGCCTCACAAGGAGCAACTGATCGCTGAAGGACGCCTGACTCTCCAGAACCTAGTGCGGGAGCTTCAGAAGAAGTATGCGCCGACCCCTGAGTGGTACAAACAGCACCGGAGAGACGCGTATTTAGACGTGTTAGAGACTGGCAAGCAAGGCTCAATACACCCGAATACATGGTTAGACAACTGGTTCCAGGCTCTGGCTAGAGCGAAGTCTCTAAAGCTAGATGTCGTTGAGGGAACTAGCGCTATACAGACGTTTTTAGAGACTGTCGCTGTGAGGGTTGCACCGGAATGGAGTGCTGAGCAGCTCCGGAGGGTCTTAGAGGCCGATGCCATGGGGGAAAAGCCTAGTCGCACGCTTGAGGAGTACGGCCGCATACTAGAAACCTACCTGCAAGTGACTACTGCCGCTAAGAAGCGCTTAGACAGGAAAGGTACTGGGGGTGGTGGAGCATATGCAACGCTGGGAGGACGTGGTGATGGTACTAACAAGTGCCCTTGTCAAAGGAAGCACGCATGGCTCCCTGGAGACTGCTCTAGACTAGAGCTAGCTCTAACAGGTCGTACTGAACGTCAAATACAGCTCTCAGACGACGACAAGAAGTCAATTCGCCAACGTCTAGAGCTCTCAGAGTACCAACAGTTGCGGGAGAGGCTCCGAGAGAAGGGTTGGCTAGGCTCTGGCTCTGGCTCCGGAGATGGTGCCTCCAATGAGGGTGCCAAAGGCAAAGCCACGTGGGAAGGCAAGGGACCGATAGAGGCTTGAAGAGAGTAGGGAAACAGTGACCTAGTACAGCAAAGGATGTGCTAGAAGCATGGTTTGCGGTGGCTATGCTAGAAGAGGTGCAGTTACGAGGTCGCTCCCGTACTGGCCACAATACACCTGCTGGGAGTAATGGTTTGCGGTGGCCATGCTCGACGGTTGCAGTAGGAGGTCGCTCCCCTACTGGCCAAAATACACCTGCTTTGGTGTTGCGACACTATGTTGTTGAACCCCTGGCGCTTTGGCTAGCCTCTGGGGGGTGGAAGCTGTTGTTTCCGATGTTTTTGGGCCTGCTGGTCCAGTGTGAGCCTGCTGGCTCTTTGCTTTTGGCTCTTTAGGTACGGGTTGCTCTACGGAAAGTCTACGGTGTTTCGCAGTGGAGGGGTTACTTGAATAAGGTGCCCTTGTTCATTTATTTAGAGCGCCGGAATGAGACGGCACCACTCAAAGCGACGCGGACACGTGGAGGGACGTATTTAGAGGTCAATTAGCTGTTGTTTCGGCCTATGTGCCACTACATGGCATGCTTGCCTTTCTTTTGTAAATTAGACTCTTGTTGATCTAGGGGGTGCACCTTAGAGCTCTGTCACAACTGGGGGGTGTGTCGTGCAACACAGGTATGCGCACGTGCCTAGCCTACGTAAGCAGGCCAGTTAGTTATAGGGGCAGTTGCAGACAGGAGCTCCCTTCTAGAAATCAGACACTTTTGCCACCACGTTGCAGCCACCATGAGAGCCATGCCGGCCGTCGATTGAGAGAGACCTTTTGCACGACACAAAATAACCCTAGAGACTTAAAAGTAGTACTCTATTAATTAATTAAGTATTAATTATAATAAAAAGACGAGCTAAAGGTAGCACCGACTACAGAACTAACGGCAATAAAAGCTAATTAAGTAGCGAATAAGGGCAGAGGCAGGGGCAGAGGCTATGGAGGCCATAGAGGCTACAGAGGCAGAGGCAGGGGTAGAGGAGGTTAGAGAGGTGGAAAAGTAACCGGGGATTATAGGGACGTATTAAGAAGGGTAGAAAAGACCGCAAAATTCAACAGGAATTAATACGCGAAGTATAAGAAGTTTAACTATTAGAAAAACGAGTGTAAAGGTAAAGAGATAGCTAACGTAGCCGCAGATTAATTAAAGACTTTTAAACCTTACTTTACAAATTATATATACTTTATAAAAGAAGTATAATAGGCCTACACTAGTATTACGGCCGCAAATTAATAGAAACTAGACTCAGGAGCAACTAAATACTTTTCTAATATATATGCCGACTTTATAAGCCTTAAACGCTAGAGAGACAAGCAAGTGAAGACAGCCAATAATCAATATTTATTTGCGGAAGACTACAAAGACGTGTAAATTAATGGCATAATATTATATAACGTCTAGTATATACCTGACTTTAGAAGTACTAGGCTACTATTAATTAGTGCACTTATAGAGGACGGAATTAGTACTATATTTAATAATGTAGGGGCAAAGTATTATAAGGATAATAATTTGGTGCTTTCTACGACGAAAGCTAATGGCCTATACGTCTTAGACTCAAATACAGAGGCAAATACAGTCGGAATAAAGCTATTAGAACTACTAGTACCGGAAATATACATTATAGAGAGCTTATACGACGACCAAAATCAAGAAACGATGCCGGACCTAATACATAGACGGCTTGGCCATATAAACTACTAAGAAATAGTTAAATTAGAGGCAATATCTAAGTACGGGATAAAGCTAAGAAAGCGAATGATCTATAAGGGGGAAAAGAGCTGCGAATCATGCCTAGCCAGTAAGATAAAGAAGCATTTTACTAAAAAGACTAATACTAAAGTTAATACGCTATTACGTAAGTTATATACTAATATATCAGGCATCCAGTGCCAGTCAATTAGGGGGTACAAGTACTACCTAGTAGTAGTAGACGACGTAACACGAGTATACTAAGTACGGCTACTTAAGGACAAAACAGCCGCTGTAATATAGCCAGAAATCAAGCTATTAAAGACTCAACTAGAGCTTCAGAAGGGACAAGTAGTCGTGTACTAGCGGACTAACAATAGTAAAGAAGAGTTTAAAAATGCCTTTATGCGCTGGCTATAAGAGCTCAGTATATAATCAAAGCTATCGCTACTGTATAAATAGTCACTTAATAAGGTATTAAAGTATTAGATATATTAATTATCTAAGATAGTCAGGTTTATATTATACGACGCTAAATAGTTAGATAGTCTTTGGTATTATGCCGTAGAGTACGTAATTAGGCTCAAAAATAAGAGACTAATAAAGGTATTATTATATTAAAGGGTAAAAGGGCTAACGCCGCTAGAGGCATAAGAAGGTATACTAGCTAGCTTGTCGCATTATAAAGTATTTAGAGTAAGAGTATAGCTATTAAGGTTAAAGGCAACGTTTCTTAAGAAGCTAGAGCCAAGAATATAGCTAGGGAAGTACATTTTAGTAAGGATAACTAATTCACATATATATAGGCTATTAAATATAGAAAATCAATAGGAGTTAATCTTTGCCGACATTAAATTTAACGAATATACTATATAGCTAGTTATAGGCAAAGTAGAGACAATAATAAGACCTCTAAAGGTTAGAAGGCTAACTAATTGTTGGTCCACAGGTCCCTGCATGAGCATACTTCGGTCCGGAAAAGGGGGTGCGGGTCAAAGTCAGGGGTCAGAGCTTAGCCGGACTAGTTTCGGTGGAGATTCGGTGGGGTTTCGTAGTATATAGTCTAGCTCTCCTCGCACTCTCTTAGAAGAGACACAGATTTTGAACTATATATTTATTACTCTGTCGCTATACTCGCATTAGAATATATTCACACATGCGGCGTAGTATATGAACCGGTACTGCACTGACACTAATCAGTGGCAAGCTTATATCGTCAACCTTACTACAGACAGAAAAGGTCTTAGGCTATAGAGCGGATTCTGGGCTTCAACTTGAGGAGTACTTCACTGTATTTTCCTTAAAGGGCAGTTTACCTTTTCTAGATCGTGGAGGGAAGACAACTTCTCTCTTAAGACTCGATTAGGACGATTGTACGTCGGAGAAGAGCTATCACAACACGACAGTTACTCTACGAAGACTGTCAATTTAACATCCTTGAATCCAGAACTTTGGACCTTCAAGAAACCTATCCGGGAACCCACCGGATCACCTACGAATCGTATCCGACACAATGGCGGATACTTCAGACCGTACGCCGGAGCTAGAGTTGACTCCGGAAACATTCAATGACACGGCTACACTAGGAGAAACGCCAAATCCTAGTCTAGCTTTTATAGGAGATGCGACGGTATACTCGCGGAAGTTCCGTGAGTCCTTCTACAACGGCCGCATTAAGGGAGAGTTCCTTTTCCAGGACTTTTAGGAGTATTTTGAGGGTTGGACGGCAAAGGAGTTTAGATTAATTGAGGTTATAGAACGCACATACCTCAGGGACGACCTACGAGCCTTTGGTGTGTTTGTACGACGACAAAGGGGGACGAGGACAGCAGAGGCTTTAGTAGAAGTAGTGCAAGCTGAAGAAAATTTGTGGCCAAAGGACCAAATAGAGATACAAATTCAGAACTACCCCGAATCGGTACCGAATCATATCTAGGAATCACTCTCTCGACCACCACCGCCATTTCCAATAACACTTTAACAAAATCAATCCCCGATGTCTCCACAACACTAACTAGAGGTAGTCATCCATTCCGTGGAGGAAGACACTCCTTCGGAAGGGTCAGGAGTGAAGCTTACGGAGACGATTCAGCTATTAAGATCACCTAAGATTTCCCTTACTAAAGGAGATAAGGTCGAGGATTTATATAGTGTAACCCCCCCACTTATAGTCCCAAAGAAGGAGTTCTCATTTACTCTTAGGAGGGATCCCCTAAGTAATCTCCACCCGTGGAGATTAAATGACCACGCGTTACCGAATCCCACACTAACGCTAGTAATACACCCACGGGACGGGTCATTACCACCATTTGAGGTTCCTAGGACTACCGGACCACATACGGAGCCGATTCGGCCATTATAGTATATTATAGATCTATTGACCTAGGACTAGGCAAAATCGTTAGTAAACCTTACTAAGATATACACTAAGGAGCTCCAATACAGCAGAGACAAGGACTACTTAGATGAGAAGCTCCACATCTTCGCCGACTTGTGTTAGAGAGTATCAGTTGAGACCAAGGTCTGGAACCGAGCCTTTCCGTCGATGCTACGAGACAGAGCCAGTTCGTACTATTACCGGTACCTCTAGAATAAGGGGTACTCATTTAATGAGCTTGTCAGAACGACTCGCGAACACTTTAAGACAGAGGAGAGAGCTAATAAGTTCCTTAGCCGGTGGTTTAGTCTGACTTTCTCGTTATTTCAGGAGGAGCCTCACTAGACGGGAAAACTAGTACTAACTTAATTGGAGAACTTCGCCAAGGAATTGCAGAGTATTTAGCTTAGCCTAAAAGACGACAATATACGGAACAACAAGACGCTCCGCGATAAGCTCGTATAGGGAGTATTAGGGAACCCCCTCTTTAAGATAGCCTTGTTTCAGGCACCTCTTACTTTCCTTATATTGATAAATAGTCTTTGCTCCGCCGTCGGCGTTGAGGTGACTCATGACTCGGGATCGAGGGTAAGTAAGTATTATAGATCACATACGAATCGCCACTGATCTTATGTCGTAGATAAGACGGCTTATTACTCTGACCGCAGGATGAAATTTTCAAGTGGAAACAAACGCGGAGACAAGTTCTAGCCTATACTAGGCTATATAGGCTGTATTATTTACAAGAAGATGGATTACTATAGTAGTCGCTACTCTAACAAAGAGCAAGTAGCGTCAAGGGCACGATACTTCGCGGCGCGTAAGGCCGAAGGAGTGAAGGCCACAGACAAGACCTTCAGGAGCTACCTAGCTTATATTGAAGGGATCGACCCCAATTCGGACCAGAACTAGACTATATCCAGACACTATTCAGGCAGTCACTAGGATGCGGATTCAGACACTTTAATAGATATTGACAATTCTTTAAAAAGTTCCGACGACGATAATAGTAATGGCACTACAAACTTCACGACTATATTTACAGTAAGTAAAGCACAGTATAACGCACGAGAAGTCATAGGCTAACTTAAGGAGAGGAAGGCTACTTATATCTTAGAAAGTAAAATTAAGAGACTTACTCTAAGCGAGGCCTACACAACGCAATAGACAGACAGATTCTTCTAAGGTCTATTAATTGACACAAGGACATCTAACAAAAACACGGGAGGGATTAACTAGCTACAGGCATTATAGCGAATTCAAGATATTAAGTTTGACACTAACTAGGCGGGCTAGAGCCGGATCACATTCGGTGCCGGTTCGCGACTGTCTCTAAGGGTTGCTATAGTTAATACTCTAGCTAGAGAAATAGACTTCTAAATCGTGGACACAGATATCCCATTTCTAGTTTATTTATAACAACTAGATGCGCTAAATACGCAATATGACAACTTACACAACGTCTTGATTTAGGGCGACAAGAAGCACTTGATTATACAGAAGTATAGGCATCTATGGCTACTTTTGGATCAATATCGTTAATTACTGGACACTTTTACTAGAACAATAAATGCATGCCACCTAACCGAACCAGAAATACGTCGGCTTCATAGGCGTTTCGGACACCCTTCGGTAAGACGTCTACAACACCTACTAAATCAAGCTGGCCATAAGCATAACTCGGAAGTTATATTGAGGGTCAAAGAGATGTGTAAGCATTACTAGAAACACATAGATACTCCACATAAGTTCCGCTTCAAGTTACAAGACGACGTCGACTTTAATCATACAGTCTACGTCGATATCGCAATGTTTAGAGAACGATATGCCCTTTATATAGTAAATGAGGCAACGGGTTTTAGTGCGGCGAAACTACTCCGAAAGGCCCCTAGTTCCGCTACGGCTCGGGCTACCTTTAACGCATTTAAGTCAGTATAGATTAACACTTACCTTAGACCCCCGGATTTCGTAGTATACGACTACGGCACTAATTTCAACTCTGAGGAGTTTAAGAGCGTACTTAGGTCCGTAGGTAGTACTCCTAAGCTAGTACCTGTAGAGGCACACTATTTAATTAGTAAAGTTAAGCGATACCACCGCCTACTACGTCGTGCCTATGAAATCGTTATAAAAGAGCACCCTGAGTTAAGCGACGAAGACCGACTATAAATGGCAGTAAAAGCAGTAAACGATACAGCTAGACCTAATAGGCTCATCCCTACACTACTTGTTTTCGGCGCATACCCTAGAATGACGGAGTTAGACCCCCTAAATCTGTTAGTCGAGAAACGTGCGGCTACGATTAGGAAAGCTATAAAGGAGGTATAGAAAATCTATATTACGCGTAAAGTCAACGATACGTTAGCCACACGAAACGGCCCCGGAACTACTTATATTCACGATCTCTACCTTAATAATCAAGTTCTAGTATATCGAGAGGGTAAAGGATAGACAGGACCTTACGATTTCTTGGGCATAAAGGGAGAATTATATAAGATCGACATGGGAAATAAGAGAATACGTACGTTCTAATTAACTACAATTCGTCCCTTTAAGACAGACACCTTTAGCATTAAACGACAAAAAGAAAACTTGCTAGAGGATATCTATAAGTAACATCTAGGATCCCCAATTAAAAACACTACCGAAACAGCACTGAATCTACCCCGAATCGCTGTTGAGATTCCATTTACGAAACATATTTTAGATTTGCTAACTATCAATGACGATTACGATACTAAAGTGTTTCTAACTAAGAAAGAGACGAGGGACCGAGAGCTATCTACTAAACTTCGCGCTAAAGGGAAGATTATAGCGCTTGGACTACTATTCTAGCAGTCCCGAAGGACAGAATACGAAGCACTTATCAAAAGGGGTGTTTTTGTGCCTATCCATAAGGACGACCCTAGAGTAAGAGGCCACCGCATCTTCAAGTCAAGAATAGTAGACGAAGTCAAAGGCAAGGAGACGTCAACTCTATATGAGAAGTCAAGACTGGTAATTCAGTGCTTTAACGACAAAGGGAAGAGAGAAATATTGACTTAGTCTCTAATAATCTAACGGTCTAACTAGCGGTTACTTATTTTCTTAGCCGCTGCCGTCAAACACTTGAATCGCCTCCGAAACTAGTCCGAATCCCATCTAGCTATCAGGGACATCACTTAAGCTTACGTCTAGGCAGAGACAAGGCTTCTCCGGGACATTTTTGCATGGCCACCGGAAGAGATCGCTGGGGATTTCCCTCCTGGCACAGTATTTATGGTAGTACTACCGTTATACGGCATACCTGAGTCCGGAAACTATTGGTTTAATATATACTACAAATATTATGTGGAGAACCTATAGATAGAGACATTAATATACGACCTATACTTACTAATTAGCACCAAGGAAAGCCAGGACTTTGGAGTCGTAGGGATGTAGACAGACGATACCTTGATTCTAGGAAATGAGGACTTCTTGGCAAGAGAGTAGAATGAGATTACTAAGGCCGGTTTTATGACGAAGCCGATACGGGTACTACTCCCTACTGAAACTATTACGTTTAATAGGTGTACTATCACTATAGACGGAGACAACCTTTATATGTCTCAGAAAGGTCAGGGAGTAAGGCTAGAACTAGTTAACGCAAGAGAAGAGGACTATAAGAAGACCTATAGAGAGTAACGAGCTCGTGCGGCCTACCTTGCCACTATTTGTCAGCCGGAAGTAACATTTGATTTCTTAGTCGTAATATAACATCAGGATCTAACAGAAGACGACGTTAAGGCCTTGAACTTACGCCTTAAATGGCAGATAGACAACCTAGAGAGAGGACTCTGATACGTACTAGTTGACTTACGGTCTATGAAGGTCTACGTTTTTGTAGACGGTTCTTTTGTTAATAATAAAGACCTGAGTTTACAGATAGGTTTCGTATTGGCAATTAGTGCCGAAACGGTGGGGGATACGCAATTTACCTTAACTAGTAACATCGTATATACGAGCTTAACGAAATGTAAGAGAGTAACTCGTGTAGTACTTGCATCAGAGTTATATACTATAGTAGCTGGCATTAATATGTTAATCTCCCTTAGTACTACTATTAATATAGTAACTGATAAGCTTGGCATCTCACGTCTTCTTACTATTGTTTGCACGGATTCTTTGTCCCTTTATGAGTGTATTGTCAAGCTCGGTACGACGAAAGAAAAGCGTCTAATGATCGATATTATAGCTATTCGTTAATTATACGAGCGTAGAGAGCTAACGGAGGTTCGATGGATTAATGGCGCTAATAATCCTGCTGACGCTATGACGAAGAGTGCTCCGAATAAGGCTCTTCGGGATTTTATTGACACTAACATTCTCACTATCAAAATAGAGGGTTAGGTTTAATAGTCAACCGGAGTCAATTCGGACTAGTAACGGAGAGGTTTCTTATACTCGTTGATTTTTTTGTTATTTATATATTTCCTTGTAACTCTCATTTTTTATTGATTTATCACTTGCGATTATTTTTATATTTAATTAATTTATAGAGTCAGAAACACACTTGATTTAGTTCTAAACACCCTCTAATTCAAAGTACTAACGGGCGGCCTTGCGACGACACTCCAATAGGGACAAACTGCCGGTTTCACTATAGGGGACTACTCCTATATAGTAGTATAAAGAAAGTGCCGCCACAAAGAACCTACTATAAAGCTAATCCGAAACAGGGCCGAATCCCTTACTTATAGATATCTAGAAGAGGTTCCTCGTCCTCCTCCTCCGCGCTATAGCGGCGACTTTGGCGGGGGCGCTTAGTGAGAGGATCGTCCTTACCGCCGTCCTCCCTACTACGCTTAGTGGCGGTAGAGGAGACGACGGTGAGGAGCCGGTTCAAGACTAGTACCGTCTCTTATCGTATAAAGCGTTAATACTTGGGAGCCTTAATATTAAAAAGGAATAAGGGGGTTAACTTACTACTTGCGAGCTGGCTAGGCCAGCGATTTCCTGGCGCATAGCGCGCGTTTCTTCTAATAACGCCAGCGACAACTCCCTAGTAGTCTTTGGTGTGCTAGTAGCGGCGACTAACAATGCCGAATTAATTGATTTAGCGGCAGTAATAATAGCTTCTTTATCTTTTGCCTCGAGGGCAGTAACTAGACGAAAGTATTCTTCGGCGACAAACTATAGAATCTATTATATGTCAGTAACCGTATATCTAGAGTACTTTCGGCGAGGATTCGGATACAATTCAGAATAAGGAAAAGAAATAGGAATACTTATTAAGTTGTACCGGGACTTCTTCTTTACGTAATATGCGCATTTCTTGCTCTTGGGATTATTGAAGGCGCATTCGTGGGATGGGTTCTTTGCGAGGAGACGAACGTACTGAATGTAGTATTTGCGGTATGCGAGGTCGAGCGCTCTTGTGGGTATAAGTGTAGGCACTGTTTTTAGTTAATACACTGTTTCCCTACTGAACTATCTCCGAAGAGTATATTTACTTTTGGCTTGTCTATTTGATTTGATATAGTCTTCTTAGAAATGTTAGTTTTTGAGCTATATTAAGCGAATTTAGGGAGATCGGAAAGTAGTATACGTACGGTGGTTGTATGTGTGTTTGTTAAGGAGATTCTAAACCTTTAGGGGGAGGCGACATATATATATATTTATTACGTTGTATAATACTAAGGGTTCCTATTGTTGCTAGTTCTCGCTTAACCTCGCTACTGCGTCTTACTATATTCAGACCCCTTTTAGGACACTTTCAGGACACTGTTAGATTAGGATCAGACGATATTAGATACTCTGTCATTTTATTTGTTATTTCTTATATATTATTAGTTATTTACTTCTACGTGTGTTAGAAATGGTTTTTCTAAAAGAAGTTTTGCCTGTGTTAGTCTACAGGTCCCTACATAAGCATACTTCGGTCCGGAAAAGGGGGTGCGGGTCAAAGTCAGGGGTTAGAGCTTAGCCGGACTAGTTTCGGTGGAGATTCGGTGGGGTTTCGTAATATATAGTCTGGCTCTCCTCGCACTCTCTTAGAAGAGACACAGATTTTGAACCATACATTTATTACTCTGTCGCCATACTCGCATTAGAATATATTCACACATGCGGCGTGGTACATGAACCGGTACTGCACCGACACTAATAGAACTAAAAGAAGACCTCTAGTGGGGAGGCCAGACGCTAAAACAGGCTCTATAAGAAGACCTCTAGGGAGGCCAGACGCTGAAATAGGCTCTGTAAGAAGACCTCTAGTAAGGAGGCTAGACGCTGAAATAGGCTCTGCAGGAAGACCTTTACAGGGAAGGCCAGACGCTAAAACAGGCTCTATAGGAAGACCTCTAGTAGGGAGGCTAGACGCTGAAATAGGCTCTGAAAGACCTCTAGTGGGGAGGCTAGACGCTGAAACAGGCTTTACAGGGACATTAATTTAAAGACCTCTAGTAGAGAGGCTAGCACGTGATACTGATGCGTAAAGGTAAAGAAGTAGTATTACGCAGTCGTCTAATTAACGACTAATTAACCTCTCTTTTAAGCCTATAGAGTTTAGGTATAAACGACAACTAAAGCTAAGACGCGTATATAGAGAGTCAATTACAGCTCTAAAAGCTAAAGGCGCGACTATACTACTAATTCAAGACTTAGTCACGCTAAAGTAAGCTTTATAAGAAAATAAAGCTAAATAAATACACGTAATTAAGGAAGAATATAGCGTATTGCGCTCTACTAAGACATATAAAATATAATATAAAGAGCTACTAATAGGAAAGAAACTAATTACCTTAAAGCTAGTATTACGTAATAAGTTACACTTAGATGAGTCCCTCGCACGCAAGAAAGCTCGTATTATAGCTAGAGGTTTTAAGTAATAGTATAGTAGCGACTACTTCGACACGTATACTAGCGTACTACGGCTAATAACACTTAAAGTACTATTAGCTTTAGCTACTTATCGCGACTACGAAGTTAACTACGTTGATATTAATACCGCGTTCTTGAACCTAAAGTTAAAGGAGAAAATATATATAAAGATACTATAGTTTTTCGTCGAAATAATATACTTAGAGCTAAAAGGAAGAAGAAACGCGTACTTAAAACTTCTGTGAAGCCTTTACGGCTTAAAACAAGTACTTAAGGAGTAGTGGCTAATAGTAAAGGCGACTATAGAGACTACGTTTAGCCTAATACAATCAGATGCGGATCTAAGCCTCTTTATTTATTAAGGCAAAACTAAAAAGTTATATATATTTGTTTTTATTAATAATATACTAATTATAAGGCCGAAATAATACGTTAATTACCTTAAGGGCCTAATTTTAAAGACATAGAAAGGCAAAGACTTAAGAGCTATAACTATATTTATAAGACTTTAAATCGAACGGAATCGGTTAGTAAGAACGCTTAGAATATACTTATTACTTTACACGTCGAAAGTGCTAGAAAGGTTTAATATAGTAAATGTAAATAGAGTCAACTTACTAATAATTACAAATATAGTACTACAAAATAAAAATAACGTAACTTAGCTAAGTATTAAAGAAACCTTGCTTTATTAGTAGATTATAGGCTCTATTATATACCTCTTAAATTGGACGAGACTAAATATTATATATATCGTCGTCTAATTAACACGGCATATAATAAAGCCTACAGAAACGCACTTATAATATATAAAGCCTCTCTTACGATACCTTAACGCGACGCTTAACGACGGAATTACTTATAGTAAAGGAAATACGACTGATTTTAGCTAATTCGACTACTTTATAAACGTTATATAAGGGACTAAAGGTAATAAGAAGTCACTTCAGGCATAGCTAATTAAGGCTAATAACGTAATCACTAGCTAGTCTACTAATGTTTAAAAGTCGATAGCTCTTAGTAGCGAGTATTTAAAGATAATAACTACTAATGACGAATTAAGGGAAGTAATATAAATACTAAAGTTATAAAAAAACCTAAGAATTACCCTTATAAAGCCTTTAACTCTTTACCTCGATAATATAAGTGTCGAAGCCCTCACTAAGGAGCGCAAATTTATATTAAAATCTAAGTATATTGACATCCGCTACTTTTATATTCGCGATAATATAATTTTAGCTAAGAAAATGACTATATAGTATATACTAGGAAATAATAATATAGTAGACACTCTTACTAAGGCGTTACTAGGCCCTACTTTCGAGAGATACAAGGGTTATATAGGCCTACTATCGAAGAGCTAGGAGTGGAGGCTACACTAGAATAGAGGCCGGAATAGACACAATGGACATATATAGAGGCTACAAGGGAATGTAGACACATAGAAGACTTGGAGATAGTCAATTAGGGTACTCTTGTACTATAACGCAAGTAAGAAGGCTGCGGGGTAGCTGAACTTCCTCTAAGAGGGAGATGTAAGCGCTATATGGCTGGGAAAGCTATATTACAGGAGTTAATGAGGCCCAGGAAACCCGAATACGAGCCTCAACGTCAGAGATACGAGCTTAATTAGAGAGCTCAAAATACTATACTTAGAATTCAATATGGAGCTTCAAAGTAGGGGGCATATTAGAAATATAGGCTGTGTTACGTTAATCTCTGTACCTGCGTACTTATAATCACGCTGCCCCTATTTCCCCTATTACTCTGTACGCTCTCTCAAATAGAATTCTACATGCTTTTCTATCAATCGGGTACGGTTGGATGTGACCGATTGAGCATGTGGAGAACACCAAAACCAGTTCACAACCCCCGAATATGCACAACACCTAGTAGTTAGAACTTCAATTCCTCTTCTGCACTTCTTCGAAAATAGCTACTTGACAACTAGATATTTTTAGCTACAAAAATAATTAATAGGATGTGGTTTAAAATGTGATACTTCCGAAGTCGTGCGGCCCGCCAAAATCGGCCACATCCAACCGCACCCGATAGGCGGTGTCCTCGCCAAGAAGTACGTCGAATACCGCTCTTGATGACTCGTATTTTGCCGGGAGATGCTTTAGGTCTGCTATAGTCAATTTCGCCATGACTGTAGTGGAGAATCTTGTAATGATGATGCTGGAAGTGCGTTGGTATTGCAAGTGAGAAGCCTGAGCGAGGTTTTAGGTGATGGAGTTCAAGGACTTATCAGAATAAAGGGACTTGACGTCAGATTTGTAATCAATCTCAATGTTCATGAAATTCTTGAAGTACTTAAATTAAACACATTAGATTTGAATTTCGGCACAAGCTTGCCACCGCGTCTCTTCTAAATATTTTGACTCTCAGCTCATCATCTCTCCAGCTCAAGAAGCAAGGAAAGTCAAGTTCTGAACATTATCATTTGCGAACATGGGCACAAAATCCGACGTCTCATACCAAGTAGGCTTCCTCATCGAATCTGCGATCTGCTTTCCATTGATGACCAAGTTCTTGAAAGTGACAAAAGAGATCGTTCTCTCACTATCATATCCATCTAAGATAGATGGATTGGCATTCGTACCATTGTACGACAGGTTCTTGATCGTCACGTTTCTGATGCCACGACCTGGAGAGGTGTTGTATTTGGTGTTGAACATAACACGCATGTTGATAAGCTGTCCTTCTCGGAAATTCTCGACGCGGAGATCTTCAACGTGCACGTTTTGGATCATGTTGCTGTCTCCGACGTTGATTGCGAGAGTTCCTTGGTAATCCATTTGCGGCTCTCGGTGGTCCATGACATCGATGTTTCTGATAGTGACTCCATCCATGGTCTCGGGATTATCAGTATTGCCGTGAGTACCAATATTGATTGGATGTGCAACGTCAGCCCAAAGTCTGGAGTTCTGGACTGTGAGGTTGGATGAGTTGCCGTAGTAGTCCCATCTATGTTGATACAGCGCGATGGTGTCGTCTGAGTTCCTCATGAAAACGCCATCCACGAGAGCATTTTGAGAGCAGAAGATGTCGATTCCGTCACCGTTTCCTTTATTGCTGAATGCTCGGAGGCCACTGATGACCAATCCATCGACTTCTCCTGTGAGGGCGGCATAACCGTTTGGGTTGAGGGCTGTGATGGCGCCATCGATCGTGATGTTCTTGGAATATTCAGCAATAATGGCACCCCCAGATTTTGACTGAATGACTCCTCGCCCGGTCAATCTCGCATCATGGACTCTGGAGAAATTGACAGTAGCAGTCAAGACGGCGCCTCCGGCGAGGTAAACTGTCTTCCCGCTTGGCACTTGCAAAATGTTGCCAGGGACATCGTGTACTCCTGGGCCAAAATAGATGACATCTGTGGAGTTTTCTGATGGAACATCCGTCTCGAGTGGAGCGCTGAGAAGGTGAAGAACATCGAAGATGTTGTCATTGACTTGTACAATGAGGTTCTCAGGCTGGGTAAGAGTGAAAGATACGGTCTTGTGAGATATCTTGACTGGAATGTTGAGGGAATATGGCCGGATGGTAGCATTATTGACAATGGAAGTATTGTAGGTTACTGAAACCTCGATCGTGCCGCTAAAATCGAAGTACGCCATAGATGACTTTTGAGTAGCGCTCGATCCAGTTGTGGTGTTGATCAAGCTGAGATTGACGAGATAGACGTCAAGAGGAGTCCATCTTCCACCTGGAATCTTGACTTGGACTGCAAAAGCCGTGTTATTGGCCAAGGTGGTAGGCTTTGGATATGTGGTGATTTGTTTCGCTTGTTGCGTACGAGAATCCAGAGGAGCTGGTGATCGTTCGACATTGATGATACTAGCACAGGTACTGGCAACGAGAAGACAGGCACTGAGGAGGGACTTGATTGACACCATCATGGATAGTAATGCAAGTATTGTCTTGAATAGCTTACGACTTTCTCAATATTGTAGTCTCGTCCCCAGCTGGAATCTTAATATATTAACTACTGAACTTACACGTCGCAATATGATCTTCCGCTTCGGCATCAATTGAATACAAGCGAAAGACGGATAGTTATGCCGACGCTTGACCCGTGAGTCTCTATGAGGAGCCTATTCAAACTTTAATACAGGGGGTTCAGTCCTCCCGGATAAATCCTTTCGGGATGGTCAAGGATCTCGGAAGTCATCCTAAAAGGAGTACAGATGATTCTTGAGCATGGGGTCGAAATGAATGTGGGGATATGGGGTCCTGGGGAAATCTCCTCGGGGTAAGCCCCGGAGTTCGATCCGAAATGAGACCCAGATGTCAACAACCTCCCTATACGAATGGGGCCAATGCACATCGAAGGATAGGATGACAGCTCGCGTGCCGCCCCGCACCCCGCAACTCCACACCCGGCATTGAGTTTAATGTTACTTTAAGGTGACTGGGCCCATTCACACCTCACTAGGTGACACTGAAATTTGTCCGGCTTTCTGGATGGTGGGGTACTTTTCAATGCCACGGTACTCCGCCATCTGTATCTCGGCAGCTTGAGGGTGGTGCTGCTTTATAGATTACCATCGTATGGCATTGGCTGTCTGGAAGTCATTCCTGGAATACCTGACGAGATATCTCCTGTAGCTATAATCTGGATAATTATGGAGCGTATTTTCATAAATGCTATGAAGTCATTGGAGACATTTTAAAAAATCGTATAAATCGAAGTCAGCTACAATTAGTTTATTATCAGTTAACTCAAGATGCAAGATATGCATTGCTAAGAATCAAGTGTCATGCGCTTAAAACAAGTCAAGTCATAGGTGGGAGGCACAATGGTTTGGTCTTAGACTTTTCTCGGAGAGAATTTCGTATCATTTCGAGTCTGCTATTCAATTCCATATCTCCTACCAATAATTTCAGACAACTTCCTTAGCTTTCAATGATAATTTAAAATCATTTGAGCCTTCTAGAATTGTTGTGTTTTTCAAGTGTTCAAGCAGTCCTAGAGCGTTGAGATAGAAGCACTGCCCACAGCTTCCTACTAAAATGTCTAAAATTCAAACAAGTATACCTTATCTGCTTCTTTATATCCCTTTGGCCGTTCACTATCCCCTTGCAAAATTTCATTACCTAAAGCGTTTAAGTCATCCTGACAATTTCCTCGGCCGGATCAATCAGGTAGTATCTGGATTGTTTTAGACGTGACTTCCCGACAAATGCTACTTTACTCCATATTCACGAGCTTGGCAATAATGTTTGCCCTCTGAAGCGCAATAAAGATTGATAAATAGTCTACACACTCTAAGACCTGAAATCCATAATGGAGCTCTGCAGCGTGGAAAAAGTGTGCTGTATTGATGTCTAAGACTCTAAGATCCACAGAGGGGAAGATTGATTAAGCTTTATTAACGTAACCTAAACTCGGAAGCTTGCTCCGGCTGGAATAAGTGATCACTACATAATAATATCAGAAATGTAGGTGAGGATATATTTACGAGCATAAGGATCCTCCAACGTAGAAAGTAAGTTCATAGTCTTACCAAGCAACTCGGAACACTTGACAGTAAATCGATCACCCGCTGATGCGAACGAAGTTATTAGCACTAGATATTCTCGGAACTAAGATTTGATTGATTAGAATAGACTTTATCCAGATCCGTGCCTAATAGTGTTTCGTATAGTTACATTCACTCGCTTAGGTCACAGATAATTAGAGCGGCAATCGCCTCAAAGTGCGGAGTCATTCCAAAGAATACTTCACAAATGCCAAGGGCATCAGAAATGAACAGCCGACCCATTAAAAAGCGTTCAACTCTGGGGATCATTCCACCCCTCTATCGCGCGCCAATAAGAAACCACGATAGTTTCGCGTGAGGGCATTTCATTCAAATACAGAGTCATCACACGATCCACGAATGGAAAATGAAAAAGGTCCACCCTAACACGGACACACTGTTTCGGGTAGAACAACACCACCAAGATCGTCATAAGCTGTTCCCCTTTTGGAAGTTGTCAGAGTAGGATTTAGACATGCGATTCTAATGGTGGATTTCGTCTCTGCTCTTCTCCCATCTACTATTTCTCTTGCGCGTCATTTCAAAGGATTCGAAGGGAGACCGACCGCTTGTACGGACAGTATTCGGCACTCCCGGACTCATCCTAACCTTGCACATTCTTACCAGCTTTCTGTGCTTACTTTCAAGACATCTGGTGACTTTGATATGTAACAAACTTGTTGACAGAGCCCGACTGCTTGTCCGCGATTCCGTCAGGCTATATCTTCGAGACACATTTGAAGATATAAATATTTGCTCTGGGACGCTCGAAATCAGCACTCTTCTCTTCAACGATTTGAGCAAGTGCCCTTCACCAACACTTCGAAATGTTGTTCCTCAAGTCGACTTTGGGTCTTCTTCCTTTCCTCTGTTGCTATGCATCTGCCCTTGTGGTTCCAGAGCAACATGGAAAACTCCTTCCTACTCGCACAACTCAACCATTCCTTCACCCAGGTATGCTTCATACCGAACAAGACTTTACACGCATGCGTTCCAAAGTCTCTGCGAACGCCTCGCCTTGGATCACTAGCTGGAACATCTTAACTGCCAACTCTCACGCGGCTTCCACCTACTCACCCAGACCAGCACCCACCATTTACCGTGGCTCAGATGGTGTTCACTCCCAGAACTACCCACAGCTATACAACGACGTAGCAGCCGCCTATGCTCTCGCTCTTCGCTGGAAAATCTCAGGCGACACTGCCTATGCCGATACTGCCGTCAAGGTCTTTAACGCCTGGGCCTACAATCTGACTTTGATCACTGGCAGTACCGATGCCGATCTTGCGGCTGGGATCTACGGCTATGAGTTCGCTAATGCAGCGGAGATCATGCGCAGCTACTCTGGCTGGAGCGCCGCCGATCAGACTCAATTCAAGACCATGATGCAGAATGTCTTTTACTCTATCAACCATGACTTCCTGATTCGCCACAACGACGCTAAGATCGATCACTACTGGGCCAACTGGGATTTGTGTAACATCGCTTCCATGCTTGCTATTGGTATCTTGACAGATAACTCAACCATGTACCAGGAAGCCATCACCTACTTTAAGTCTGGTGGCGGAAATGGAAACATCGATAAGTTCATCTGGACGGAGTACACCGTTGACAGTCAAGTCTTGGGCCAAGGCCAAGAAGCTGGACGTGATCAGGGACATGCAACTCTTGATTTCGCTTTGGCGGGTGCGCTGGCTCAGATGGCGTATAACCAGGGTGATGACCTCTTTGCATATGAGAGCAACAAGCTCCTTGCTGGAAGCGAGTATTGTGCTAAGTACAATGCTGGATCCGATGTCCCGTATACAACATACACCAACAGTGATGTAACTCAAACGATAATCTCGAATAGCTCCAGGGGGACCATCAGACCGGAGTGGGAGTTGTTGTATGCCCATTACGCGGATCTGAAGGGTTTGAATGCCACTTATACTGGTAAGATGAGAGATATTATAAATGCGGCCAGTGGTGGTGCTGAGGGTGGCGGTGGAAACTATGGATCGACTTCGGGAGGTTATGATCAGCTTGGATACGGTACTTTGACTTTCAGATTGAAGTAAAGTCCAGGCAAGCGAAGCCCTGTGAGACTTAATCTTGCTGAAAAGTCAACCTGGCGTGAGTTGGGCTCCTGATTCAGAAGATGACTTCGCTTGACGACAGGAGGAAGTATCTCACCCAGGAGGTAGTGGAATGGCAAAATTGTGGTATGGATGGGAATGAGAATTGAGTCAGTTTCGTCAGCTGCTTGTTTTTTCATTTATGACTTCTGAAAAGTATACAGCCTCGGCATAGCCTAGCATCAGTTGAATGAAATCGTTGTCTCTATGCTTTTTAAAATATCCTCTTCGAGTGATTTGAGTTGCCCAATTGGGGGTCCACTCCTTACATGTCACTAAAGGTTTCACTACCAAGAATAACTAGTGAATAAAAATACTATTAGATATACTTTTTAGTTTTAGAGAAAAAGAAATGGAAGGAAAAAGAGAGATTCAAGCCTGTCGAGTCTCTGCTGGGAGGAATTTGGAACTAAAAAGTTGAAGCGGTGAAGTAGCACACTTACCTCGGCAGTCATCTCACTTGAGTTCAAATAGTTCAGATCAAGTTTCACAAGCTGCTAGCGCATTTAGGCGAAGTCAGATTTTACTCAGTTATAGTAATATCATTTACCACAGTCACAACACTGTGAGGCAAATATCTCAACAAATGCAAACACACCAAGCGAGACTGCAAGTGAATATCATTCTATTATTGGCGTCTTCGAACATCTAGATGTTCTCATCTGCACACATATCTATCTAGCAATACGGTAACAAAGGATTCGAACAACTTCCAGCAATAAAAGCCTGGGGCGTCTTCACCACATCTGGTTCAAAGATCTGCGCTGCCGGATCCAAAATATGATCAATGACATGAACGATACCCTAGTTCCACAAATCAGCCAAGTTTATGTCACCCCGCCACTCATGCTGCTAGGGAGAATAGCATTCAACTTACGTTCGTAACAACATTATTCGCACTCGTAACCGTCGAAGCATGATTCAACACCAACTTGCCATCCACGATCTGCGTTCCCACATACAGAAAACTGCCCGTCTGGATCCTTGTGAAGGAGGTATTGAACGCGCTCATTTTCAGCTGAGAGTTAGGAACATAGTGATGCTGGATTAGATTTCCTAGCCACCATTTCCCTTTTGGCGTTGCGACATATGTGGAGAAATAGGCGCCGGTTTTGTTGAATGCTGTGTTTGAAGGGGCGAAGAAAGTGTATGACCATTGTGTGGGGGTGTCGAAGGCTTGGAGGAAACCTGGAATTAGATCAGTCAGTATTAATGGTTGGTTATTGGCACAAGATATGGGGAAATGTGGTGGGAGAGCAGAGCAGAGGAATAATTAACACACCACCAGCTTGACCAAGGACGCTTGCCAACGTCGAAAGATCGTCTCTGGATTTCACGAAATCTAGTAAAGTGGTGATACTAGCATTCTTGGGGACGACATATGTGCCTTCTGGAATCGGTGCATATGTGAGAGGTTCACGATTCGTATGATCGCAAGATCCGGAGATGGCGAGTCCAAGGACTGTAAGAACAGTAGAAAACTTCATGATGAGTAGATGCTTCTGAAACTCGAAGAGAGGTATATCTGGGTGAATCAATCGAAAAGGATGATTGGGGACAGCAATGAAATCAATATCGAGAAGAATACAAAGATTTAAGCGGGCTTCGGTTGAGCTTTACAGAATGATTCGGTTGAGCTTTACAGAATGATCGTCCGTGATGTTGCCCCTCCGCGAAATCCCCGCAGGCCCCCGTAGTGGCTTCCAGGGGCAAACCCACTTTCCACCGGGGCTTGTCCGGGGGCTTTTCCAGGGGTGGTCCGCGTGCCAAATTGTTATTATTCAGGTACTATCATCGCGAACTATTGAAATCTTGGAATTCTTAGGATTTGGATGCAAGAGATCAAGTATCTCCGAGACTTCACCCGCGGACTAAATATCGAGATATCGGCTTGAAAAGAAAAGAAGTGACTTACGTTGATGCAATCTCTGGCACTTTTATCTTGAGGCCAACCGATTTATTTACTCGTTCGGTGTCAGCAATCTTCAGCTTCGATCACAAAGTAGACTTCGAAAAGAAGGCAGACAGGACAAGATGAAGTTCGAATCAATTGTACTGCTATCACTAGCCTCTCAAGGTCTGGCCACTCAATCCAAAGGCCTAGCTACCAAACCACAAATGGGTAAGCAGTTCCCCGAGGATGTCGGGGCATCACGAACTGACTCCTCCATAGGATGGAATAGTTGGAATTCCTTCAAGTTCAATATCAACGAGAGTATCATCCTCCCAACAGCTGAGAAATTGGTCTCTACTGGACTTCTCAAGGCGGGGTATAATTATCTCGTCTTGGATGATGGCTGGCAGTCTTTCTCAAGAGATGCCAATGGTCGGCAACAGGCGAATTCAACTAGATTTCCTTCGGGGATTAAAGGACTGGCTGATCGTGTGCACAAGATGGGGTTGAAGCTTGGAGTATACAGGTGAGAAATCCTCGCTCCGAAATTCGTAGATTTCTGACTGACTGCCATGCAGTGACGCAGGGATTTACGATTGCGGATTCTACCCCGGAAGCTGGGGTAATGAAGAACTCGATGCTGCTACCTACGCAGAATGGGGTGTTGATTATCTCAAATACGATAACTGCGGCGGTTTCCAAGCCGCCACTTACTCTCCAGCAGAACGGTTCGCCATTATGAGGAACGCCTTAAAGAACACGGGGCGAGAAATCTTTTACTCCCTGTGCCAATGGGGAAATCAATTCCCCTGGTTCTGGGCAGATCAATTGAGTGATTCGTATCGCATGTCGGGAGATATCAAGGCCTCGTTCGCGAGCGATAGTAATGGTGTGTGCAGGACTGCGTATTGCCTAAATACGGGATATGCGGGTGTTAGTGTTGTCACGATGATTCGGAAGATGCGTGAGCTTTCTGGATTTCAGAGTCCTGGATCATGGGGTAAACTATCTCTTCTGTTTTGGATACTTGGGGAATGAGCTAACGCGTAGATAGCTGATATGGACATGCTTGAGATTGGCACCGGCAGCATGACGGAGTATGAAGAACAGACGCATTTCTCGTTCTGGGCAGCTTTGAAGTCGCCTCTCATCATCGGTGCAGATCTTACCACGATCAGGAATTCCTCGCTGAATAATTACCTCAACAAGGAGATCATTGCGATCAATCAGGATGATGCTGGTGTCGCCGTATCGTACCTGCCTACTCTTTCTACTGAAGGGAAGACACAAGTTTGGGTAGGGCCATTGGCTGCCGGTAACAATGGCCATGTCATTTTGGCATTCAACGAGGGAGCAGGTAATGCAACTATTGATATCCCATGGTCTGGGATCTCAGGCCTGCAGAACAGCACGAGAGCGAAGTACAAGGTTCGCGATGTGTGGGCTGCGAAGGACCTGGGAACTGTTCAGACTGGAATCACGGCCAATTTGGACACTCATCAGACCAAAGTATATGTTGTCTCTAGAGCTTAGATTAATTTAGTATATAAACAACGAGAATATTATCCCCACCTGCCAATCATTGCTTCCTCCGAATTTCGAAGATTCAACTTTATCAGTGTACTTTGTTGTTTTGCAACAGGCCATCGCTTACCACAATTCGAGGAAAACAGAGGGGCTGCGACCTACAGGTGTGAAATTACCACGAAACTTGGTAGTATTGAGGATGGATTCCCTCGTTATTTTCTTTCTTTTTTTTTTTTTCCATTTCCCTTTATCCAAGCCATGACCGTGGCATGTAAAGAGAACCCCGCTGGAGACACTGGCAAGCATATGCCACCTACACGAAGGCATCTCAAGCGAGCCGTTGAGCACAAAGCCACCAATTTCCCTGAAAAGGGGCTTCCACGCGGGGCTCCTCCACGTTTCGCTCACGTACCCAGCGCCAGAGAGTGGGGGAAGCGCGAGATCTTCGCCTCTTCGTATTTGATATCGGACGAACCTCCGCCATTTCCCCCGGATATCAACAATCGCTTCAACTTCTGTGTGGAGGAAAATCTCACCCCATTTTGAGGGGTAATATCGGGGAATATGCGGGGGTCCCGGATCTGATCATGGTGGTTCTGGTCGTTCCTGCAGGAAAGTAAAAGTATAGTAAACTTTAATCCCTGCATTAAGTGAACCCTGCGAAGCTAATGATACATGCAAAGGGACATCCTTCGGATGGGATATGGCCATCGGATCATCGGTCGAAAAGAAATTTCGGGGATTGACGCCAGTGATTTTTTTGGTTCTTAGTATCCAGCTTGATTGAAAGGGTGATATAAAGGCATTTCGCCCATTTGTGGTAAGCCAACCTTGCTATTCTTTCATTGAGATCGTCGATATTGAACTTCCATCATGAAGGTATGTTCCTGTTAACGAAGCGCGAAATCGTTCGCGTTGTGGATGAAGATAGCTAATTCTTGATCAGTGGGTTAAAATTGCTATCGCTCTGACACTCTCAGCCAAGACCGTCATTGCGACGGGACCTCTGAACGGCCTTCCGGTTCTCAATGGCCCCATTCCTACCGTCAACAATGTCAACGGTATGAAGAAGAGGGTTGGAGACTTCGTTCATCCAGGTCTGTGGCATACTCATGATGATCTCGAGAGAATCCGAAACGGTGTCAACAATAATCAAGATCCGTGGAAAACCGCTTTCCAGAATTTCAGCACGGATTCTTACTCCCAGGCTTCAGTAAGAATTTTTCCCTATGCGATTTTGAAAATGTAGAATACTGATTGCGGTGCAGTATGTGATGCAAGGACCCAAGCAAATTCTCTGCAGAGGATCATGCAGTAACTACACTTCATTCGCCAACGATGTCCGAGCTGCATACCAGAATGCTCTCATGTGGTACATTACCCGCAATCAAAGCCATTGGGATCGTTCAACTACCATTCTAGACGCCTGGGGAACAAACCTAACAAGTATTATTGGCACTGATACCTCCTTGATGGTTGGTCTCGATGGAGATATGTTCGCTAATGCGGCCGAGATTATGAGATGGGAAGGAGGCTGGGTTGAGAAGGGTGCTAGAGCATCTGGCGGCAGCGGATTTTCCAACCAGCTGTACTGGCTGTTTGCAAGACAGTCCATTATTATCGGGCAAGCCAACTATGGAATGGTTTCCATTAAGGGGCTTTTGTCCTTTGCTGTGTATCTTGATGATGTTACCATGGTAAGACAGATCTCCCCAATCAGTTTTCGAGATCTCTGTTCTTACGACTAAAAGTACAACTACGCTCTCAATGCCTACCAAAACGATATTTGCGGAGGAATTTACGGGAATATTGACGAGCACAGTGGGCAAAGCTCTGAAACTGGCCGTGATCAAGGGCATGCTGTTAACGGCCTCGCTTGGACGGCACTTGCAGCTCGCATCATCCAATCTCAAGGAACGGATGTCTACTCGATAGGAAACAACATGCTACTCAAGGGCGCCGAATATTCTGCAAAGTATAACCTCGGAAACGATGTTCCTTATGATCCAAAATTCTACAGATGTGAGGCCATCCTCATCAACGGCCCATGGTCTGCTCCTTCGAACATCAGCCGTGGCCTTGGAACGAGTGGAACCTCCCTGACCCCCCCGGTTTGGGATGTAAGCAAACACTTCATTTCATGAGAGGGGAATATAATACTAATTTTACATTTCTCTAGATTCTTTACTATCAATATGTCGTCAAGAGAGGACTCAGTGCACCTTGGACTACCAAAGCCAAGCAGACCTATGATGCTGCTGGTGGTGAAGGACATGGTTAGTACCCTTCTGAAATTATAATTCTCGTGGAATCAGCTGACGTTGTCATTAGTGACTGGAAATGACCAACCAAGTTGGGGAGATTTGCTCTGGTCTTATCCAGGGAAGGGATCGTTCAAGAATAACGACGATAGAACAATCTGGGGTGGTGGAATGATTGGCCCCAATGGCATAGGAATGCTTAACTATGCATCTCCTTGATTTTGAATTGTGGTGGATGATGTTTCTCATGTCCCATGAGCTGAAGGAAGAATTGTAGCTACCAAGCCGAACATGGCGATGAATTCTTTTGTATACACAATTAATTTACTTTCTCCCCAATATTCTTTCCAGCGAAACATCGTGATACCTTGTGACCCGAACAGTGATGGTAAATGCGTTGATTTGACATCTGAGTACCTGTCAACATCTGAATAATCTTCTTAAAATTCTCGCTCTCGAAACGAAAATAGAACATGTTAAAACTACGAAGAACTGCCGTATAGCAAGATATCTAGTAGCTTCCTCTTTCTCTAAAGTTTCTAAAATTACGTTGTACAATGAAATATCCTCTTCTTCATCGTCAATCCGTTTTTGTTGTGCCGCAAAAAATGTCTTCGTCACGAAATGGCTCTTGGAGTTCTCGCAGCGACCTATTTTGTCAATACTGCATCCCCTCGCGGCGGCCAGAGTCCACCACGGCGTTACACCGGACTGAACCCCGGTATTGGAAACCCTGATTAAGAGAAATCGGACGGGGAAACCCTTGACGACGTCCCATGTCTTTGGCTCCTACGAACGAACGTATATAGTATTGATGAGCGCGGGGCAGCTGTCGGGGGAGGGATTTTCCCCACATGGCTGATGAACCTTGTCATTCTTGATCACTATCCTGGCAATCATTTTAAATTCCATATATCTGCAGATTCACCTAGGTTGTAGAAGATGTCTACGCTCAGCAAGATTAGATCTGGTAACATTCGCCATGGCATTCTTCCCGGCTGTCTTTTGGTTACTTGTTGCTGCTGTAGAAGCGATCAAGAATCCCATTATTTCGGGGTAAGTGCTTCTCAACTCATTGTGTAGAAATTCACAAAAACTGATAAATTTTCTAGATGGAATCCAGATCCCAGTATCCTGCGAGTAGGCAATGAGTATTACATTTCCACCTCATCATTCGAATACTTCCCCGGCACACCAATCTACAAATCCACCGACCTCGCAAACTGGGAGCTCTTCTCTCACGCCCAAACCGGACCCGACGATGTCCAACTTTACGGCACACCGACAGGAGCAGGTGTCTGGGCACCAACACTCAGCTACATCAACGGTCGTTACTACCTCGCCTCCATGACACGCTGGACCTACGACCCCGTCGCCCGCGTCTGGCCCCGCGTCTACTTCTCCTCTTCTCCAGATCTCATCCACTGGTCCAAACCAACGTGGTGCGAACCCTGGGGTATTGATCCGTCTCTCTTCCAAGACCCCAAAGACGGCAAAGTCTACTTGAATCTCATGGCACCAAACAACAACGCTGACAGGCTCTGGGGAATCTATCAATGCGAAGTCAGTCTCCAGACAGGAAACTGCATTGGGGAGTATATCCCGCTTTGGAATGGAACTTTACCGCATAACTCGTCGGCGAGAGATGAAGGCCCGAAGATGTTTGTGAAGGATGGATATTATTATCTGTTGATTGCCGAAGGAGGAACGGATGATTTGCATCGCTCGACGATCGCGAGGTCAGATTCGCCGAAGGGACCGTGGACGCCAGCGCCGAATAACCCGATTTTGTTTAATGGGGCGTATGGGTTTGATAATTTGACTGTGCAGTCTACGGGTCATGCTACATTTGTTGAGACGCCAGATGGGGATTGGTATGCTGCATTCTTGGCAAGGAGGAAGGTTAATGGGACGTCTCCGTTAGGTACGTTACTCTAAGTTTTAATTCTAGATCGGAGTGTTTTGACTGACTGAAAATAGGCAGAGAAACTTTCTTGACGACAGTGACGTGGAAAGATGGCTGGCCGATTCTGAATGATGGGAAACCTATCTTGCTGAGCGAATCATTTGGCAAGACTCCAAATCAAAAATATCCACCTGCACCATTCAAGGACACATTCGCCATCTCTCAAGGACCTGATGCCAGTTGGTATCAACTTCGTGTTCCATACACAACAAATTACCAGACAGGCAGGACAAAGAGCTCAAAGCACGGATCTACCAGTAGCAGCGGCATCACATTCTCACCCAACGTCTTCGGTCTAAGCGATCGCGACACCCCCGCAGCTATTCTCCGAAAACAAAAGTCCCTAAACATGACTTTCTCAGCAACCCTTCTCCCAGTCGCAGGATCACTAGGCTATCGTCAGAGTGTCGGTATCTCAGCATACTTGAGCGAACTGCAGCATCAGGATATCGGAATTCGAGGATGTGTGAATGCTACTGGGATGTGTTTCTACAGCACTTTGATCACGAATGGTACTTCTACTGTAAGTCAAAGTCCATCACTCCCGTTCCGCGTTGATAACTAACGATGGGCAAATAGAGCAACCAAGTTCCGCTCAACAGCACCACCATCCCCGATAACATCACTCTCCATATCCGCGTCACGCCTCTGAAATACAGTCTCGGATATAGTATTGGAAGCAAAGCAGCTGTCTGGATGGCAGAGATTGCGTCATCCTGGCTGGCGTTTGCACCTGCGAATTGGTTTGTTTTCTCTGGCGCGAGTTTTGCTCTGTTTGCGAGTGGAAATGGAAATCCATGGCCGTATAATGCGCCGAAGGTTGGGTTTAAGGAGGTCAATGAGGTATATTATGATGAGAATATTCCGGATCATGATGTTTGGAATTGAGAAGTAGGGTAATAGAGTGGAGATTATTTGAGGAGTTCTTAGATAGAGTATATAATTCTTCTTCACTGTCTCGCAAGCGTTCGCTCTGTTGGTCAACGACTCACTTGCCCTGCGAAGGAAGTATTGCCGTGAAATACTGCGCAAGAACCAGAAAGTGATATTGAAGACTTGGAGACTTGGAGACTTTCTTGAGATTTTTTAACAGAACTTTCATTGAAGCTATGGATATTAAGTTTGATATTGATCCTATGCCGGCTGTCTGCTGTGATCCTCCTGTTGACATCGCCAAACCGCTGTCACGTGCTATGCGGGGCAAAGGGGAAGCGACTCCCGTAGACTCACACGATATCACTCCTCGCCCCTGAGGCCAGGCTCTACCGACCATAGAACATTTTCTCCAGTTCCACATACGATAGTTTCAAATCCGGAGTAAGATCTTCTCGTATAGGAATGCAATGAGGAGAGGACCCTCTTCCGCCACCCCTGTTGGCCTGAACAATGAGCCGCTCAGGTCGCCGGACACCCATCCGACAGCTGCCCCGACGCCCGCCGTACCCACCAGATCTGCGCCCCTTACTAATTCAGCCAATTTTAAGCTTGTATTTTGCCTTAAGCGAGCTTCATTTACCAGAGGTATTACCCAAAAATCAATTCACTACCCCTACTTAAACTAACCTTATTATGAGGATTTTCCTACCTCTCAACTAATAGTCTAAATCAGTTGAGCATATGGCCACTGACTTATTAGGGTTAGGGCGAAGAACTAACCAATTACGAATTTAGGACCAACTGACTTAAGTCAACTTAACTAAACTGACTTATCGACCACCCTGATAATGGGCTTCCTCGTAAGCTCATAGCTTAGCCCTCAAACTACGGGGAAAGCTTATTGTTGTTCTTTAATTTGACTACCCTGAACGTGGAACTGATTTGGAGCTTGTTTAGTCGGTCATTTCATGAGAACAGTCAATACCAAAATAGACAACTACATAACCAAGTTGCTGAAAGCTTCTTCCGTACGTACTTCCTAATCCTGGGAGGCCAGCTGTTTACGTACACGTGGAATATTCCTGAATGTATGGTAACCCCTTCTCCCCCCTTGCCATGATATCTTGCTCGTACATTAATTTCCCACAGTTTACCAACGCTGCTAGAAGTTGCTCTCATCTTCACATAATACACAAACCTACATGTAGCATGATGCTCTGTATATGACCCTCCATTCACCGGCATCTTGTCAATTTCCCTTCCATTAAAGGCTCAAGGGTGCCATATTAAGACCGAGCATACTTGCTATTTATAGCAAGTTACATTACCAGCCGTATATAGAATGCTAAGCATCAGCCATCGAGACCTACCTCCTCGCTATCTCTCTGATTTCAAGATCTCTGCCTCCAAAAGGAAATACCTACCAATCACTCCCGGGATTCCTGACCTCGCTCTTCTCCTTAAGCCACGGTATTTTCGTCCCCCACTCCTCATCCTCCACCAAAAATCTAACGCCAACCCTCATACACTCTCTCTCCAACTGCGCCCGCAAGCATCTCTCCCCCTCCCTAATCTCATCTCCCTCCCACCACCTCGCCCGATCCCAATGCTCTCCTTTCCTACACACTCTCATACCCAACACCCTAAAGCCTGACATGAACTCATCTTTCCTGATCAGCAAATCCCATACCTGTTCCATCCAATACTCGTTTTCGAAACCCGTCGCCACTTGCCGTCCTGGGTTGACGTGCACACGGAGATTGAGCGTGTGCAGATTCGGGGGGAGCAGTTCTACCATGGGCGTGGGAGATCTGGCCCAGCGCTGATGTCCACACAGAGCAGCTGCATCGATCGAGAGTGTCTTAAGCACAGCGAAGCCCCTCAACGAGCCGATGAGGACCGCATCTTTATTAGCAATACGCAAGTGCGGAGGAGTTGGATCTCCGTAGAAAGAACGTAGATTCTCAAGAGAAGTTTCGGGATTGGAAACGTGATAGGGTCGAGTGCAGTACTCGTGTCTGAGATCGAGATCTAGTTCTTTGAGTGTTGGCTTGTGCTTTTCTAGGGCTGGGAGGATGAGGTCGTGGAAGGGTGCTTGACAGCCTCCCCAGCTCTGGCAGTGCGAGTCTTGAGACCAGCGGAGGTAAATCAGGGCTTTTGGGGCGGCGAGAAGAGCGAATGTGTCGCACGGCTCGAGCTCGCTTTCGTCGAGGGTTAGGGAGGTTATGGCGCATTTGTCGGTGTAGGGTGTGAGGTCTGTATCGGGCTCGTTTCTACCATTGATATTTGAAGTGGGCGTTAAGAGGGCGAGGGTGTGGAGGTTGGGAAGAAGGAGGTAGGGTCTGAATTGGTAGATTTCAAGCTCATATTGGCGGTGGTCTTTTGGGCCGATGTCTGCGTATGTGTCAACAACAGATCTCTCATTAATCTGGGGTTCAAAGACAACGTCTGATGAAGCATAAGAGAATCGTGAATATGCAGACTTACGAAGCGAGCTGCAAATATACAACGTCTCCAACTTCTCCAACACCTTCGCTTGCCCCTCCTCAAAACTTTTCGTCACCATATTTTTTAACGGAAAGTTATACCATTCCAAATCAATTGGCATGAGATACATAGTCTTGAGATTCTTCAACAGCGGGAATAGATGGCAAAGTATTTCTTCGTCTTCGGGCTCCTTTTCAGGGTTCCACGTCGCCTTATAGAAATCACCAAGCACATCCTCATATGGGAACCCCAGCATTGAGGACTCGGATCTCAATGCATCGTAAATATCTCCATAGCGAGACCTGGCATCCGTTGGACCAACATATCCACCGGTCTCAAGCTCAAACTCAGATTCTGTACCATATTCTAAACTGTCAGAATCTGAACCCGAGTCTGAGGGTTCGAAATCAGAGTCTTCATCGTCGGACTTCGAGATCTTGAAGTAAGGCGGCATAGGTTGAGCCATCAAAGCCTTGAATGCGGCTCTCTCTTTCTTCCTCCGCCATTTCTGTGACATTTTTTCTTGGGCAGCTTGAATCTCTTCCTCGGTCGCGTGATTTTCACCAAAGTCGAATTCAGATTCAGCCTCATTCTCTTCTCCGTGGTTAGATGAGCCGTTATCGTTGGTACCGCCTGATTCAATCGTTGCGATTGACTCTTCCTGGGAATCCCATGGTTCATCATCATCGCCACCCGCTCCAACATCTTGTTCCTCAACGTCCTCCTCAACGTCCTCCTCAGCCACCTCCTCGCTGCCCTCACTCCCCTCACTCTCTTCACTGTCCTCTGCCCTATCATCCCCACCACCAGGCATACCCACCCAATCCTCCAACCTGGGACACTTCCCCCACTCACCCAAATCCACCTCCTCTACACAAGCCGCCAATTCTTCTTTCCACAAAACAGTCAGCCAAAACCGCTTCAAGCTCTCCCGCTCATGCTGCATACCATGATACGTGAACTTCCTAAACAAGATCGGCGCAACGCGTGCATATAAATGTGTCGAGGCGCAGGAGAGGCGAGCGAGGTCGGGTGGCGAGGTGATGTGGTAAAGGATAGCTGCGAAGATCTCTGGGGCGAGGATCTCAAAGGGGGAGAGAGTTTGAGGGTGTGAGTCTCTCGGGCGTGATCTTGTCATTGATAGGATGGTGAGGTTTGACTCTTGGTTCTGGCTTTGGCTTTTTCCCTGACCCTGAGTTTGAAGCGAGGATTTCGAGCCAGCTTCCGAGTCATCTTCCTCGTCGTCACCAGCCCTTTCATCCACATCCCCAGGGCCACCTTCTTCCTCACGAGTAGCAGCAACAAGTCTCTCCACAAGAACCCTCTTCAGCCCATACTGCGGTAAACCTCGTTTTTCCAGCTCGGCTCTAAGTTCCACCACTTTGAGAGCGCTGAAATCCGTCATGCTGCTTGCCTGGATTCAGCTCAGGTTCCCAAGACGAGGAAAGTGACGAGACGGAATCTAGCTACTGTAAATCCCAGATAAATCTGATCGGCTGCATCAACATCAAGTCAGTAAGGCGAGGGAAATAAAGCAAAAGCCCTCGAATATATGTCCAGTACCTTGGAACAGTACATGAACCCCTGGATGACTAAGCACACAAGCAGGCAAGCACTTCATATCTGTCTTTCTTGTGGGTCTTGATCTGCTAGGAGGAGGCGCGGCACTTGTGATACGAGCAGGGCAAATAAAAATGCGCCATCTTGGCCATTATAAGACATCGTTGATAGTTACATATCTTACGCTGTTTTTGGAAACCCGTGGGTGGTTGAAAAAGAAAATCTCGCTTGCTTTGCTTGCCAAGGAATCTTTACCCCTATTCCTGTGTACTCCCATCTCCCATCTCCTCTGCCTAGCCCGGCTTGGTTGTTTCAAAAGCAGCAGGCAGGTTCCCGGTATCCGTACATTGATTTACACGATGAACCATTAGTTGAGATTTACTAGGCGAGAGAGGGATTAGTTTGATTAATGTAAGGTATGTATAGTAAAGCTAACGCTTCACGTATCATGCATTATGCTACGTACTTAAGACAATATCTACCTACATATCTAACAAACTTTTCTTCATCCCCCATCCCTCTTCCACGCCCATCAACTTCAATCAATCAATCAATCAATCAATCTGTAAACACGAACAACAACACAATAAATAAAGAGGAAGGGGGAGGAAAGGCAATTTTTTGAACATGACTACATTGAAAAAACAACACAACGATTAAAAAAGACACAAAAAAACCCAGTCCAACAACAAACACCCTCCGATGCTCCTCCTTCTCTCCTCCCCTCATTGCTTCCTCCCTCGCTCCATCACATCAGTCATCGCATCATCATGCATGCATGCATTCCAATCTTTCTTTTCCATCTATCCATCCATCCATCCACCTGTCCATCCATCCATCTGTCCAGCACCCATCCATCCGCCTAAGCAACCAAATCCACAATCCACAACCCCTACAATCAACAGCCCATAAACCTACAACCAATCCAATCCAATCCAATCTTATCCTAGTATATCCACACACACACACACACATACTATACTGTCTTGCAATTTATAAAACCAAAGAAAGAAAGAACGAAAAAAAGGAAACCGAGAATTATGAGACAGAAAGAAACAGGAGAGAAAAAAAAAAAATACTAAGAAATCAAAATACAAAAGCAAGAAGAGAAAAAGAAGAGAAGAGAAGAGAATCCAGCCCATCGAAACCAGATCCCATCCCATTCCCATCCATGCCCCACCCCCGACGCTCCCTCGCTATGCACCCGTCCAAAGCATCCCAATCCAGCACGACGCGAAAGAAACGCAAAACGCAATGAGAAACCCGGCAGCAAGAACAAACGACAACTTGATGGATTTTCCTTTCTCGGTTTTCGGTTTCGAACAGTATATCGCATCGCATAGCGTCACACATACGTAGTAGGTTGGAGGTTGGTATGTTTTTAGGAGAAAAAAATCAGATATATCAGTTGCTTCTGCTTCTTCTGCTTTTTGCCATTGATGATGGGTGGAACAGAACGGAGAACGGAAAACGGAAACGGAAACGTATGCAACGCAACGAAAAAGCGAAAATATGCCCCCCATTTGCCAATTTGTGAATGCATACGCTTGTGAATCCATCCGAAATGTGAACCCAACGTTGAAATTGAACCGAAACCGAGCCCATCGATTATGAATCCGATCGCCTTTGCCTGAACCATCGCCTCGCCTTTGCCCATGTATAGTACGTTAACGTAGCCCAACCAGACCAGCCGATAAAACCGTGCATTCCATCCATCCGCATTAAAGAACTCCGCCTCGCCTCGCATCGCATCATCGCCCTCCATACAATCGAAGCCAGCAAGCCAGCAAGCTGTGATGAGAAATTGCCAAAATTTTGATGTGCAGTCAATCGTCCGTCTGTCAATCCATCCATATGTCTGTCCGATCCGTCCTATCCGCCGCCGCGCGCGCTCCTCGACGTTGCCGAAGTTGAAAACAAAAAACAAAAAGCAGTGAATGTTGTTGTGAGTTTTGGAATGAATTTTGCCTTTCCCCTTTTCTTTATGCCTGCCCCCCACGCCCCACGCCAACCAAACCAACCTGCCTACCAGCCCGGCTACCTTTGCCTGCGAGCACCAAGCAAACAATGCCCATCGTTGACCGCTGAAAACCGTTGCGCAATAGATCGTCCAGAAACCCCCGAACAGCATGGATGTCTATGATTTCATTTCAACCCCGAAAGCCGTCCTGAAAAAACAGTCATACAAGTGAAGTGGAAAGAGAATGTCCCGAGGACCTATGTATAGACTGAATATGTCGTTCAAAGGGAAAATCGATGGTGCAAAAACAAGTTTATGAGATGACCCTTAGGCCGGGGACTTGCTGGGAGCAAGTTGAGCGGAGCCACCGTTCTGGCGAGCATCACCGCTACTCATTGACAGGTTGTTGATACCTGAGGAGAGGAATGCGAATGGGTCGCTTTCACCTTGGTTGGCGTAGAAGTTTGATGGTCCAGCAGAGGCGGGTCCGTTGCTAGCAGACTGGAAAGCGGCCTCAGCAGCTCGGCTGTCGAATGGTCCAGCAGAGTGAGATCCTCCACCTTGGCTGAAGTGGGTGTTGAGAGATCCAGGATACGGACCTGTCGAAGCACCGAGACCAGATGGAAGAGCATAAGTGCTCTGGGGGCCACCGAAGTGTTGACCGCCATAGCCACCGCTGGAACCAAAGCCACCAGCAGCAGAGGCAAAAGGACCAGGACCGGGAGTACCGGCCATCGAGCCTGGACCCATTCCATAGTTCGATGGAGGATCCATTGGAGAAGGATATCCAGAATCAGCCACAACCGCTGCACCTGCACGGCTTGCGCCACATCGGAGACAGCTGACGTTCTTTGCAAAATTGTGGTATCCGCAACCCTCAGATCCACACTTCCAGTCACCAGCTCGAAAAGGAACGACACCACCGCCACCACCCATTCTGCCGCCACCGTGGCCACCTCCCATGCCACCGTGATGTCCCATATGTTGTGGAGGGGGCATCATTGCTGGAGGACCGTAGCCGTATCCGCCTCCACCGTAACCTCCCATTGCATCACCACTTGGACCAGCACTCATAGCTGGGAACGAGCAGCGGAAACAGGCGGTACGACGCTGGAAGTTTGAGAAACCACATGATGGGCAAGTCCAATCTCCAGGACGGGGGCGGTTCTTGCTTGGTGGGAAGGGAGTAAGGATCTCTGCAGCTCGGTCAAGAACACGGCTAGAGGAGGGGGAGACTTCGATGGCCTTCTCGTTGAGAGCTCGTCCATTCATACATAAACTTTCAGCTGCCTGGTAAGGTGTTAGAGCATGTCCGCGTACGTTAAAGAATTTCAGAAGCGCAGAATGGGATAATTTCAACAATTTGTCATAAAGAAGCAAGACGTATTCGTGGGGTGCTGACACCACAATTTGATGGGATTTGCACCCTTGACAGAACAAACAGAGTTGGGTAGGAGATAGTGAGCTGACCTCTTCGTGTGATGAGAAAACGGCAAAACCGGATCCAGTTGGCTTGTGCTGGTCTGGGGTTCGCAGAGTCCAGAAAGCAATTGGACGACCACCAAACTGCGTAAACCAGCTCTCGAGCTCGGATTGAGTGGTATCATGAGGAAGACCAGCCATGTGAAGAACCTTGCTACGCTCGGACAAGAATGCTCGAACGTCAGCCCGGGCATCCATGGGCCTCGTGAGGACATCTGGGTGCTCGTGGGGAGGTTGAGATTTTCTGATCAACCCTCTGAGGACTCTAGCCAAAGTAACAGCTTCCTCCATAGCTCTACGGGGAGAAGCAGGAGCCAAAGCATGTAGGTGGAACGGAAGGTTATGTTTGATCTGCGCACTTGCTTGCACTGGCTCTACCTCGAGCGCAGCACAGATATTGGACAACATTGAGGGCCCGAATGGCAGAGACTCGGGGTGGTGTTGTTGCCATCGCTGATACTCGGTCCTCAGATCGAAGGTTCGGGAGTGCTGGAGGTATGGTGGGAGCACAACGGCCTTGTCTCTGGCTTCACGGGGGAGCTGGACTCGGAGATCCCACGAATCGAGAGTTACGAAGGAGAAATCGAGGCTCTGTGAAACGAGGTGCTCGCTGGCAAAGGCGTCGAAGCGGTTGATTGCATCGCGGAAGGTTCCTGCATTGCGAACATGCTCCCAAGTCAAAGTCGTCAAGCTCGCTGCAGAGAATTATATGTCAGCCGGTATCCCGCCGGATGTTTGTACAGCTTCCCGGGACAGATCGAGGACTGCAGAAATTTGTAGATTGATTTCCATGCCACTTACTGCAGAGCGGTGTAATAGGGGTATTAATGGGCTTGACGAGGACGCTTTCTCGGTGCAACTGGAGGTTTAAAAGGTCAGCAGATTGTCCTAAAGGGCAGACGGCGGGGTATTGGCAGAGCTCACCTCCTCGCAGGTTTTGGCATCCAGGAGAATCCAGCCAAGCTCTATCACCTCTGCAGAATCCTTGGTGACATATACTCCATGTTCGTCGCAGGTTGTGGCAACGTGAATCACCACGTATCGGTCCAGGTTTCCCTGCTGGCTCTGGGTGGAGGCAGACATCTCGAGAGGCGTAAGTGGTGATGTTTCGGAGAGCGAATGGGGAGGTGAGAAGAGGATGTAGTGTGCGGGAGGAGAGGAGAGGAGAGGAGAGGAGAGGAGAGGTCGTTGACACAGAGCTCCAAGAGGCGGGAGAATGAATAGCAACAACGCAACGAGTGGTTGGTTGGTTGGTTGGTTGGTTGGCGGAGAGGTGAGGAGGAGAAGAGGAAGCGAAGATTCAATGAGACAGACAGACTCCAAGGTGAAGAAGGCGTTGAAGCAAAGCAAATTAGATCGATCCTATCCCCGTGTGAGTGGTGGAGTTGGCCGTGGCAGGAGAAGAGAAAAGGAGGTCGGTGGAGCAAGGTTGTCGCCAGAAGCAGAACTTCGCAAATTGGCTCCAGGGAACAACATGTTTAGCGCCGAACAGAAATTCTGCGGTGGGTGTTGGTGGGCGGTGGGTGTGGGCACTACTACTGTACCTAGTTAGAGTAAGTACAGTGTGGGTGCAGTGGCAGTGGGTTGGTACTGTACTGTACTGGGCTGGGCCCGTGCGGTGAGTCAAGCGAGCGACGAACTCATCAGTAGTCAGGGGAGAGAGAAGACAAGAGAAGAGAACCCGATGTAGGATCTGATAAACAGTTGAATAACTCAGTATTAATAATTAATAATTAATTAAAAGTGTTATCTTGTCAATGTACAGTATTGTAATTAATCGATCGATCCCGTGTTTGTTTTTATCTGGCTTTATTTACTTTCATGTGGGTTAAGTTCTGTTTACTATTTGACCTCCGAGTAAGTAGCGAAGGAGTATCTTCAGCGCCAACAGTTACAGTACTACCCCTACTTCATACCTATCTCTATCTCTATCTCTATCTCCATCTCTTCATATCATTCACTACCTATCCTCCTCAGGCTTCACTAGTAGGCCTGTTCATTTACTCGTTCGTCAGTCTGTATGTACTGCACCTCCTGCACTTTTGTCCCCAGCAAAGTACCTCTGGAAGTAGATGCCGTAGTCTGGTCTGCAGTAGTAGTGCGAGTAAAGAATTGTACCTAGGTAGTATGTATGGTGCGGCATGGCATGGCATGCACGTTGTTAGGGGCGTGGCCATGTTGTCCTATGCTGTCTTGTGTTGCCAACCAACCAGCCTTCCGAGCTTGCACAAGAACTACATACATACAGTACACTCACTACCTGCACCACCAAGGATGACGAACGAAGAGCTGTCTGTTGTCTATTTCTAGCGTCGACCTTATTCTTCTCTTGAATCGTGCACTACTCTTACTCTAAGCGGGACGGAAACGGGCCTCGAACCATAATCTGATCTGATCTGGTCCGATCCCATCCCATCTTCTACACATCTTCTACAATTAGACTTCTTCCCTAACGCTCCTCCTTCTAGTCCTTTACATTCGACGTTTTATACAAGCTAGACCTGTCCAGTTGTGAACTCTCTTTTCTGTCTGCTCTTCGAGGCTTCGAGTCTTCCAGGCTGTCTCCGACTCTCCTCCGTACGCGAGTAAAAAGTATCCTCGGGCCAACATCAGCCACCACCACCACCACCCCCTACCCGTCAACCCCAGTCCAACCCCTTCCCCTTTCATCACCAACGACTTTCAAACGGTCAGCCTCAATTCGAATGCAGAATGCATCCACCTCTTGTGGGCCAGCTCTTCTTCTTCTCCTTCTTCTTCTCAACTTCCCCCCCCCACTGTTTCGTTCTTCGGGGCCACATCCCATACACTTTACCTTACGTATAACACTCCGTTCTATAGCCAGTATACGGTATAGTACGGGACAAATCTAATATGTGCTCGTCCGCCAGATGGGTAACCACGACAAAGTGCTGACGCTTGCTTGGGGTTGGCAGTCTTGGAAAGTGACTTTTCTCCTGCTGTACCCGATCCAGGCCTCCGAACAACCCCCTACCCGCAGCATCACCAACCAGACAATTCTATTCATACATCTCTTGCAACCCTCAAGTTCCTCAACCCCCTTCTTCGCGTCGCCTCCCTCCTCAACTTCCACCCGGATCCGGTATCACGAGCACAACCTCGAACGAACCTTCTTGGCTGTCTGTTTGGACTCTGGCTGGCCTGTGCCAACAGCGTGCAAGCCACGAGTCGCTCCCCCTTTTCCCATCAACCACTGGTTGATCCATGGCATGGGCCCCCTCCCGTCCTCTCCGCAGCGCCTCTCGAGCCCCCCGTCATACATAAGTCTTGGATCCCGCCGACATACCTGGTAATCCAGCCAATCGGTGCTCAACCAAGTCCCTTCAGCGCTCTTCTCAACGGCAGCAGAGCCGTTGCTGAATAACCAGTGATTTTGTGTACTTTGTATCACTTGTCAAGTCACACCTCGCTTCCCTCGCCTACACTTCTCTCTCGTCAGTCAATACATGCTGCAGAGAGCCGTGACTTCGAAGGAACAGTGACACAAACGCGCACGCACGCACGCACAAACAAACACTTCCTCAAAAATACAACAATAAATGCTCTAATCAATTCCGGAGCAGGAATCAGATCCCCACTTGGGACTGAACTCGACCTTGACATCCCACGCTGGGACATGGTACATCCCACATCCAATCCATCCCCCCTAACCCACAATCATCCTCACGAGCCACGTACAGTGACATGCCTACCCTGAACGCAACTCGTCCCATAACCCATACCGGCATCCCGTTTGTTTCAGAAGGTCCGCAGCGTGGCGATGATCAGCCACTTCCGCCTCTCTCTGATTGACCTGACCCGTCCATCTGCATCCTTGATGTTCTGTTCAACTGCTGCCACAAAAAGCTGCATCTCGATCTTCCACCGCCATCTCCTCCTCTTCCTCTAACCACAAGTCTACTTACTAGCCCTCCTCGGCATCTAATCTCCCCCTCGTCCAAACCGTCAACGGTACCCTGCATACTCTCACCGGCGTTTGAACCTCAATGCGATCTGTCGCTTTCTCATCCCCCGTCCAGTCACTCACTGACCCATCCAGAATCCCAGCTTCCCAACTTCCCGTCTAGGGGATCCCTTGCGCCGGAACGCGGAAATTTGAGGAGGGTCCGTCCCAGAGGTCGAGGGAACGGGTTCAGGGATTCCCGAAAGTCTTTTTTTAACCGCGTTAGCCGCCTTTTAAAGCGGGACGACCTTTTTTATGAATGCTGTATAATTTGAGTGGATTGTACGGATCGGGAAGTGGGTTTGTAATTTTTTTGGTTGCTGTTTTTGTTGGGTGGGCGTTGTTGTTTTTGTTTGTTTTGAGTTGGCCTGCTGGTGTTGGTATGAGAGTTGGTTCCTCTCGCCGAAGCGAGGATGTCTATCCGTATATCCACGTCTTTCGCGAGATTACATCCTCGTACACAACGGCCCTGATATTGTTTATCAAAATCATTCGAATTGCCGATCAAGCGATCCTTAACTTCAAGTCATCCAGTTTGTGCACAGGCCACGCCTTGTTTGAGATCGAGCAGCTTCGCCAGGCAAGTAAGTCCACAAACCTCAAGCAGAATAACACAAGTGCATCTCATCACACGTTACTTAATACACCCGAGGACCAGTCCTCTCAACACATGAGATGAAGCACTGGCGGAATCTGCCAATTTTGTTTCAATCCCTTCAGTTAGAAAGAATTGCTCTCTCTCCAACAGGTACATTGGATAATCCAGGCTGAGTCCGTTTTCAGAAAGCCCGAGATTTGCATAATCTCTGAACCATGACTATGTAAATCTAGAAGTCCCCACGAAAATATCACAGGCAGACAAAACGCTTACAATACTGAGGAATAGGAATGCTGAGTTTACAACATCCGTTCATTGTGTACTTACTTGTACTCGAACCGAAAACTGATATACGGCCAAGCATACGCCATGCTTTGTCCCTGAATTCTTAATCTCTGTTCTTCATCTTTTCGCGACATTCCTCAGATACCGGACTTTCCATATTCTCCAGAACCCTTCTAACGTCCGCACGAAAACACAACATCGCTGGGAGGAGTATTTTCTGCTCGTTACCACTGCGCAGTGGCAAGCGGTGCCTCTGCGGCGTTGCCTTCTAGATATGTCGATTTGCAATTTTCGAATTTTTTCAATATCCATGGATCTGCAGACCTTTTTTCTCGCACTTCTTCCCCCAAGATCTAAGTACTTTTCAAAAGTAATAGTTTCTACAACCCCTATTCTACATCCAACGAGATATTCAATCCAATGGGTAACTTTCCAATCTCTCGTAAACTCACTTCTTCCTTCCGCCGATGATTTCTGATGTCTGCCAGAAGCTTTCTAATATTGGAATTTGTACTGTACCCGTCCTCAGAACCTTCACATCATGATCGACAATCCCAAGCCTGTCCTGAGCTTTTCACTCACACTCTCTGGGAACTCGCGGAAGCCTGACACTTCTTTACGTGGCTCACATTGTTCACACTTGGAAAGGATACAGGTTCATCTGCGGATTTAGTGTGATTCAGACTCCTGTTCTCACTGCATTAGAAGCATCAGCGTTCTGGAAGTCCCTCCCTTTGATAAAGCGAGAAAAACGTTGATGTATAAATATTGGAAATTCTAAACTGCAAACCGCAAGTGAGGTAGCTCGTTAAACCCAATGTACAAAGAAAGATGAAAACTATTATAATTTATTAATCGCTGGCCCAATTTTTTTTCACACACACACACACACACTCTCTCTCTCTAGCTGTTTCGCATACTCATAGCACCTTTGAATTTTTTCCTGTCTTCTTCATCGAGCATTTTGTATGCGAGCAGAAATTTGGATATCCAACACCAGGCTGAACAATGCCATGGTCTTTATTGTATGCAGACCAGACTTTCAGACCTCATAAGTCTATTTAAATCTCACAAGCCTTGAAAATCAGTCACGAAGAGGGTGTATGCACGAATGGAGTCATCTACTACAAGCCGGGGCAGATACCATATTTCCATGAAACTCTACCATGTACTGTAGCCCGTTTCAATCGTACGACCTCTCCCTCTGTATCTTCATATTCTTGCCAATGCTCATCCAAAACGGGGATTTTCATCCCACCTCCTAACTCGTTGATGTTCTTCAGCCTTACGTAACCTCCAAAAGAAGAAAAGAAGAAAAAAAGGAAAAAACCCAATCGCACTTCTAACGTGTCATTCTTGGTAACAGCGGAAATTGGAACGCATTATGCTCCTCTTCCGTCATTTCTTTCCGGCCATGGTTGAGAGGACAGTAGTCTCTCTCGAGCCACCAAGCAATGCCATTCAGCTTGTCTGCTAGCTCGTCCATACTGCAATCTAACTCTCTGTTTCTTTCTCTGACTAAAATCCCTCTTTCATAGGAAGTTAGGTTAGATGAGTACGCAAAATGTCAGAGTACATTGTATTATCGATAAATGTTTCGTTTCCGAGACTATCCAGAGGCTCGTTGATGATGGTCAGGAGCTTCACGAATGTCTTGGTGCCGAAATTGTCGAATGTGTGAGAAGCCAGCATCAGCGTCTATCAAGTTGAGACAGAATCCTCGAACATCATTTCAGCACATGGAGGGCCCGAATCTCAAACAGCTCCCTGAAGTAAATTTACTGGTGATGTTCAGAGGCAGGATTTCTTCTCAATTCAAAACGTAAGCCGCTTAATTAAAAGTCAAGTCACAACAACCAGGAACTAACACAAGACACGGCTGAAACATTGCATTTGCCACTTAAGCCAAGTAAGTGTCTAACCATCTGTCTACTACAGAAAAAACAGCCTCACATCCCCTCTCGCGATCCTCCTTCCCAAATATGCTCTCCACCAAAAATATATCTCGCGCATCACATCATAAAGCAAGAGGTCAGATTTATAAAACCCGACCGAACCCAACGCATAAGACATTGGCTGCCATCATCATTATCATACAAAAACGTGCAGTAGAATTTGATCGTGCATGTAATCAAATCGTACCACTTATTCGTCAATCATGATGCGTGCCAGCCGAATCTAAATATCCTTCATCCAGCGCATGAGTATAAGCGTGAGGTCTAAGGACCGTCATTTATGTCTGTTGCTCTTGCGCAATGCCACCACGTCCTCTTGGTGGACCACGACCTCTTCTACCTGTACCACCCCGTCCTCGGCCACCGCCACGTCCACGGCCGCGAGCATCTAGGCTGGCTGGTGGTGGGACGGCATTGAATGATTGTTGTTGAGGAGGCGTGCTTCCTCGTCCACCTCTGAAACCATTTGTTGGTCCGCCTCTGCCTCCTCGGTTCATTTGCTGTGGCTCACCTCTCATAGACATGTTGGATACAGCAGCTGCTAGGTCATTGTCGTTCGAGTACCCTCCGCGTCCTCTGCCACCTCGAGGAACGAATCCATTTCCACGTTGGAAACCGTTTTGCTGACCAGCTACTGCTCCTCGGAATGAACCTCTCAAGGGAGGTGGTGTACCCGCCTCGCGGAATTGTCCTCTGCCACCTGGTCCGGATGGTGCGCCGTATCCGTTTTTGCCATAGCCGCCGTTGATCGTCAATGGGGTGCTGGTTTGGACGGGTCGCTTCTCATCTGCGGCCTTGGAACCGGCAATGACTTGCTTGTTGGTAAGATTGAGAACAGTAGCCACAGGGACTGTAGAGCCTCGGAATGGAGAGCAGCGCTCTCCCAGAGTCGTACCACTCATGAAAGTAGCATCAAAGACAATGTCCAAGAGAACAGTCCTGGGAGTGCGAGAGATGCCAACAACAGTGCCCCGAGTCGCAATTGGTACGCGACCAGAGTCTTGAATGTACACGATGCGATCACCTAGGGCGAACTTCTGATTTCCCAAACGATGTTCCGCATCTGAAGGCTTCATTAGTGCGTTGCGAGGCACACCTTTCAATTTCCTGAATTCCGGAGCTGGTCCCGTTGCAAGAGCATTGTCCGCAGCTTGCTCAATAGCCATAACCGCATCCGAATCAAGTTGCTCTGCATCGAGCGGAACTTTCTCAAAGTTTTTGGACTCAATCGATTTGAGCCAAGCTGCAATCTCTTTGATCTTTGCTCCAGCGATTTCCTTAGGGTAGAAATCCGTTTCTTCGTATTCGTTCCCCTGAGGCTTGCGCTGAATACCCGCGATAAACTCGGGGAATTTGGTCATGTAGGTGCTTAGCAGTTCGATTGCCTTGTTGCTGAATTCCCAGCCTTTGTCTGATCGTCGAGAATAACCCAATACCTTCAACTTCTTCGACTCGAACTTCAGGTTGAGTCCGAGGTTCAAACGAGGTAGCCCAAGCGCCGAAACAGAGAACGATGAAGTAATCTTGCTCAGCACAAGAGGATGTAGACCCAGCATCTTAGCGACGGTATAAGAGGGAGTGTAGGTACTCTGCGTGTGCTGAGATTGCACGACCAGCTTGCCAAACTCGACCTCTTTGCCCTTGCTAACCGAAAGCCAGACCTCTGTCTTGTTGTCCTTATGATCAACAACTTCCAGAGGCCGACCGTAATTGAATTCTCCGAGGAAGAAGTTCCTCGACCCTGGAGGAAATTCCTCTTCAATAGGAACAGCCGCCTTCTCAATGAACCGTGGATCCTCACTGATGACCTCGTCAACCACCACCTGGGAAGCAAACTCTGTATCCATTCCAGGAATAACATCGTACTCTTTGATGGTGGCTCCTTCATCAGTCTTCTTCAGACCCTTCAGCATCTCAATGTGCATGATCGACTCGACGGGACCAATGATGATGCCGAGACGCTTGCTGTAATTGTTCTCAAGTCTCTCCGCCTTCTTCCGGAAGTCATCAATCTCACGGGGGCCATGAGGCTTCTGAATCGGATGAGAAGTTCCGTCTTCAGAGGGAAAGTAGTCGAAAAGCTCATCTGAGACCTTGACAACCTTGGCCTCATTTAGGAATGGATATCCGACAAACACACGCTGACCAAGCTTCATGACGGCAGTCTTCACGTTTGTTCGTTCTTCGGTGTTCTCGATGGTTACCACCATACTCTCATTGCGACTGTCTTGCTGGAAGACATTGACGCCGTGGAATCCCAAAGTAGCGTTGTACGGGAGAGTTGCCAAGCTGGGGAAGCCGGCAAGTGCAGCATCACCAAGCTTGACACCATCCATCAATCCCACGTGATATTCCAATCCTTCGATGGTTGGCAGGTCAAAAATGTTCTCAACACAGTGACAGTGTGGAATATCTGGGAAGACGCCGACAAGGGATGACGGATATGTGAAGTCGATATCGGGATCGTGGCTGAACTTCAATGTGACTCCAAACTCGTTCCTGAACTTTTCGTCGTCGCTCAAAAGGGCGTTCTTTGGTCCCATAGCATCAAGAAGTCTCTTCTCATCGATGAAAGGGATCTTGACCACTGCCTCCCATTCCATCTTCTTCCCGTTCATATCAAGCTCGAAATCTCGAGGATAGAAATCGATAATGGGAGAAGCGGGATTTGTCATCAAATCATGGTACACTTTCGGTACAATGCTCTTACTTCTGTCAGGAAGTACACCCATAAGTTGTTCATAGGGGTGGAAAGGTTGCCCAAGCTTGAAATCGACATTAGCCTTCAAACCTTTGATAACATCTGGTACTAGATTAGCAAGAGCCATTTCAGTCAGCTGTCATTGCTTACCGGAGATCATAGGTGAGTAGTGATACTGATAGTACCATGGCCAAGAGACAACTCCTCTGTAGTAGTAATGAAGAACCCACTGGAGGCCCTGAACATAGTTCTCACATAACTTTGTCAACTCGGTGTCGTTCTTTCGGTCCCACTCGAACTTTCCCTGATAGTACTTGTCTTTCCATTCTTGAAATTTGGCCTCGTACTGCTTGTCCATCTCGGCCTGAGCCTCGGCCTTGGAGACATCAACAATCTTGGCGTTGTCATATTGCTTGACGACTCGCAGAATTGCAAGTTGAGATTCCTCATCCTCATCCTCACTGTCTTCGTCTGCCTCAAGCTTTGGCGGGAAAGTCAGTTGCATGTGACGATCGCCCAGCTCATTTTCTACCGTCTTCCATTCCAAATGAAGGCTCTCAGCGAGATCTTGAACGAACTTCCGATCTGCTGCCGGCAAAGTGCTGGGAAGGTCCAGTGGTTGGTCAGAGCGGCTAGTAACATACTTCTTGACCCCCTTCCAGACCTCTCGCTGAGGCGTGGTCATAGTAACTTTACCCTTGGTCTTTCCTTTGACCATCACATCTTCCTTTGCCATTTGCTTGCCTCTGAACCAGCTCTTGTCTGAGTTTTCTGACTCGAAAAAGCGATATTCAACATGAGAAAGTTCCTCCAGCAACATTGCCAGTCTTTGCATGTTGATAACGCCGCCCTCATTGATGAAACCCCCAGCCTTTGGCAAAACCGTCTTGTAGATCTTGAACATCAACGCCAATGCTCCTTCGTTGATATGCAAATTTGGCAGATTAGGCAAGAAATCGTTGCCAACAAAGAATGCCATGAGAATGAAATCATCGATAACTCGTTCTAGGTCGAATGGAGAGGAAAGAACGCCAGGCTCTTTCAACTCCTGAAATTCTAACTCCAGATATTCTCGTACAATGCAGAGATGCATCAGATAGAAATTTTGATGCTCCAGCTCCTTGGACTTCGCCTTGCTTTGTCGTCCGAATGTAACCTCTTCTCGCAACAGACAGAAATGTGGATCGTGACTCAGCAGACCCAACATGATCAAGTCGGCATCGAGACCGTACAAACAGTGTCGAATATTCGCATCGTAATCGGGTTGCGCCTTCGCTAATCGAATGTACTCCATGATCTTGTGCTCTCCTTCTCCAGGAACTTCGTGACCGGACAGAACAACCTCGACGCCCTGCCAATCCTTGTCCTCCGACACTTTCTTGTTGATGAAATACTTCAACTGCTGGGTGAGCTTGTGCATAAACTCCGTACCTTGAAAACGTTAGTGTGGCAAATTTGGCGCAAGGCTGGTGCGACCTACCTGGAGTAATCGCATTACTATCGAATGCCTCCTCCTTTGGCATCTCCTTTCCTTCTTTGATCGCCTTGTCTCTGGCAGTCTCAGCATCCAGCGCAGTTCGGAATCTTCGAGCTCGCTGCTGGTTCATCTTTGCTCTCGGCGCCACTCCATCGATTGCCATGAAGAAGAGCTGCTTCGGCTTGATCTTGCCAAACAGATGCTCAATGTAGTTGAAGATGGCGATAAACATCTGCTCTTCTGTCATTCGAAACATGGCGTCGTCGGAGTCCTTGTGCGTACAATTGTGGATAATACCGTTCATGTCCAGGTAAAGACAATCGAATTCCGGGATGCGATTCTCTGCAATCAGTTGCGAGATTGCCGGATACCTCTCGCTCATCCATCTGAAGAACTTGGGGACACCCATGGTGATTGAGTACTGCGCGGTGCGCCGTGTGTTGTGGTGTGTTGTTGTTTGGTGTTGATGAGTCGAATGACTCTTGAGTAGCGGGCAAGAGAGTAGCTTCCTGTTACCGGGAGCTGCGTCTATTCACCTTGAGGAAAGTGCGCTTTCAATTGCGCAACTTCTAGAACTGCGACGAGATAGAAGATCCGTCTCTCGAGTACTTTTTGTGGTCTTGATGACCTTTGTGGTGGTGTTTCGTGATTGAGTTGGGGTTTCGCAAAGAGCAAAGAAGAAGCGCAAGACGTCAAGATCCAAAACCTCAGCCTTGAACGCACAGGGCACAACGCCAAGACTTGCAGAAGAGGCTGCACTGCACCAATTCCAGTCGCGTCTCTACGCGATTCAATTTGACTGATCCAATCCAACTATCTTCAACCTCACTTCTCTCTACATCCACAACTTCTCACTCCTCTCACCTCTCTGCAGAGATGGCGCAAGACCCGGTAGATGTTGATATGGATCTAGACTCCAACGGTTTGTTTACTTTTCATGGATCGCAGAGCAGCAACTGCTAACTCAACTTAGCCCCCCGCGTTGATCCTGAGGATGCAGATACCGAGCAGAAGATTATCAACGAAGGTACCATAAGTGCGTTTGTTCTGGCAAGTATCTTGAGCTAAAGTGACTGCAGAGTACAAGACGTGGAAGAAGAATAGCCCTTTCCTCTATGATATGATACTGAGGTAAGTTGGGACATCTATCTAATAGACGAAGCTGACAAGTGAAGTACCGCTTTGGAATGGCCGACCTTAACCACCCAATGGTTTCCGGACAAGAAAGAGTGAGCTATGGCGTTTTGGAAAACGCTGGTCAAGACTGACATTCCTCCAGGCCTGCCGGCAAGAATTACACCATCCACAGACTGTTGATTGGCACCCATACTTCAAATGACGCCCAAAACTACCTCCAAATCGCAAATGTCGAGATCCCCAAGAACATCACTCCAAACCCCCACGATTACGATGAGCAAAGAGGTGAAATTGGTGGGTATGGAAATTCGTCAAACGGAGACCAAGCTGCGATCAAAATGAACATTGAGCAGAAGATTGATCACCCAGGAGAGGTCAACAAGGCGAGATATCAACCACAAAACCCAAATATTATTGCTACCATGGCCCCGGGTGGACGAGTTCTCATCTTCGACCGCACGAAGCATAGCAGTATCCCCAAGGGTGTTGTAACTCCTCAAGCGGAGCTCATTGGACACAAGAGCGAAGGGTTTGGACTGTGCTGGAATCCACATGAGGCTGGAAAGCTTGCGACTGGTAGTGAGGATAAGACAGTTCGGTTATGGTAAGTAAAAGGAGCTCCGACAAAGGATTCTGCTAATTCATCCAGGGACCTGAAATCAATCAGCGGAAACAATAATCATGTCAAGGCGGCTCGTGTCTATACACACCACAAGGCGGTTGTGAACGACGTCCAGTACCACCCATTACATAAATCTCTCATTGGAACCGTCTCGGATGACTGCACCCTTCAGATCCTCGATGTTCGACAAGCCGAAACTAAGGAATCATCTGTCACTTGTGAAGCCCATACCGATGCAGTTAACGCCGTGGCTTTCAACCACGCATCCGAGTACGTTCTAGCTACCGCATCTGCCGACAAGACAATCGGTATCTGGGATTTGAGGAACCTGAAAGACAAACTCCACTCCCTTGAGGGTCACGGAGATGCTGTTACTTCCTTGGCTTGGCACCCACATGAAGAGTCGATTCTCGGAAGTGGTGGATATGACCGCCGAGTTATCTTCTGGGATCTCAGCAGAGTTGGAGAGGAGCAACTGCCAGATGATCAAGAAGATGGTCCTCCTGAGCTGTAAGTGCCTCGTTGGGTGCATAATTCTGTAGCTAACCTTTTCCAGTTTGTTCATGCACGGTGGTCACACTAATCATCTCTCTGATTTCAGTTGGAACGTCAATGAGCCATGGATTGTTTGCAGCGCAGCCGAAGACAACCTGATTCAAATCTGGAAGGTCGCCGAGGCGATTGTAGGCAAGGACTTGGACGATGTTCCCATGGATGAACTTGAGCGATGAGGTGGGTGAAGGACAGAAATGTAGGATGGATACCCAAGCGATACCGAGAGAGTTGGTGCATGTTCCTGGCTTGGTGAAGGAAAAGGAGTTACAGCCATAGTCGCGTGTAGCTAAGAAGGGCGGCATGGCGTTCATGGGATGATAATGAATTTGATTTCACTTCAGCCCGTGGTATCATTGGGCACGTTCTTGTGCAGGTAAATAACTCTTGTATGTAGTTTCTCTACTTCTATGTCGTGACGGTTCTGGGGGCATTACTCGAGACAAATCTGCCCTTGTTGTCCCGTACCAGCGTCATGTTGAACACAAGCTATCCTGGCTGTTCTTGAATGGGTGATATGTTGTTGGCCATCCCACTCCACGTGAGCTGCCAGAAAAATTTGTTCTTCTTGCTGTGCAAGGTATTCATCTCCATCGTACCGAGCTTAGGATTCCTGATCTAGCGACCGGTCAACAATTCCATTTTTACGCGCTGGTCTATCCTGTCATTTCCCTCGTATTGAATGAAGCACTTAGCTGCCAGAGTGCATGGATTAGTGGTCAATTTCAGGCTGCTTCTCCCGAACTAGCCTGCCGACTCGTTTGTTTACATCGCTGCCACGCTAGTCCCCAACAACCGAACATTTCCCACTCACCTCTACTTTGCGACCACAGAAATACCACATTCAAAATCTCCACAACATGACAAATCCCCACCCCCGCCTCCGAACAAGCAACACCAACCTCCCATCATCTCCCAATCATCAGCACCAAACCTAAGTCCACCAACTTTCACCCACACATACCCAAACATCAAAATGGACCGCAAAGGAAAGAACAAAGCCAAAGGCAAAGGCAGCGGCAAATCGAAGCCTAAAATCAACAATCCCGCCTTCGACATGGGAAACGACGAGCTCCCAGCCCCTGGCTATGGCCCCCTCCCCTGGGCTCCCGAAATCGACGAGTTCGAAGTATACAAATTCCACCGCACCTTTGTCACGGGAAAGAAAACCGTAACAGTAGAAGAGGCACTGAAAGCGGCTGAAGAGGCGCGATTTTCTATCCCCACCAAAGCCATTGCCGCAACTGGCATTGAACCTGCCGTCGAGGTCTTAGCTGAGTCTCTTGCCGCGGCTTCGAAGAAGATGAGAGGAGACGATGAGGAGAAGATCGAGGGAGAAGAGTATCCCAAAGCAAAAGAGAAAGATTTCTTCGCCCGCATCAGCAGCAATCCAGAGCTCGTCATCGAACTAGCCAAATACATGGATCCATCCTCCCTCCTCTCCCTATACTGCATCCACAAACACGTCAACGGGATAATCAACGGCCACCTCACGCACACCATGAAGCTCTGCGCCAACCAGCAAGCCCCAGAAGCAGCCCGTATCTTCCCCTTCACCCTCTACGAGAGCCTCTGCGTCCGTGATCCCGTCGGACGTCCTCACCCTACTAAGCCGAACGTAGTCCGCATGGTCCCCAGCATCCGCTGGCTACAGATGGCCGTCCACCGCGCGAAAACCGTCCGCGACATCCTCGCCTGCATGGCGCGACAGGGCCACCGCATGCCTCCTGAAATGAACCTCACGCTCAAGAAGATGTGGCTGGTCATGGACATCGCGACGAGTGCGCGACGTGCACAAGTCATGCACAGCGACTATTTCTCGGCCCTGGATATCTTCCATATCCAGATGTTTGTCGTGAAGCTGGATATGCGCTTCAATGACCCGATTGATGGCCCTGGTGAAGATCACCTCCGCAAACTCATGTTGGGACAACGAGGCCTGACGCCGCTTTGTAAACTGCTTAAACGAACGGCGTTCACGGAGACGGAGGAGATTGTTAGGGCTGCGGTTAGGTATGATTGGGAAGTTAAACCTCAGCATAGACATTACTCTATCCTCGGTATCCCGCCTGAGGAAATCGGAACGGGACATCTGGAGGGCTGGGGGAAAGGAAGAGTGCATCTGTATCGACCGGATGAACTTGTTGTTCGGGAGGCGGTGCGTAGACGTCTGGATCTGAAGAATCATATCATGGGTATGATGCTATGGGGTTATGTGGATCCTGTTACGGGGAAGGATACGCCGGCTACCGAGGATGAGATGTATATGTCTGATGATGGGAGTAAAGACAGGCCTAAGAATCCTCTGTGGCAGGACTATGAGTGGCTGGAGATTGAGCCCAAAGTTTATGAGGAGACAGAGGAGTTGAAGGAGTCGAATGATTGGGCGTATGCGCAAAAGAAGAGGGAGGAGAGGGAAGCGGCGAAGAAAGCTGAGGGGGTCAGGAAGGCTGAGGAGGCGAAGAGAGTTGAGGAGGAATGGAATGCTATGAAAGTTGAAGAGTTTAAGAGAGATGAAGAAGCTATGAAAGCCCAGGAATCAGACGATGTGGCTAATGAATGGAGGGAGGGTATGAGTAAGGAGGAAGAGCGAGTTTGGAAGGAGAAAATGAGGAACTCTGCGTCGAGCACGGGGTTGGGAAGTGTGTAGACTGGTAATCAACCGGGGGTTTCTTCTGGGAGTTCCAGCCGCTACGGCAACTCGAGAGACTATGGCGAGGAATCTGATATGTGAAGAGAGAGTATTTGGGAGTTGGGGAGACAGATAGATTGGTATTTCTGATAGTGCTCGCAGCAGAATTCTTGCGGTTTTGCGATTCTTCCTGTATTGTAGATGGTATCGATAGATGTTGAGACATAGAATACTAGAAATGATTCGTTTCCTCTAAACGGTTTTTTACTTGAGTGGGTTGATAGTGAGTGGTAAGTCAACAGAGTGTGGTCATCTTGCCTGTGAACCAGTCTTGAACGTTATCTTTGTGTTACCTGCCTGAAGAATATGTTTTATTCTGAATGATGGTCTGTGAGGGAGGCTTACGCAGCTAGGACGCAGCACATTGTTGAGAATCAAGTTACAACGAATTCCGGGTTCCGTCTTGAACGGTTGAACCAGAATTTCACGCAACAATTAATCTGAAGCGTCCGGCCGCTACTTGACGAATGTGGAAATAAATAGAAGTCCTTGAAATATTGCGAGACATAAGCTATTGTTCTCTCTCCCAAGATAATCTGAAGCTCTATGTGTACATGAGGAGTTTCCATTTTGATGCGGTTTCCGCAGCCTGTGGTATGTATATGTCTACAGGCAGCCCCTCGGATCGCTGCAAAAAGAAGGGGAAAAGGGGAAAAAGAAATAGAACAGAGCCTTGATGTTGTGATGTGCAAGATGGCTAGCTAGTCCGCTGGTAGGTTGCTCATCAGCCTTCCCAGCTCTGGGAGTCCTTACTTCTCAGCTGCAGTTTGAGTTCTGTAGGGCTGAGTCGGTAGACGGGATAAAGCAACTATTTGCAAATCAGAGATTTGTAGAATCCACGAAGAACTTGATGGCTAACAGCATTGCTTCTCGCTGTCTCAGTGTCTCAAAAATAGCTGGTCTTTAATGCAAGTTGGGACTAGGAAGATGTGACTTGTCTGTAGCTGATTTACCCTGAAACACGTCTCATGAAGAACTGTGTAAAGATAGTGGTATATTACAATGCCAGATTGATTCTATTGCCTTGACAAACAGCATGCAGTCAAAGAGGATGGACATGATGTGATGTGATGTGTCTCGCGCTCGCGGTCAGAATGGCAGAACGCGTTTCGAGGAGCGGTGAGTCTAGCGGCTAACACTTGCGTTTACCACCTGGAACCTGCCAGGTTCGAAGTTCCCTTCCTCGAACCAACAGCCACGACGGGCAGGCAAACATATCTACCAGTCTTTACAGAACGCGCACGTCGTAGCATCTCATTGATATCTAACGAGAAAAGCAGGACAGTATTATTTGGGAGAATCGAGGCTCTGCGGATCACCGGTCGCAGGAATCAGATCCCCACGACAGACCGACCACCGCTCTTTTACCAGATCCATCATCACAGTTACGCGCCTTCCGCCGTGGCAGACCATTCAGACAAGACAAAGAGAGACTTCGCAGACAATGGAGAATACCAATAGCAGGTACTGGATATGATGCCCTCTGGGTGTTGGAAGGTTGGGATCTCGGAACCCCCGATCGCCTCATCGTCAGCAGTCCTCCGATCCCAACTTCAAGTTGACCCCAGAACCCCTCGGTCTACCAGTCCATCATATCAGTCTCTCGAGCAATCGAACTCGCCATGACCCCAGTTTTGAACAGTATTGAAGAGTATACAGTAGCATGGCTGTTTCCCAAAGGAGGCCTGCTGTCTACGCTTGGCGAGCCATTTTGAGGGGCAGTTACCAAGGACCGGCGAAGGATGCAAAGGGCTTGATATCATTTCTTCTTCTTTCTCTCACATACAGTTGTTGAACGGCAGTTATGATCGTGTTGTCAAGTTGAAATGTCAACCTTTTTCCGCTCCTCTCCCCAACACCTCACCCTCTCGGTGTTTGCAGGTACTTCCGTAATGGATGGCAGAGATGGCAACGCTCGATCTACTGCTCCTGACCAGCTACGCAACCTCTAGCTTCATGGCTTGACATTACTGGACTCCCAGATATGCCGCGCACAAGAGGTCTACTGATTATGGGTTTGCGGCCCCAAGCACAAGCAAACTGTGACGTCGATTATTAAGGACGCTCGGGGCCATTGTCTGTCTTCGTTGAAGGACATTTGAATATCTACCATACTGAGCGCCGAAATTCCAGCTACCAACTATGGGCTCGTATCGCAGGCAGTTCTTCGTCGACTTTCACTACACCTGACTCTCTGTCATCGACTCCAGTCACTGCATGGCAGAAAAGGACACACAACACAAGGAAACGGGAAACGACTTTCTACACCCATCCTAGCTAGGTACGGCTACTACCATGACAAAGGTTGCAGTACATCCAAGATGTGTTGGCAGAACCGAGTTGCCTTTAGTCGCTGCCCAGCGACGAGAACTTATGTTACTTTGGCTGAGATGCATCCTTTTATTCACTCCTGCAACGGGTTATGGGATTGATTATGCATGAGATGGAGGAAGAGGAGGATGTGGTACTGTTTCTGGCTTGGGGGTTTTGAATTGCCTGCACGCGCGCGCGCGCACGCGCACTTGCTTTGGGCGTACCCGTAGATAACTTATTCGTGTGACTTGTAATGATTATTGTCGGGGGGAGGAACGAGGCAGATGCAGATGCAGATGCAGAGGCAGAGACGAGGAGAACAGAGCAGAGCAGTGCAGCAGAAGCAGAAGCAGAAGCAGAAGCAGAAGCAGAGGAGGCGCTACCGAAGCGGCTCTTTTGCAGCGAGCAATCAGGCCTGGCCTGACCCGACCCGACCGGGGTCAATCAATCAAGGTCGCAGTCGCAGTCGCAGTCGCGGTTCGGGCACAGTGCGGTGCGGCGGTGCGGTATCGAGAGAGCCTGGCTGGACCTTGATCTCGCAACACAACACCTCGCCCACGGTAGGTGAACCCAGAACCAACCTTTACTACGACAGACAGTAAGGCCATCCATCCATCTCATCTATCACTCACTCGCAGTACGCCGCTCCTCGACTGCCGATTTTTGTTTTTGTTTTCCTTCCATCCGCTTCCTGTCTTTTCACTGCCCTCTCTGTCAGGCGCAGGCGCAGGTGCAGGCTGCTATCTGCTGGCTTGCTCTGATATCTGGGGCGCTTCGTTCGGCTAGGGGCAAATGGCGTCTCGTCGTCCAAGCATCACCGAAGGGCTCCCTCCTCCTCAACCTCGAACGAAAAACCCAGACCCAGATCACAACTCAACCCCCAACAACTCCACAGACAGACCCGCCAGACCAGGCAGGTATGTCGAAATGATAGACAGTTGGAGCCACGGTGACGACCGCAGAGACCGAGGAAGAGTTGATCGAGGAGTCAGAAGATCACCATCGCCATCGCGCGACCGCAAGTTCAACCACGACCGACGACCCTCACCCGTTCGAGATTCGAGGGATTCTAAGGACCGAACTCCTGCCAAATCCAGATCCGGTGCTCAGAGTGACAGACCCCGCGACCGGACCCCCGAGCGCAGAAGAAGAGCATCGCGATCGCCTGTACGAGACTCTTGGGACGACGTGCGTGAGAGGAATAGAGGGCGAGAGCTACTGGACACACGCGGCCCCGAGAAGCCAAAACGAAGCACCACACACAACTCTCCTTCATCAGTAAAGCGCCGAAAGAGTCGAAGCCCCTCTCCACCACGCGGACATAAAAAGTCGAGACGGGAGGCATCACGGAGCCCATCGAGATTGGACCATAGACCAGGACCTCACTCGAAAACTGACAAGAAACGCCGACCTGTTTCTCCAGTCCCATCTCGCCGAGACTCTCCTGACCGTAGACAGTCCGATATTCGCACAGAGGGCAAGCCGAGACATCGAGAATCTGGAGCTTTCGATAGACGTGGCCGCTCTCCAAGCCCACGACGCGATAGACGCGAGCCCTTCCCCAAGTCCGACAATACAAGACGTGAGAGATCGCCCCCAAGGCCGACTCAGAAGACTCGTGATAGGTCACCGTTCAACAAGAACAAGTACAAGGACGATAGGGCAAAGGAGCAAAAACGAGAGCGATCTCCAATCGAGAAGCCTCGAGGCAAGGAGCACAAAAGAGAACGTTCACCAATTGCTGGCCGAAGATCACCTAGCTTTGATCGCTCTGGACCACCAAATCGCTCTCGCCAACCCTCCCCACGTGGACACAGATTCAACAAGGACCAGCGTGGTGGCAAATCCCCAAGAGACCGAGGTGGCAGACGAGGCTCGAGGGACGACTTCCCAAGAGACGAGTTTCGGCCAGGCAAAGGCAAGCCGAAATCGGGTAAACCATCATTCCCAGCTGCATCGGGTGCAAATAGTATTGAAGTCAAGGGCGTCAGAGCTTCTGCATCTACAGCGTCCGCTGCTGCCTCCGGTGCGAATAGCATTGAGGTCAAGTCAGATAAGATGAATGGACGAGGAAACTATTACGGTCATGGCTACAATGCCAATCCAATGCAGGCTGCCTTCCCTCTCAAGCCACAATACAATCAAGCACCACCTGTTGACCCACGCCAATACTCACAATCTCCACAGCATCAGATGACCCCAAATTCACATTACAGCGGATCTCCTCAAGCTCAATCGCCATACTCGGCTGGAAGAGGCAACTATGGCCAGCAACAGTTCTCCCCCCAACCGTAAGTAATAATGGCCTATATCTATGTACTAGCTGACAACCTTCAGTCAATATCCGCAAAACTACCAACAGCAGCAGCAGCAGCAACCGCAGCCGAATTATCCGACTGGTCCACAGAATCAAAACCATTTCTACAACCACGCTCAATCCCCTCCGTATCAGGCACCTTCGGGACCTATGAATGCGCAATATCCACAAGCGAACTTCCGTAACAACCAACGAGCATTTCGAGGAAATCAATTCATCCAACGAGGCGGGCGTGGTGATCATCGAGGTGGTCGGGGAGGGCATTTCCAAAATCAGCAGTGGAACGCACAAGCTGGTGCAGGTCGTGGACAACCCAGTACTTCTGGCAATGTTACTCCACAGCACGTTTCCCCTCCACAGCAGTTCCCACAGAATTCAGGGTCTAGAGCTGGTTCGGTTGCAGGATCACAAGCAGGATCTCAAGCCGGGACCCCTCAGCATAAGCCAGCGGCGGTAGCTGAGGAAGAAGAAGATGCCGAAGATCTGTTCAGGCCATCGAAAGAACTCCAGGTTGAAGACAAGGAGGCGAGCAAGAAGAAGGACGAAGAGACGATGCCACCGCCTAGTCGACCCCCTCCAACTGGACCTCAGAGTCAACAAACCCAACAGAACTCGTCAAAGTTCAGCTTTACATTGTCGGGAAAGTCGAAAGTACTACCAACTACACCGAAGTTGGAGATTTCTCAAAAGTTGAACGCTGGGCCAGCTAGAAATGTCCAATTTAGTCCGGATCGTCCTCGTGGACCAAACTCTCGAAACATCCCAACCGAGCCTGCTTCAGCAAGACAGCAGAACTTCCGCGAGCCGCCTCCTCCAACGACTCGAAAGGTTAAAAAGATCATGAAGCGTTTGAAGGAGAGACCGCAACTTTCAGAAGACTTCAAGAAATCGGATTCCGTTTACTATCGAAAGCCTGGTAACGAGTCTGTTGTTGGATCTGGAACATACGGCAAAGTTTTCAAGGCTATTCATGTCTTCACAAAGGGCTTGGTAGCGTTGAAGAAGATCCGCATGGAGGGAGAGCGAGATGGATTTCCAGTAACTGCTGTCAGAGAGATCAAGCTCCTACAATCGTTGAAGCACCAAAACATCGTCAACATGCAGGAAGTTATGGTGGAGAAGAACGACTGCTTCATGGTTTTCGAGTATCTCTCACACGATCTGACTGGCTTGCTGAACCATCCCACCTTCAAGCTGGAAGCTGCACACAAGAAGCATCTTGCCAAGCAACTCTTCGAGGGCCTGGACTATCTGCATCGACGAGGTGTTCTCCATCGAGATATTAAGGCGGCTAATATCCTGGTCAGCAACGATGGGCAATTGAAGATTGCAGATTTTGGTCTTGCAAGATTCTACGCCAAACGTCGCCAGCTGGATTATACAAACCGAGTCATCACCATTTGGTACCGTTCGCCAGAGCTTCTTCTCGGCGAGACTCAGTACGGACCCGCAGTCGATATCTGGAGTGCAGCATGCGTACTCGTTGAGATATTCACTCGACATGCCATATTCCCGGGTGATGGAACAGAAATGAGCCAACTGGAGAAGATATATGCCGTCCTTGGTACACCTACCAAGGCAATCTGGCCTGGGCTTACTGACATGGCATGGTTTGCGCTCCTCCGACCAACAGCTCGACGCCCAAATGTCTTTGCCGAGAAGTACAAAGAGCGAGTTACACCTGCCGCTTACGAACTCCTCGAAGCTATGTTGCAATATGATCCTGACAAGCGCCCTTCTGCCGCTGACGTTCTCGAACATCCTTACTTCACAACGGAGGAGCCTCAAGCGAGACAAGCTACTGAGTATGTTTTCCCAGTTCACTCCCACTCACTCCTTTCAAGTCAAAGACAACAGACACTGACATAAATCCCCACAGACTCGCCCTACTAGAAGGTGACTGGCACGAGTTCGAATCGAAAGCCCTCCGCAAGGAAAACGAGCGCAAAGACAAAGAAGCCCGCCGCTCAGCTCAGAAGGAAAAAGAAGCAGCTGCCAAGGCAGAGAAGGACAAGAAGCGTGGCTCGGAAACTTCGATACCTGGTGAACCAGATGCGAAGAGAGTGCAGACTGCTCCGCCTGGACAACCAGCTACGAAGGCGTCGACGGCCGTGGTAGGAAAGTGAGGGGTGCGAACAGGATTGAGGATTTTTGTTTGACTTTGTAAGAATATTTTGAAGGGCCTGCATGCCTACCTTTGCGAGTGATCTGCAAATGAAAAGTGAAGTGAAGCGGAGGTGCTTGACTTCACTGCACCTGGCATTTTTGAGAGAGGAAACCGCCCGCCCCCGCATGACCGCAGTGCAGGGTCAGCCATTAGAACAGCTGAGGAAACAGCGTATACTATGCGCGAGATGTTCATATAAAATAGAGCATCAAGAAGTTTGACTGGACTGAATGAATGAAAGGAAGAAAAGAGAATTTTTGAAGTCCCTGCCAGCAAGAAAGCGAGAGAGTAAGCGAATTCTCTTTTGGCAGCAGGCCATGGGAAGGAACGTGATGTGTGTATGATAAAAAACTTTAAAAATGGCAGATAGGAAGGGTAGAGGACAAGAAGAAGAAGATGCTGATGCTGCCAGCTACAGTTAATGAAAACAGAAAGAGTTTTCAAATCCACTTACTGTGCTGTGTGTTTCTGATTTCCTGGTTTTGTTTCTTGGGTTGGTTTTTCATGACTCGGCATTTGTGATTTGTGATTATTTCTCTTCCTGGCTCTAAGCTCCAACTACTTGTATGAATGAACACGGTACTCATCCATCCTCATCCTCGTTCCAGTCAATCCCATCGCATCGCATCCATTCGTCATCCTATCCTACTCGTGCGTTCAAATCATACCTGACATAACATAATCCCGCACCAACTCAAGACTCGAACTCCAAACGCCTCATCCTCATCCTCACTCACCAAGCGAGGAAATGAAACAAAAACAAACGGCAATACCGGTGATGAAGTGAGCCAGGAAAACCAACGTCGTCCTCAAAGCGGCCCGAGAGAAGAAGAAAAAAGACTAAGCACCACTCCTATAAACTTGACTTCCCTGCCCCCGAATCGTGACCGTATCCCTCCTCTGCAGAACTGTAATGGCCCTCTGAAGAGCTTGTTCACTATATCCCTTGCCATCGCACAACTCTCTCTTGAGAGTCTGCAGACTCGTGCTCCATCCAATCGGCAATCTCTTCTTAAGCTCCTCCTCGAGCTTGTTAACCTCGTCATTCAACTCTTTACTGCCTTGTCCGGAGCCCATCTTGACGGCGTCCATGGTCGACGCGAGGAAGAGACGGATCGCTTCGTCGACATGTTGCTCGGTTGCTATGGGCGAGAGGGAGAGCTTGGCGAGAGATTCCGTGATGCGGATGATGGCTTCTAGTTGACGGACTGTGATGGGGATTGAGGAGCGAGCATTGGCTTCGAGTTCGGCGGCGTGAACTTGTTTACGGATGGAGACGAAGTGGGAGGAGAGTTTCTCGGCGGCTTCGGGGGAGAGCCGAGGGGCGCAACGGCTGTGAGGATTAGTTTTTGTATGTGAGTGTGGTTTGGATTTGAGGGGCTTACGATTTGCAGTAGCTAACATATCTCTTCATCTTATCGACTGAAATCTCCGCTTCAGCTTGCTCTTCTACACCTCGTCCGCCCATGTTGATACCCATAACGTGCTTGGCGATCTTGATATCCCTATTCCTATCATGATCATCCTTAACGATGAAAATCATGTCGAAACGAGAAAGAATGGTGGTCTGGAAATCAATATTCTCTCCTGGTGTCTTGAGATCATCATAACGGCCGAAGATGGGATTCGCGGCGGCGAGAACTGAAGTTCGAGCATTGAGAATCGTAGTGATACCTGCTTTGGCGATGGAAATGGTCTGTTGTTCCATGGCTTCGTGGATGGCCACTCTGTCTTCGTCACGCATCTTGTCGAACTCATCAATACAGACTACACCTCCGTCGGCCAACACCATAGCTCCTCCCTCAAGATAAAACTCTCTGGTTGTGTGGTCACGTTGAACAGAGGCCGTAAGACCTGCTGCCGAGGAACCTTTTCCAGATGTGTAGATAGCGATGGGGGCGGCTTTCTCGACGAACTTCAGCAATTGGGACTTTGCAGTTCCGGGGTCACCGAGAAGCAGGACGTTGATATCTCCACGGAGCTTCATTCCATCTGGTAAGATCTTCTTCGAGCCTCCTAGAAGTAGACATGCGATAGCCTTCTTGATGTCCTGGTTTCCGTAAATCGAGGGAGCTATGCAATTGGCAAAGACAGTGTAGAGATCGGGTCTTCTGCTCATTTCCAAGAATTCTTGTTCTTCCTCCTCGGAGAAAATGCCATTCCCCTTTGCAGTGTGATCAACATCACTGTGAATTCCAACTGCTCGTAGATATGGGGTTCGAATAGCCACTGCGGAAGTTGTGCTGGATCCTTTGGATTGTTTATTCTGGTAAATGGAGAAGATTCCGGTAATCATACATCTTGATCCTGGAACCACACGATTTGTAAGATATCGGTCCGTGGAGATAAGTACATGTCTGGGGAGTTCTCCTACTGGAACCTGGTCGGGTGCTTCCTGGAGTTTGATGATTTGCTGATCGACGAATTGAGAATTTTCGTGAACAACAATGTAAGGGTCCATCGGGCAAGCATCATCTCCTGGGGCCTTAACTCTATCACAGTATCTTGGAAGAGAGACTCCAGCAAATCCACCTGCTACGGGAAGAATCTTGACCTGATGACAGTTTCGGCATTGGATATTGAGTGCTGTCGCTTTGGAAGATAGGACTGATGCACCAATCACAATACCCGGCACACGAACAAGTCTAGAGATTGTGAGGGCGTCGAGATTTCGGATGGAGATGTCTCCGGCGGAGGAGTGGAGGAGGAGTTGATGTTCTGGGAGGGAGATTTCCTTGGTGGAGGGGTAGACGATTCGATGAGTACACTTCTTCAAAGCTGCTTCGAACTGTATTCTGTCAGCGGTCGAAGGTGTGGGTAGGCACGGAACTTACGAGGGGGATAATTTCTGCTGGTTCTGTAACCAGTCGATGTGCCAGTTCCTCATTGAAGGAGATCAAGTGTCCAACATCAACATCACAATAATATTGCTTTAAGAGGACGTTCTCGCGGATTTGGTCACTGTGCGACGTTAGAGGAGGCCTTGCAGGAGGGGGAAGGAGACTCACCGATAAATGAAGACGCTGTCGAGTCTGAACTGTAGAATGAACTGCATCAACTGTGATTGTATCTGCTGGCGGGTATCATCGCCCTCATCATCGGGAGGGAGGACAGACAAGCTGTAGACTGATCGGTGGTCCATTGTGAAGTTGAGGCGCTGCGAAAAGGGGGCGAGGAGCAAGTCAACAATGCAGACCGGCTTCGAAGAGAAGAAAGGGCGTGGCGGGGAGCAGTCGGATATTGGACCTGATCTGCGACTTTCAGAAGTCGTATTCTTGTTGTTGTCGTCGTCGTGGTGGAAGAGAGGGTGTACTGTTGTGGTGGAGTTGTTGATGGAGGGGGAGGGATGAGGAAGATCAATCTCGACGCGAAAGAAAAGGAGACCGCGTACTTTCGCGAAGAGCGCGTCTGAAATTGCTTGGCATTTTCTGGCTGTTAAAGTGCTTGCAGTAGTGCTGGCGGGAGACCCCTGCCCAAGCCCGACTCGGCCGCGAAAGGCTCCAGATCAGATCCAGAGCTTCAAGTTGGGATGGATATCGACAATACAATAAACAACCACAGCCAAACCGACCGGCGATAATATGCCCACGACTCACCAGGCTTTGAGCTCCTCGCATCGCCCTGCGCTCGTCTTCTCTCTGCAATGATACCCAGATAGCGATTCATCGATTCGTCACCAAGCGCGTTGCCATTTCGCCCGCACGCCCGTCCCCGTGGCCTTTCTTTGACTTTGCCTCAAAGTGACTCCTCTATTTCGACCTCTGTACCACGAACACCCACCCCGATAGGCGACACTTGAAGGAGAAACTCCGTTGGACTGTTGTGGGGAGGTTGGAGGTTGGCAGAATCAATTGGGGAGCCGACGAGCAACGAGCAGCCATCAGTCTTGGCTCGAAGCTCAAGTCCAGAGGTCCATCACAATGGCATCTCCGGCGCCGCGATATTCGATCGACAGTCTTTCTCCCATATCACCTACTCCCTCTCGAAGCGAATATCCTTTCCCCAGGTCAGTACTGGACATGGTATGCGGGGTGATGGGCGCTGACAGACGAAAGGCCAGGCTCCAGTGGAAGGTTCCAGCCCCGGCGAGGTTCTACGGCCAGCTCAATACATTCTATAGGTGGCACATTAGATACGGCGGCACATTGGCATGGCTTGAATGAATCTAGTCAAAATGGTACGTTTTCATAAATTGGGGATCGTAGCTACTAACACTTATAGCTATATCAACCCTGCTGCAACCACCGATCGTTCGAACAGGCCTTATCCCACATACATCTGCTCCAGCTTCGAGCGCCCATAAACCACCTACCGCTCGAGATATACCCCCTGTTACCCTCACAAACATCGCACACGTCGACCCATCCGAGTTCAAACCATATCTTACCCAAGTTGGAGGTCTTTATGATGCATTACAGCGAGCCAAGGACAATGAAGATGATGGAGGGACACAGCTCTTTAGGAAAGGCAAATCTGATGACTTTTCAGACCTCCTGGATATGGACCGCAAATCAGCAAGTCGACCGAATCTTTCTCGAAAAGCTTCACTTGCCTCGCTAGCATCGTCCATCGAGACCCCAACCATAAAACGCAGGACAAGCGGGGGCCCAGGGAGAAGGGCCGCGCATGCGACTACGCCCCTATCAACAATACCAAACGTTTATTTCGAAGAGGACTTTCATCTGGAAAACCCGCGGACTTTCGATGTGGTCAGTGAGCGATCTGAGGTGGTCAAACCGGCGCCTGGTTCTCCAGATGAACGGAGAGCTTCAAATGGAGTGGCTGTGGGACAAAGGAAGGCCTTAGCGACCAATGCGATTCTTCAAGAGAAACTGTCATGGTATATGGATACTATTGAGGTGCATCTGATCTCTTCAATATCAACTGCGTCAACTTCTTTCTTTGCTGCCTTGGGATCACTGAGAGAGCTGCATCACGAAGCCGCGGAATCCGTAGACCGTATCAAAGCTCTACGAAAGGAACTGGCAACTCTGGATGAAGAAATGGCTGTCGGGGGACTGAATATTGTCAAGAAGAAACGGCGGAGGGAAAATCTCAAGCAGTTGAGTGATGCTGTTCAACAATTGAAACAAGTTGTGGAAGGACTTGCAAGTTGCGAGTCTCTGGTCGATGAAGGCGATGTCGACAAAGCTTTGGATGCAATCGACGGCTTGGAGAAGCTCATTTCTGGAGTGGCCAGCAAAGACACCAAAATCCAGCTCAGGGACCTCAGGGGAGCAGCAGCTTTGAATAGTGTGAATAGTGACCTGGATTTGTTACGGCTGCGCATCGGCAAGGTTTATGAAACTAGATTCCTCAATGCTCTGATTGGCGATCTTCGACATCATGTAGAGTCAGTATCTACGCCTGACACTTTACAACGCTGGAGCAGTTCTTCACAAAGGTCCAGAGGAGGCCATAATCGGGAACCATCTGCATATCCAGCCTACCTGGCGATGAGTGACAAATTCAGAACAGAACTTTTGGGAAATCTTAGTGGGCTTCATCGTGCTCGACACACTTCTCCAGCCACCACAGCCTATCGGGAAGCGGTCTTACGAGAACTGCGGAATATCATACGCAGACCACTACCAGCCTCAAATGATGATGATGCAGATTCAATGATGTCTGCTTCTACGATGGGAGGTGGAAGGCAAAAGACCCAACAGGAGAAGTCGTCAATTCTTGCAAGGAATTTACGTGCCCTGGAACCCGAAGACGCTGAGGAGCTCCTCAAGAAGACATATATTGGCGTTGGCGAGACTCTCAGAAGGCTTGGAACACAAGTCAAGGTGCTCCTTGATGTGACTAGCACCCTCGGAGATCCTTCTTCCGGGCTGAGATCCCCTCCAAGAAGTCCAAACATGGCTGCAATTGACAGCCGAATGAGTTCGGCCCCATTGAAGGGAAATTCCGGTCGAGAGATCCAAGAAGAGATGCATCAAACACTCGACATGTCAAACCTTCTCGGGCAAGCAGTGGATATTGCACAGGATAAGATTGTGAAGGTCCTTCGAGTACGATCCGAGCAAAGCATACACCTTTCAGTCGAGAATTTCCTTCGATACTTCACTTTAAATCTTCTCTTCGCCAACGAGTGTGAGGCCGTGTCTGGACGAAGTGGCACGGCTCTCAAGAATGTTGTGAACGGTCACATTAAAGACTTTGTACAACAAATGAGCGAATCCGAACGTCAAGCATTGGCCACTGGGATGGAGGCAGACCCTTGGAATGCAAAAGACTTCACCGATGCAGACAATGAAGAGTTAATGCGGATACTCTCTGCAAGTACCGAGGATGCAGAAGCTTGGAGTTCAGGAAGCAAAATTTGGCAATCTCCATCTAAACAATCACAGCCCGATACTGTTGCAAGCCTTCTTGCTGCTCAGGTGAATGGAAACTCTGGGACCTCGACGCCTTCAGGAGCACCCTCGAAATCGACCACTCGTCCTGCTCACATAGAAAGCGAATCTTTTATCCTCCCAGTCTCTGCAATCCTATGCTTGCACGGCCTCTCATCCTTCCTCCATCTCAACACCGGCATTCCATCCATGACATCTGAAATCGCTACATCCATGATCTCGTACTTAAGTCTCTTCAACTCTCGCTGTACACAACTCATCCTCGGCGCAGGAGCAACTCGTTCTGCCGGCTTGAAAAATATCACAACCAAACATCTCGCTCTCGCTGCTCAAGCATTATCCTTCATTAGCAGTCTCATTCCTCACATCCGCGAATTTGTCCGTCGACATTCTGGCTCCGGCTCGGCCGTTTCCTCGCTAATGGGCGAATTCGACAAAGTCCGTCGAGCCTACCTAGAACACCAACAATCGATCTACGACAAACTTGTTGACATAATGGCCGGCCGAGCAACTGCTCACGCCAAAGCCATGAAACTCATCAACTGGGAGCAAAGCAAGGATGGTGTGAACACGTATATGGAGACTTTAACTAAGGAAACAAGTACTCTCCATCGTGTTCTCTCTAAGCATCTTCCAGATATGACAGTCAAGATGATCATGGAGCCTGTGTTTAAAAGCTACAAGGAGCAGTGGGGCAAGGCATTTGGCGATGTGGTGTTGGGGAGTGAGGGTGCGCAGGCCAGGTATGTCTTTCCCTTATAACCCTGACTTTGGATTCTTCAACTAACATACTCTAGGATGCTGCGTGACACGGAACATTTCAAGACTAAGATCGGAAGCCTAGACGGTGCTGGTGACGCGGGTGATTATCTCGTGAACCTCGTCAAAGCGAAGAACGTCCCGAAACCGAAAGTAGCCACTCCACCACCTCCTCCTGCTCCGATCGAAGAAAAGGAAAAGGATGTAGAAAAAGTGGAAGCGCCTGTGGCGAATGGGAAGAGTAGTTCTGACGAAGAGACGAATGGGAAAGGAAATACAGCTGTAGATGAATTAGAAAAGGCGCAGACCAGCGCTGCGACCGCTTAGCGACTAGATGAGATGAGATACCGGGAATATTTGCATATCGTTGGAATAGCACTGCGATCTCAACCTCAACGCGTAAACAGTGCATATGTTTCCACGTTATGAGATGCATCAGGTCCCAAATGCGGGAAGACACGGCTGCTCTCGCCTTGGTCTGCCTTGCCAGGAAGCTTGATTTGCGGCACAGCATGTCAGCCTTGTAGCTGGAGTCAGCCCTCGCTGCGCCCACCTCATTTCTTTCCTGCTCTCAACCTTCTTCATCTCACTTCCCATTTTCAGATGTCCCTCCTTCCGTTTCATCTCTCGCTCTCACTCTTACAGTAGTGAGTAGTTCTAAGCCAAACCAAACCGAATCGAATCATCCGTCATCCATCCCACCGTCTCCTTCCTTCTTGATATCCCAGTTTCCACTATTCGACTGAAGCATACATCCATACCTGGCTATACACACACTATCTCACCATCTCAAATCCGTATCGAAATCAAAATCAAAACAATGCCGCCCTCAACACACATCACCGTCTCAGTCCATACCAACACCCACACCCAAACCGCCCACCACACATCCTCCCCCCAATGCCTCAAATACGCATCCTTCATGCACGGTCTCGCACCAGACTGGGCACCCTTTCTCCCCCTCCTCTTCGGTCTTCTAGCTGTCCTCTTCACGAACGCTACTAGGTGGACAACACCTGGTGTTTGTGATGAGCCGAAATCAAAGCTAGCCGCCGAAGCTGCTGCCCAAGACCCAGAAACCGCACCTGAGACATTTCCTGTAGGTACTCAAACCTCGTCTAGAGATATCGAAGCGGAAGAAGGGGGAGAAAATGAAAGAGAGAGAGATGCACCGCCACCTTATCAACCTCCCACTTCAGCAGGAATATCAACTTCGACATCGACACCCGAACCAGCACCGCAACCGCAACCACAGACAGAAACTCAAACACACACATGGATGAACCCCAAGAAACCACCTATCAAAAGCACATCCGCGCACCACTTCGTAGCTGGGACGTTCTTCTTCCTCCTCACGCTCACGTCTCTAGTACTCGGGGGATTGAGTATACAAGCTGCCACACTATGTCATCCGGATGGGGAGTCTGGGACTGGGACGAAGATTTTCTGTAAGTCCTTCCATCCTCTCCTCCTGTTTATTTCTCACTACCTCAATCTCCAAATTCCAACCACCGTCACCATCTCCTCGTTGCAGCCCACCCCAAAACTGCACCTACCACCTTCTATTCTTTACTTTACTTTACATTGTCAATCACACCACACCTGTCTAACACCCCCTCCTTCCAAAGTCTGGACCCTCTACACCCTCCCCCTCTCCTGGTCCACCACCGCGCTCTCCTCCTTCCTAATCCTCCTGCGCAACCTCTGGGGCCCGAAAATGGCACAAAGGTTCCCACTCGATCAGAGTTCTGTCGCCATGGGTATCTTGATAGCGGTTATGTTCCCGTTTGTTTTCGTCGGGTATATTTTAGGGGGAGCGGCGGTTTTGGTTGTGCAGGCTTGTCAGGGGGTGTGTTGTGGTGTTAGGGAGGGGGATGAGGTGGAGGAGGGGGTTGAGTTGGAGGATGGGAGGGCTGCGGAGGTGGGTATACTGGCGAGAGCGAGGGAGAGTGAGGATGTAGGTGGGGAGGAGGGAGAGGATGAGAGGGTTGCGTTGATGGGGGGTGGGAAGAGTGATGTTTAAGTAGTTACTGTATTCATATGCTCTTTACACGGAGGAGGATTATTATTGATCTGTATAACTACTATGACATCGTGACTCATAAGGAACAAAATCGAAAGGAAAAAAAATAAGTTCCAAAAACCATACGGGGAAAGTCGAGAAGAAAAACATCCCACGAGATTCTAGATTAGTAGGTTTACTAGAGTTGGGAAGATGAAGATGATTGGAGACACGATTCCCAAAACGAGGAATTTGGCGGGCTATGAACATTTCTGGGATGAGACGACCGCAAGGTCATATTGTTGGAAGCTTGATATGGTAAGAGATTTACTTGGTTCAAAGAAATCTCTGGGGTGAAATGTAGTTGCTAACTAAATCGCCGTAGTCCAACAGCGTGGTACTGTCTATGAACCTGTGAAAAAACAGGTAAAATCCTAGTAGTTGTAGTTCTGATCCGAGTCCGATGAAAAATGGCGTTGTTTAATTGTGACTGAGCGAGATCAGATGTTGTATTACTCCATCCCTATCGTGATTTCAGCGCGCAAGTTCCTCTTGGAGCAAGAGACATTTCGAGCTGGAGTTCTTGGGTGGATGATTGATATAGTGGTCTTTTCTGTGGTTATGGAAGGAGCATATATCCCGAGGGGTTTTGTTAACATGTTGCTTTCATATTAATTTCATGGTGTAGTGTAGCGTAGTGTGTTGCAGGTCTGGATTGATGGAGGGAGATGTGACAGGATTAAAGTTTCCAAAACACCAGATACTTACAGCTTTCTCCGTGCTTTAAAATCAGAATGTGAGCTTTCAAACTTACAGAAAATCTTCTCAAAAGCTTGTAAGTTTTAAATCAGCTCGCCTTTCATTTCCCCAGTTCTGAAAATTCACACACTCAGTCGTCGTCCTGTCGTGCAAAGTCTCAACCCTCATGCTTCAAGCTTAGCTAACAATTGACTAACTAAGTTCTTGGTCCTCACCCATGCAACTCGATAGCATAAACACTCCAGATAGCATAACTACCAAGCCCCTAGCTCGGGATCCCAAGATCCAATTGGCCCTCGGCGTCATAACTGTCCAGTATCCACGAACGATGATCCCTTCCACGATGCACTTGCCAAGGGAGGGGAAAGGGAGTGAATGACTTGGCGAGAAGAGAGATTTTTTTCTTTTATCTTATCAGATCGGCCCATAGCAAGAGTGTCTTTGCTGCTTCGCGCGGCGCTTGCAACGTAATATCTTTCTGTATTCGGGGTCGTTTCCCGTGGCGCTTGTTTGATTCGGTTTGGTTTGGGTCGGTTGTTGTGGCACTTTTTTGATAGACTATTTGATGGTCGGTGTTCTTTAGATGTGGAAGTAGGGATTGTTACTTTAGGTTTCGCTTGCTTGGTCTCCTTGTCAAAAGGATCCTTGCAAAGTTCACAAAGTATCGTCTGATAATTTGCCTGTCAATTCTAGACTTCCAAACCATCCAGAGCCCGGTATCGGGAAGCAAAACCCAATGCCACAGTATTCGATCTATGTACTAGTGGATACTATACATGAATTTAACGTTGCAGCATGCAGTATGCATTTACAGGAGAGTGAACTGCGGGATGGACACCTACGGAGACCAGACGACTGGGATACAAGCCAAGCCAAGCCGGCCAAGGAACCTAGAAGCAGTGAGGTGGATGGATCTTCACTTGAGGGCGGGATGGGATGGATTTTGCTCTGCTCTGCTCTCCCATGTGAGCTGCTAATGGATGAGATAAGATATAGAGGGTTGGCTATATTCTTGTGTTCCGATCTTCTCTTCTACTTGCTCTGCACTCACTCCACTCCGCATCTCCTGTGTGCACTACCTCCTTTTCTTAGACTTAGGTCGTTGAGAGTAGGCTCAGGTCAGGTTAAGTCAAGTCGAGCAAGCAGTCATGGCGTCCACTACACCAGCCGAGAATAGACCACTGGAGTCGACTATCGATATTGAGAAGACTCCTGTCGATAGGGATAATGTAAACGAGGTGCTGGATGATGAGAAGTTGGATGTAGAGGAGGGGTCGACGCATAAGCAAGATGGTGTTAAGCGTGTTGAGGCCATCACTTCAGTATGGACCAAGAAAACTCTGGCGTTGATGTTCATTCTGTAAGTGTCATCTGTCATCTTATATATTCTCGAGCAGATCTATACACATACGACTCCCGGAATCCATACTAACACAAGACATTCAGACTCTACCTCGTCTCTTTCGTCGAGCTCCTCATGTCTTCCATCAACTCAAACTTGACCGCCTACATCACATCCGCATTCTACTCACATGGTCTACTTGGAGCAATAGGTGTCGTAGCCACCATCGTAGGCGGCGTATCGGCCTTCACCATCGCAAAGATCATCGACATCTGGGGCCGAGTTGAGGGGTTCCTCCTCATGCTCTTCATAGTCTCACTCGGACTCATCATGAAAGCCGTATGCAAGGACGTGACAACCTACGCCGCAGCCCACACCTTCTATTGGGTCGGCCATCTCGGCTTGCTCTATGTCATCGATGTGATGCTAGCTGATATGACGACGTTAAAGAATCGGATGTTGGCGATGACTATCAACGGCACGCCGACGATCGCTACGACTTTTGCTGGTCCGGCGATCGCGGAGCTGTTTTATGAGGAGTCCACCTGGAGGTGGGCGTTTGGTGCTTTCTGTATCATTTTGATTGGCGTGAGTATTCCTGCGGCGGCGGTTATGCTGGCTCAGCAGCGGAAGGCTGCTAGACTTGGTGCTCTCCCTGAGAGAGTCCACAAGCGGAATGCGTTTGAGTCGTTCAAGTTTTACGTTGTTGAGTTTGATGGTACGTGTACTCCAATCCTTGAATAAAGGAAGGAATAAATCCCTAAAGACAGTACACTGATACTCAACTAGTCCTTGGTCTCCTGTTCTGCACAACCGCATTCTCACTCATCCTCCTTCCCTTCAGTCTCGCAAACGGGCAATCCAAAGGCTGGGCAAGCGGAACCGTCATCTCAATGCTAGTAGTCGGCACCATATCAATGATTGCCTTCGTTCTCTGGGAGAGATATTTCGCACCCGTTCAATTCTTCCCGTTCAAGTACCTGGCCAACAGGACGATCATCGGCTCGTCGCTCCTCTACGGCTTCATGTTTGCCTCAATCTTCTGCTGGGATACGTACTATTACTCGTACCTCCAGGTAGTGCATGATCAGAGCATCAGGAACTCCGGGTATATCCTGAATGCGTTCTCGCTTACGTCGTCGTTCATCTCGCCGTTTATTGGACTGTGAGTTCTCACCCTCTCTTCCCCTTTCTTTTTCTTTTCTTTTGTCTCTAACTACATGTGTCCTCCTCACTACTGCTGCATATACTAACTCTCCCATTCCAGACTCATCAGCCGCACTGGCGACTACAAATACACATCCTACGGCGGCATCCCCTTTGTAGTCCTCGGCACCGTCCTCCTAATCCACCTCCGCACACCCAGCACCCACGTCGGCCTCCTCGTAATGTGCCAAGTCTTCAACGGAATCGGCACGGGGATCTGGGCGACGTGCGCAGCACTAGCAGTCATGGCCTCCGTCTCTCACCAACAAGTCGCCGTCGCCATCGCCCTCTGGGGCATGTTCGGCTCCATTGGGGCCGCGATCGGTCAAGCCATCGCCGGGGCCCTGTGGACTAATATCCTCCTCGAGCAGCTGTTCAAGGCTCTTCCTGAGGAGAGCAAGAACCTCACGGCGACGATCTATAGTTCGTTTGTCATCCAGCAGGAGTATCCCATGGGCACCGAGATTAGAGATGCGATTATTGTCGCGTATGCGGATGTGCAAAGGAAGATGGTTATTGCCGGGAGTGCGTTCATGCCCGTTTGTGTGTTGGCAATTGTGCTGTGGAAGAGGATGGATGTGAGGAAGATGGAGGAGCATAAGACGCAGAGTAAGGGGACGATTTGGTAGGTTAGTGGTTGAGTGTGAGAGGATCCGGGGCTGAGAGGAATGGAGGGTTTGGTAGATGTGTATTGCTACGCTATGTGGATGTATTGATAGTAAACATAAATAATATGAGTCGGTTTGCCATACCTAAGATGAAGACAAGGCAGATATCTTGAAATAAAATGGCTCGAAGATCCCTTTTTGGTATAGAATGGATGGAGGTAACATCAAATGGGGACTTGGAGAAAAAATGTTGGGTGGGCCGGGGGGGGGGGGGGGGGTTGTTGGATGTGTAGTGATGCGTGGTCATGGCTTTGTGTTACCCGACTAATACCTCGAGGCGGTCATGCGGTGGCCTCTGGAGAGCGCGTGCTTGTCTACCTCCTTTAGGACTTGGAGTAACTGAAACCAATATCAGAAATCTTTCTCAGTTACTCGATAAGTCCGTGTAAAACCACTCAAAGCCCCCATTGCAGCCCAAAATTCGTCCAATCCATAAACTCACTCCCATCGCCCTGATCGCCAACAAACATCGACTGGACATCAGAAAACAGATTCGGGTCCTGCAGCATGACCTCCGGTTCCGAAGCGTTGAGTAGCGGAGCACACATCCTATCTATGATCTCCAGGCACCGCTCGGCTAGACGATTACTCACTGCTACGTAGGAGAGGAGGTTTTTGGTGACGCGGAGGTCGTCGAGCCAGGATGGTGCGTGGAGAGAAGTGGGTGTTGTGATGAGGAAGATTATTGGGATTAAGCCGGCTTGGAAGAGAAAGTACCTATGATAAATCAGTACGTAATATTTGTAGAACGCAGAACGGGGAGAAATTACAACATGTACCAGCTCCCCAGTCTCGAAGTCAAGTTCCCAGCCATGTACTCAGAAATACTCGCAATCGTCTCCCTCGCGCTCTCCAGACAAAGCATTCGACACTTCTCATCCGATTCATCTCCATCGAGGCCATTATCGGGACCCAGGGACCAGAGCTTAGCAGCCCAGCGCAGCACAGTCGGTCGGAAGAGAATGATTCGCAGATTCCAAGTTCGCCATGAAAGTCGGTAACGCGCGAGGATGTACGCGTCGTTGGCCTGCAATTCTGGGCTGTGTACCTGGAAATACGCTGGGATGGAGTTCTGCCATGTGTCGAGTGGTACTCGGAGGCTTAGAAGCTCTGATGATGTTGGGACTGGTGTGGATATGAGACGGTGATATAGTTGGTTCGTGGTTAGATGCAGGGCTGATTGGGCTCTGAGACCGGAGTAAACGGTGGGAAGCGCTATCTCTTGTGGGAGTGACATTGTTGTCGCTGTCAAGTCCTAGAGCAGTGTGAGAACATGTTTCAACGAATTGTTGGAAAGAATTACCTCTTCGTGGATATTGAGCACTGGATTTGTATCCATGATACTAGCTTCAGGCAAAAGAACCGGACGACCAAAGGTAATTGAGGCTCCTGAATCAAAAATATAGAGTCCCCACCAAACTCTTCTTCTCATCTCCCGTTGAAGTGGACTGATTTTCCACTCAGGGAACTCTTTGTGAAGACCAAGGCTCAACGCCATCCTCACAGCCAGACCAAGGTAATTCCAGCCCGTATTGGGTTTGTTAGTCTTCTGTGTGTAGTTGCTGAGAAGAAGTAGAGCTTGCACCAAAGCCAGATTACCAGCTTCGAACACGGATGCGTCATCTTGCCAAAGAGCGTTGACCTCTTGATAGAATGTTCTGTCGATTGTGGAATTGTCGTTCCCTACACACCAAGATCCGATTGCAAGGACCGAGTTCAGTAGAATCGGCCACGTCTTGCCTTTGGGCCGTGACAATTCCCCTGAATACTGTGCTCGAAATGTTGCCTCGTGTAGGAATGGATATGCTGTGTGATAGTACAGAAAGTATGCATCGATGAAGACTTGCTCGGATATCCCCGAGAGGGGAGGTGCAATGTATGGAAATTCGTAATCCCCATCATTCAGCGGTCCACCAAGAGGAGGCTGCCTCGAAGTGTCCGTTTCTGGGTCTCCGATCAAGAGGGCCCGAAGTGGCATCACACTCGAAGTTGCACCTGGGTATTTGATAAGTCATTGAGTTGGCTGGGCCGGACCAATGAAGGCTCACCGAGATATCCAGTTCCTTCTGGCTTGATGGATAGAGCCGCCATACCATCCGACAGCCCACTGAGAGTGGTTTCCTCTGCCCAGTCGAAGCCATCTGCTTGCTGCGGTAGAGCCTCCTCTGCTCCAGGAGATGCACTTTCCCTGATAATATCACGTGATTGTATATCTGCAACCTCTGATCGCAATGGCTCTGAATCATTACGACGGGATCTACTCAATGGTCTGTTAGAAGTAGAATCCAGTAGATTACCGAGGTCGACATCTGGAACGAGCTCCGAAATGGCAGCTTCGAGTTTGCGTATACGATCTTCGGCGGCAGTGAGATTGCTGGACAGCGATGCTTGTTAGGCTATGTATCTTGGAATTGCCGGCGATGCAACATCGCATTGAAACGCACATGTAGGAGTTGTTATATACCTTCGTGTCAGAGGAGTTCTCTCAACTCTGGGGCTGTATATACATTTCTTGCCTTGGCGCGTGCAGACAGCGCAGGCTGGCAATTCCTTGGTGCACTGTTTTTTGCTTAGCATTAGCAATACAGTTCTCCTTATTCTCATCACCACGTCCATCTCGAGACAGTAACACACCTTGAATTTCCGTGTCCTGCACTCATCGCACTTCGAACTATCTCGTCAGAAGACTGGTGACAGGGGCTGCAAGCTGGACTGAAAAGCGGAGAAGTTGCAAGCAGAACTGGATGGGTGATGGATTGCATACAGCAAATCTAGGAGCCTCTTCACGTGGCATTGTCGCTTAAATACAGCGATCCTGTGGTTTGTTTATTGACATTGACAGAGAATCTTGCCATTCGAAATTGGCTGTTGAACGGAGCGGGCCATGTTGTTGTCGTTCAAGAATCTCGCGTGGCAGTTTTCTTAGTGTGTCGTGCTCCTGTGTGATAAGACCACCCCCTCGCTTGCTCCACACGGCCCGACCGATTTTAACAGTTTATTTTAATCGTTGAAGTTGACGCTTGCTCAAGCCACTCGAGGGGAGGCCTTTTTCTTAAAGTACACGTCCTGTAACAATTTCGAGGCTTTGAAGGTTATGATCCCTGAATCCATGTTACAGTAAACGGAGGCGAATTTGGTCAACCTCGCTCCGTCACTCATCTCTACCTACTTTACTTCTATAAGTTCGCAAGTAAAAACAAGTCTAATGAAAGAGTACTATCACTATATGGTGAAACGGGCAAGTTTTACATTCCTAAGTTGAATGACGCAAAAAAAGTTTTGGTTGATGGAAAGAAAGCAATATCGCAAGCAACATCAGGCTTTGTCCCTGTGCTACTGGAGTAGCATCGCTGGTGGAAGTCATACCTTTGAGGATCGCCTTTACGTTACAATTCGTCATTCGCCAGTATGGGCTTTCCAAGAACGTCAATTACACTGGAAACTCTTGCCTGCCGCAACGGTGGAAATTCTTCGGGTCAAGTTCATCGAAGGGGCATTCTTGGGAACTCAACCATGCAATCAACCATGCAAGGACCTTTGTCACTCACCACAGCCACATCGATCTAGATGATGGCCTGCCATCTCAAATCAGTCAATCAATTCAAAAAGCACAAACTTAACTATGGCATCTTTCAGCTCCAGAATCTTTGGCTTCAGCCATAGACGCTTATCTCGCTCTTTTTCATCACATGTTCTGCCAACTTCCCAAACCACTAAATTCCATCATTTCTCGCTCTCCTCAAATACGCCATGTCAATTGCACGTATTCAGTCCTTATCTCCATCCAATAGCAATTCCCAGTCCCGGACATTCTTTCCCCGTTCGATCGAAAAGTCGTGTTGTTGGAGACCCCGGCTTATGCCATCATATGTACAGTACATGATGTGATCAGCTTGGCAAAACCGTCAAAACCCAACATCGCAGCACCAAATCGCCATACCATCGACTGCCAGGCCTGGAACCGCTGTGTCAAGACAGAGAAACTTTTCTCTACCAAGAAGATAAGCGGGATTGGCATAGCATTTATGCTGGAAGACGCATTATATTGGCGTTGGGGTGACGGCTTGGCGGTGTTGTGTGAAGGGGTATAAGAGGTTGCTCTGCCTTGCAGCTCCGAGGAAATGCAAACTACTCATCTTTGACGAGAGCTTTGTTTTTATTCGATTCTAGTAGCGACTCCAAAATGTCTACCCCGATTCTGGAACACGTGAATGAAAAAGGCGGCTTGAAGGAGCACGCAGTTTCCAATCCTCCTACTTCGGACAGCGATTCCGAGATCCAGGACGTCACGCCTGAGTATGGATCGTATCGTAATCATGTTTTCTCCAGTCCAACTGTTGCGGAGTACTGGAGACAGAAGTATGAGGGGGCCCGCTATGAGGGACGACACCGTTTTGATCCATTGTTTACTTGGACTGCTGAGGAGGAGAAGCGAGTTAGGAGGAAGGTGAGAGATGAATTGCATCCATTTTTCAGGACACGGTTGCTAATGTAAGCAAAGATTGATCTGAGAATCATAACTTGGGCGTGGATGATGTTTATGGCTCTGGATCTCAACAGACGCAACATCAATCGAGGTATGTCCAAGTGTTCAATGGCAATGGCAACACAACCTGCCGTACCACTCCACCAGGTTGCAATACTGACACTTTCCCAGCTATCACAGATAAAATGCTCCCAGAACTAGGAATGAATACGAATGATTTCAACTACGGTCAAACCATCTTCCTCATCTCCTTCCTGTCGGCCGAGCTCCCATCCGGTCTCATCTCCAAGAAAGTAGGACCAGATCGGTACGTCACCATCACTTGCAAGCTTCAAAAGAAATGCTAACGAGGAGAAATAGATGGATCCCCTTCTTGATTGTCGCGTGGTCTATTACTTCAGCGTCTCAATGCGCCTTGTCGAGTAAAGCAGGGTATTACGCCGTTCGAAGTATTTTAGGCCTTCTGATGGGTGGATTCATCGTACATCCTCCATACCATGCATATGGTCATGACCTAACGTTCTTATAGCCAGATGTCGTTCTGTATTTAACATACTGGTACAAGAGTAACGAGTTGCCTACTCGTCTCGCTTGGTTTTGGACAGTGCTGAGTTCTTGCAACATGTGAGTTCTGGGACCATGTATTAACCGAGTTCATCTAACAATTTCAACAGTCTCGGATCTCTCGTCGCAGCCGGAATTCTACAGATGCGTGGAATCCACGGCTGGTCTGGCTGGCAATGGCTGTAAGCCCCCTCCTTATTGCTTATCATGCTTCCTTGACATCTCCACCTGCAACATGTACAGTGGATGAACTAACTCCCATCTAGTTTCCTCATCGAAGGCATCATAACAGGTTGCATAGGTGTCGCATCTTGGGTAGCCATGCCCGCGTCTCCATGCCAAACCGCCGGCCGAGGACGCGGCAAAGGCTGGTTCTCCGAACACGAAGAGAAGATCATGGTAAACCGTCTGTTGCGAGACGATCCTTCAAAGGGCGACATGAATAACCGACAAGCCGTCGGACTTCGAGGTCTCATTGCTTCGTTCTGGGATTTCGATCTCTGGCCGACTTATATCGTATGTCTCTCGTGATATCTTTACGCTGTTCTCCAGCTAATGGACATATCTAGATTGGATTTTGTGCTTACATCCCACCTAACCCGCCTGGAACCTATCTCGGTCTTATTCTCCGCGAATTGGGCTTCAACTCCTTCCACGCCAACCTCCTCACCATCCCAGGACAATTCATGTTCCTCATAAACGTACGTCTCCTCCCCCAACTGCCCCCTCTCCCCACTGAGTCTCTCCCTAACACCCCACCCCCGCAGCTCCTCATCATCACAAAAATATCCCAATACTTCAAAGAACGCAGCATAATCTCCTCCTCCTCAAATATCTGGATCCTCCCCTTCCTAATCGGTCTCGTGACCCTAAAGAAAGACGCCAACCTCTGGATCCGTTACGGTCTCCTCTCAGGCCTGGTCTCGTACCCATACTGCCACGCCATCCTTGTCGGCTGGAACGCGAAGAATTCCAATACGGTGCGCACGAGAGCTGTGAGCGCCGCGCTGTATAATATGTTTGTGCAGAGCGGGAATATTGTTGCGGTGAATATTTATCGGGATGATGATAAGCCGTTGTGTGAGTGTCCCCCTCACCTCATCATCTTCACTTCCCCCGGAATCAACCCTTCTCCAACTTATCGAACTCGCTTATCGTCAATCCAAAATTTGATTTGTCCTGTGTGCTGATAAAAATAGACCTCCGAGGCAATAGAATCCTCCTCGGCATCTGCTCCTTTAACATCGTCCTCTTCTACCTCGTCAAAGCATACTACATCCGCCGCAACAAGAAGCGAGATGCTATCTGGAACGCGATGACTGTTGATGAGCAGGAAGACTATATAGCTAGTACGAAGGATGAGGGTGCGAAGAGGTTGGATTTCAGATTTGCTCATTGAGCTATGGAGTCGAGAAATGGTGATGTGGATTGTGGAGGTCTTGGATGGGAGGATGAGCAGTGGATAGCGGCTGTCTTGAGAGCTAGGCTTCTGACTCCGGGGGATTGAAGTATGTGCTTGGTGCCTATGCTAGTTGTCTGAGCATAAATAATCCGAGAAATATATGATTACTTCAGGCAATGTTTCCAAGATGTCTTGTGCTTGATCGAAACTCGCCACATAAGCTGTCAAGTTCATTTTGCGAAGACTTGACGTACTGCCCTTGAAAAGCCTCTGATTGTCCTCTTGAGGCGGATATGGCTTTGGTGTAGATCGGATAGTTCTCAAGGCGCAGAGCTTGGTCAGGAAGTGATTGGCAACAAGAAAAAGATGACGACGTCCCTTGCGTAAACCCGTATAATGCAATGCAAAAGACATCATTCACACTCAATCGTCCTTAAACTCATCTCAAAAGCCCACGCAACCTCTCCACCTCCTCCCCACTCGCAACGTCCCCCTCTCCAACAACAGCACTGGAATGAAAAGCCTCCGCCCGTGTACTCTCAATCAACACGTCCAGATTTCCCGACCTCACCCCTCCCCCGACAATAATCTCAATCCTCCCCCTCGCCCTCCTCACCAACCTCGCAAGAACCTCTTTCCCCTCGATAGCATTCTTCCTACCCCCACTCGTGAGCACAGAGGTAAATCCCAGCTCAATAAGCTCTTCAAGTGCATCTTCCATCTCCTCTTCAGGTATCTCATCGAATGCACGATGGAACGTACATTTCCTTCCAGCAGTACGACCGAGTAACTCCCGACACGCATCTCCATCAACCTTCCCCTCCGCAGTCAACACCCCAAACACAAACCCATCCACCCCCTCACGGCCAAACATCTCAATCTCCCTCTTCATCCGTTCCCTCTCAGCCGCGCTGTAAACGAAACCACCGCCCCTCGGCCGGATCATGACATTAATCGGGATACTGAGTTTCGATTTTACGGAGATGAAATCTGAGAGAAGAGGTGTGACGCCGCCTAGTACTTGCTCGGCGCATAGTTCGACGCGGGAGGCGCCGTGGGCTTGAGCCAGGAGCGCGGATTCGGGATTGAAGCAGGCTATCTCTAGGAGAGGCATGATGAACGAAGGTTGCTCTTGATACTTGATACTTGAATTCCAATTGCCAAGGAAGGTGCTTTTCCCCGTGATCTATTGGCCGTTCGATTGAATAGAGGATTCCAAGTGAACCTGGTGGATGACTTGCTGTCAAAGTAACCAATCACACCAATTCCTGTATAAAACCAACCAGGCCAGATACGGAAACACAAGCCAGAAATCACCACGGGCCGGGATAAGTCTCCGTTTCGAGATCTGGGGATGTTGTTCAGGATGTGAGTGAGCTGTAATTCGAGGCTGGTAATTGGATGTTTCGACCTGACCTGGCTACAGCTTACCCGAAAGTGGGAGGTCCATCCGAGCCGGGGCAATTCTGGTGCACTACAGTACAGTAAGTACTAACCGAACTTTACAGTGCCTTATCTCCCGTTCTTATCGTTAACCGAGTTGTTGTCCAACGACAACTCGTCACTGAAGTTCCAATTGGAGTTGATGGTCACGTTTGAATGAGTCGTGTAATGGTGGGGATGTATGTACCATAACTATGGAGGGAGGTAGGTGCAGCCCTATCTATAAGAGGGGATGGTTGTTCCGTAGATCTGGTTGATGGATTCTTCTTTTGTTTCGTTGAGTTCTGAGTTCGTGACTACCTCCCCCCACTTGAAGTCAACTTATCTCTCATCTATCATCAAGACGTATCTCAATATCTTTCGCTTTCCTTCACGCCTAATTACTATCTCCCTCCTTATCATCTCATCCTCTCAAATTTCAATTCATTTCCGTTCCATTACTCCCTCCTCTTGAACGGAATTAAACCAAGCTGAGCTGAGCTGAGCTGTCCGCTCCAACCACAATCATGGTCCGTCATAATTTCGAATACCCCAAAGAGGGAACAAACACCATCAACAGATACAAACATCAAGGTATGTTCCCATCCCATTCCAACCTATTCTCCTTTCTTCCCCATCCCATACTTCCATCCCTTCCCATCTTATCCAACCCCCAATTTAACACCCAACCAGCCGACTACTCTCTCCAAACAATCCACACAATAATCAACACCAGTCCCGTCCTCCACGTCTCCTTCTCCCCCTCCCCCACCGACCCCTTCCCCGTGATCCTCCCCATGATAGGCCAAATGGGATCCTTCTCGCGACCATCCGCCTCCTTGGGGGACACACTAGACTGCTACCTCCACGGCTACGTCTCCTCACGCATCATGAACCTCGCTCGCTCCTCCACCTCCCCCTCCACAACATCCTCCACATCCACTCCCACCGAAACCAAAACCCCCGGACTCCCAGTCTGCATAGCCGCCTCCCGCGTCACCGGCCTAGTATTGACCCTCACGCCCAACAGCCACAACTACAACTACCGGTCCTCCATCCTCTTCGGCCACGCCTCCCTCGTCGAGAGCGCCGAAGAGAAACTCTACGCCATGGAACTCATAACCAACAGCGTGCTCGCCTCCCGCTGGGAGAACACCCGCGTGCCGCCCAACGCGGCCGAGATGAGCAGCACGTGTATACTGCGGGTTAATATCCATAGCGGGAGTGCAAAGGTTAGGGAGGGGGGCCCGTTGGATGAGAAGGGGGATGTGGGTGATGAGGGGACCGTGGGGAGGGTTTGGACGGGGACGTTGCCGCTGTGGGAACAGCTTGGGGAGGTTAGTTGGTGTTTCTCTCTCTCTCGCTTTTTTGTCTCTTTCTTTTCTGTCTCTTTTTCTTCTGGTGTTTGATTTCGAAAAGCTCCTCCGACTTCGATTCTTGATCTTGATCTTGATGAGAAGGAATGAACGTCCGTCTTATCATGAGAGACAAAGGGTCAAAAGACGAAGAGAAAAAAGGCAGAAAAAAAGGACCAGACCCGGAGTGTAAATTTCAATCAGCTCTGGATGGAAAAATTCCTGATCAGATCAGACGTCTCTTCCCAATCACCCACAAGTACTAACCCCTCCTCTTCACAGCCCGTCCCAGGCCCCTACAACGCCGTAAAAGAAGTCCCCGAACACATCACGGCGTACAGGGAGGAGTTCAATAGGGAGAGTAAGATGTATGCCGAGGAGGCTGCGAGGAAGGATGCTCCTGTTCCGGGGAAGAAGGAGGGGGATGAGTGAGAAGGTGTGATTTGGATTTTCTGAGAGTTTGTTCCCAGAGCGTTTTCCCGAAAGCCGGAGGGGATTGAGATGGATATTTCGAGGTATAGAAAGATTGCAGATTTGAACCATTTGGCTGTGTTTCGGAGGGGGTTTCGTGTCGGTTTGCTTGATTTGCAAGTTATTCGGGTACTGCTTGTCCTTGGCAAGATATTGCACCTCATAGGCAGCCTCGCTTATTTGGCCGCTTTGAGAAAACTTGAGAAACAGAGCATGGGATCTCAAGTAAAACCTACTGGGGTATCAATTATTTTCATTACTCATGCTATGCCATCTATCATCTAAAGACCATCAGCCTCCTGCCTAACTCTAACCTCTCTCACCAATGCCTTCGCCTCCTCGACCTCAACACCATCCTGACATAACTCTGTCGCTAACTGCATTGCCCGATTGTAATCACCCGTCCTCATTGCATGTTTCGCTAACCACATTCGTGCTTTTGATGTTGCGGCTGTGACACCCGTTCCTGATCCCGTGTCTCCACCTCCCTGCGGCCTCGAGTCGTCTTCTGATGATTGGGAGTCTGCGTGGATATTGATCACAGAAGAATCGAGATTCTCAGCCGCTCCCTCTTCCTGAGCAACACACATCTCCATGTACGATCTCGCTTCTGCTTCATCTTCGAGTCGTTCGTACATTCCCGCAATCTGAAGCAGAATCTCTGGATCCATGATTGCCGCCCTCTCTCTACCTCCACTTCCAAACGAGCTACCAACACCAGCATCGTAGTAGCTATCAGCTTGTAATGCCCTCTTGAGCGCTTTGATACCCTCCAGATCACGCCCCATTTTTTGGAGACATGACCCAACAGCCATCCACATTTTACCATCCCACGGCCTCAACCCTGCCGCACGTTTGTAGTACCAAAGTGCGTATGCATGCATCTCCAGCACCTCATAAGTCTGTCCTAATCCATACCAAGCTCTGTAATCTCTCCTGTTGACATCCACTGCTCTTCGATATGACTCGATAGCTGCATGTGTGTTTTTCAACTCGACATATTCATGGCCCATCAGAGTCCATGCACTAAGACAGGATCGATCCAGGGTTAACGCTCGCCGGAAATACTGAACTGCCTTTTCGTGGGAGGAGAGAAGAGAATAGTAATTTCCAATAACTACACAGGATTCCGGGCGGAATTTGTCCACAGCCGAACAAAGATGGGCGAGAAATGACAGTTTCGGCCGTAGGTTCATGACATAAAGAATATTTGAGTAGTGATCTAAGGAGTCGAGCCGATGTGGATGGAGAGCTAGTAAATTGCTGAAGTGAGCGTCGGCCGTGACAAAGTCTTTGGTGTGATAAGCCAAAAGAGCCACGCAAGTGAGAATGAAAGGACTTGTTGGGAATATTGAGAGTAATTGGTCCAAGCGGGCAGACAGGTCTGGACCTGATTGGTACAACTCGAGGGAGGTGTGGATATTAAAGATGAAGCCAAAGATGTGCGCTGGAACTCTCTGACCCAGCTGCTGTAACTATGAACTGTTAGCATTATTCGGAAGCTGGAAAATTCATACTTACGTCTTCCATCCTCCCAATGAGGGAGGCCATTTCTAACCAACAGCTCCAATTCATCTGGTACAAATGTACACTTTTCAAAAGCCAGTGCATAGCTTGGGCTTCATTCTTGTCCTTTGCAAGCACCATGCCATATCTGTAAGAGTTAGCAAATGCACAGTTAGACAAGATGGTCACATACAAGTACTCAAGCCATCCCTGACTGCCATCTACAGATCCATTCTCGTTTGTATGCTCCAGGAACCAGGTTTCCAAGAACCGGCTTATCACATTCAATTGTTTGTTGATAGCATTCCCACCATCATGAGGACCCATGACCATTTCACTATCCTCATCTTTTTTCTTCTCTCCGGACATGAACTTGGCATACAGGGCAAGGAACAAGCTCTTCTGACTGAGCTTTGGGGTAGCTACTAGCGCAGTACTTGTACGAGCCGCTGATCCCCTAGATTTCCCCTTTCCTTGTGGTGCAGAGGCATTCGGGTTCTTTGTAGCGGCTGTCGACAGAATGCCAGACAGAACAGTATCTGGAAGAAAGACGGCGGCACATCGATCGAATTCGCGGCAATCGAAGAAGGACTTGGCCAGTAGGTATTGATTTATCTCTTTCGCCTCGAGCTGGGCTTCTTCGGGGTCGACGTTCCCCGTAACAACAATGGGTGGCACTGCTGCTGCTGGGACCTCGGTCATCTGCGAGTCCTCGGGCTCTATGGAATCTTCGGTGGTTGATAATGAAGTGAGGAGTTCTGCGGCCCTGCGCTTGGGTTAGGGGATGCATTCAATGGGTAGAGATGGTATCTTACCATTTGGCAGACTGATAGAGACATCTCTCGGAACATTTCACGACGGCCTCTTGCAGATTTGCCCGCATTTCAGCGGCATCTCGCTGGCTGAGCATACTGATTGATTGATGATGGCTGCTGGCCACAACCAGGCCAGCGGCGGCGATGGGACGACTGGACTAATTGCGTGCCGAATTGAAGTTGGTAATGGAATGTGGGTGTATGCCAGTAAATTTCCTGAGGCCGTGAATTGGGGTGTGTGGTGCTGTGCTGACTGAGGAGGTTCTTCGAGGTGGAATGGAACTGATTTACTTTGGACGAGACGAGGCTGCGGGCCGATCCTCAACTGCCCCGTGGAAAGGAAAGCATGAAGCGACGCGTTTGATTGTTGACTTTGGGGAAGTCGCGTGCAGCTGTTAGGCCAGAGACAGGAAATATACCTATTAAATAAATAGGATAACAAACAGCTACTAAACCACCGTCTAATTCCGTCCTCCAATCTTCTACATATACCTTGAGCACCGTTTTTAGATAATCCCAAAAGCCATCCATAACAAAATAAAGGCAATGCGCTCTCATATATGTCTGTCTGACGTTGACCAAAAGACAATGCCACCAACCCCTGCATTTCATTCTGCCACCCCCACCATTCACCGCCCTCATCGCATCACATAGCATCGCATCCTCTCCCCTGCCCCCTTTTTCTCGAGCGTCCGCTTCCACGCCCCACGGCCAGCTTCATTGTCCCTCTTAGGCAGAACTGACTCGTTCCGCACCTCGATCAGCCCGAGTTCCCCAGACAATTCCAATCCAATCTATCTTCCCCATACTACGCGACAACATCTAGTCCAAATGGCGAAAACTACCACCCTCAAGGAGTTCGAATCTGTTTTCCCCAAGCTGGTAGAGGATCTGCTCGACCATGCAAAGCAATACAAGCTTCCAGCGGCATTCGTTGACTGGTACAAAGCTGTAAGAATCTTACTATGAATTCCCATACACCGCCCATCTAACAATCCATCTACAGTCCCTCAATGCCAACACCATCGGCGGAAAATGCAACCGCGGAATGTCTGTACCAGACTCAGTCTCCCTCCTCCTCGAAGCTCCCCTCACCGAAGAACAATACTTCCAGGCCGCCACACTGGGATGGATGACCGAGCTCCTCCAAGCTTTCTTCCTGGTCTCGGACGATATCATGGACAGCAGCATCACTCGACGAGGAGCACCATGTTGGTACCGCCAAGAGCACGTTGGAATGATCGCCATCAACGACGCATTCATGCTCGAAACCGCCATCTACACCCTCCTCAAGAAGTACTTCAAGACCCACCCTTCATACGTCGACCTCATCGAACTGTTCCACGAAGTTACCTTCCAAACCGAGATCGGGCAGCTGTGCGACCTGCTCACTGCGCCGGAGGACAAGATTGACTTGGACAACTTCTCAATGGAGAAATATCAATTCATCGTCATCTACAAGACCGCGTACTACTCTTTCTACCTCCCCGTCGCTCTTGCGCTCTACCACCAAAATATCGCCACCCCCAAGAACCTCAAGCAGGCAGAGGACATCCTGATTCCTCTCGGCGAATACTTCCAGATCCAAGACGACTACCTAGACAACTTCGGTCTGCCAGAACATATTGGCAAGATTGGCACGGATATCATGGACAACAAGTGCTCATGGCTTGTCAACAAAGCCTTGGCAATCGTCACACCAGAGCAGAGAAAGGTACTAGAAGAGAACTACGGACGCAAGAACAAGGATAACGAAGCCGTTGTCAAGAAGCTCTTTGACGAGCTGAAACTAGAGGATATCTACAAGGAGTACGAGGAGAAGCGGGTCGGTGAGATCAGAAAGATGATTGCCGAGGTTGACGAGTCCGAGGGCTTGAAGAGGACCGTTTTCGAGAGTTTCTTGTCCAAGATCTACAAGCGAAGCAAGTAAACATTGGCAGGGTTGACAGGGTTTGCATTTGCGGATATCCGTTTCAAGTTGCAGCATTTTCGAGCACTGCGACTCTACAATTGCATTTAATTGAAATAGCTTCTTGCTCTTCAATCATACCAATTTTAATACTCTTTCATCCTGTTCGCAGTTTGGATTCGAGCTGGACAAGAAATGTCTCGTTCCAACTGGAGAACATTCACGTAGCATCAAGTGAGTATTTTCCATTTCTGTCGGTAGCCCAAAACCCTTTCATCGCTCACTGGCCATCTGGCACGTGTGTGGTCTTCTTCCAGCCAGGCCTCTGATTCCGGAAAGAACCAAAACATCAATGTGATGGTGATTGGCCAGGCGAGCGCCACAACTTCGCACATTCCACTTTACGAAGGCTCCTCTCTATCTCTCTCTCATTTGTCCCCGAGTTCGTTCAACCGGGCAAATCGGGCTGTATGCTACCTTTTCAAAATAGAAGAACTGCCTGCCTGGCTGTCATCGAGACCCATAGATATGATAAGAGAAGGTGTCTCTATCGTTCTCGTGATGTTTATGTCATTCTTACTTTCTGTTTGCTCCTTACTATCAATTCCATGGGAGCCTGGGACCATACATCCAAAACCAACGACAATCACCCCTCAATCTCTCACTTCACACTCTCTCCTCGCACAACTCACTCACTTTTGCAACGCACCTCCTCAACCGTTCTACCCCCTAAACCTCCTGATGCACCGTCTCCACGTCGTCCTTCCCCTCCGCCCTCCCGTCAACACCCACCCCCCTCAACTGTGCCTCAATCCTCCTAATCCTCTCCTTCTCCTCATGCGCATCCCCATCCCCAAACACCAAATCCATATCCTCCAACGTCCTCCCCTGCGTCTCGGGAATAAAGAAATACGTAAACGCCAGCGCCAGCAGACAAAACGCCGCAAAGAAGATATACGTGCCCCACGTAATCTTCTCCAGCATATCGGGCGTCACCAACCCAATGATGAAATTACACATCCACGTCGTGCTCGTCGTGATCGAAATCGCCTTCGATCGAATCGACAAGGGAAAGATCTCGGACGGCAAAACCCACCCGATCGGCGCGAACGAGTACGAGAAATTCACATCGTAGATGTAAATAAACGCTATGCCCGCCCACCCCGCGGCCTTGTTCTCAGCCAGCGTATCTCCATACGAAGCGATTATCGCGCCCACGATCACGAGCGAGATACACGTCCCCGCCGCGCCAGACATCAGCAGAGGCCGTCTGCCGACCCGATCAATGAATAATAAAGCTGGGATCGTAGAGAGACAGTTCACGATCCCGTATACCCCCGTAGCGAGCAAGGACGTCGTATTCCCATCCAGCCCCAGCGAAGCGAACATCGTAGGCGCGTAGTAGATCATGGCATTGCACCCCATGAACTGCTGGAAGAACATCACGCAGCACCCGATCGCGAGGCGTTTGAAGCGTCCGAAATTCGTAAGCATTGAACCGTACTGCGCGAGGTGTAAGCGTATCCCTGAGAGTCCTGCGTAGTGGTCTCGGATGTACGTGTTCTCGAGCAGGATGGTGGCTTTGATCTCGAGTGATTCGGCGACTACAGAGGGGTGGTCGGCTGGTTTGCGACGGAGTCGAGAGAGTGTGGACATGGCTTCTTCGTCGCGCTCGCGCATGAGTAGCCAGCGTGGCGAGTCGGGGTAGAAAAGCATTCCTATACCCAGGATGAGCGCGGGGAGGATCTGAAGCGCGAGAGGGATTCGCCATGATGCGTCGGATTGGCCGGTACAGCCGTTGGGACCGACGTCGTTGTAAGGGTTGAATGTACGATCACTTCCACTACCGCCTGAGTAGGGGATATCAGGAGCACAACGCACGCCGCCGATGTAGTGCGTGCCATAGTCGATCCAGAAACTGAAGAGGATGCCAATGGTGATGGAGAGTTGTTGGAGGACGACGAGGCCACCTCTTATGTCTGGGAGAGACACCTCAGAGATGTAGAGTGGGATCACCATTGTCATCATTCCGACTGCTAGACCTGCGACTGCTCGACCGATGAAGAGCATAGGGATGTTGATGGCACCTGCTTGGATGGCTGAACCGATCACGAAGATGACGACTGAGACCATGATATCGACTTTTCGACCAATACGGTCTGCAATGATGCCGTTGAGGAGGGATCCGAACCAGGCAGCTATTATCAGTCAGAACTAACTTCACATTGGGGGAATAATGGAAGTAAACTTACCCAGCAAGATCGTAGCTACGAACCACCCCTTAAACCCACTATCCGCAAAGACGCGCGGGAATTTCGCACCGAAAGACTCCATAGTCAAAACACCAGAGACGACTCCCTGGTCATAACCGAAGAGGAAACCACCAAGTGAAGCGAACTACCAACAGTCTGTTAGTTGGCAATGCTTGGTATACGTTGGTGAAGGAGGAGACTTACGAGTGCAACTCCGAAGAGATATGGGTTGTCGAAGAGGATGCCATATCCTTTCTTCTTGGGTTGATCACCAGCTGATACTCGATCTAATTCCATCTTGAGTTGGTATTCTCAGTACCAGATGACGATTGGCGATTGAAATTTGAAAGTTGAATATTCAAAGTCGCAAGCAGAAACTTCAAAGGCCGGTCAACTCAACTGAGACAGACGGAGTCACAGAGATGTAGTGAAGTCAAGTGAAGTGAAGATCTCGAATCAATCCCAAGAGCACAATCTCTTGCTATATATATATCCAAATCCATCAACACCCTCCCAACCCAATCCCCGCCATGCACATCCCATTTCCTCACCAAATACTGTGGGGAGACCTTCCCCGTGTTTGTTTAGTCTGCGGACAACAGATTTCCGAGCTCTTCCTTGTCTCGCGGTACGGGTACGTTAAGCAACGCACCAACATTAACAGCAAAATCGCCATCGACTCAAGTAAACCCAAGCCCTCCCCATCCCCGACTCAAGAACAAACCCACCCCATCCCAGCAAAGGCAAGATCAACACACATCCCCTGATTCTTCTATCCCCCATCTGGGGATCAAGCAGTACGTTGGGGACGGACGAATGATTTCCGACGAATCAGCTTTTAGTATTGGACGTTTCTCTGTGGTGTTACTCTGTGGAGTACTGCAGGAGTCAACCGGTCGCATGTCGGTTCAAACACCGTCTTGGGCCGTGGAGAAGCTGCGTGGATTGAGGAGAAGTGCACTAAGTGATGTGATGCGAAGTAAAGTGAAGAGTGGGGGATGTGAGGTTGTACAGTGCGGACGAGAGATTTCCGACCAATCAGAGAGAGGTACGCGAAGAGCTTGAACTTGTACTATGCGGGGAAGTGTGCGAGAAAGAATGGGAGGAACACCGCTCTTCTTCCTTAGAAAAGACGGGAATGTCCACAGCCGATGCAAACGATCAATCTCTATGTGAGATCCTTTTGATTCCCGGGGTTCACAGACCAATTAGCCTGGCCTATTCTCCCCAACTTACATTAATACAATTCGGGATTTTCCAATGACCAATGTCAAAAGATTGCATTTCTCGACCTATTGCTTCTATTCATTCTGAAATAAATAAAAAGTCAATTGTCATTCACAACAGGTGGATAAAGTGAATTCAAAGGCCATGCTAAAAGGAGAAACAGAGCAACATGCAGAAAGATGAGTAAACAAAGCCCCTTTTCACCCCAAAACAATGAAAGTGTTGTTTTTAACCGAGACTCGCTTCCAACGACAACGACGTCATCCATCCGAGATTGGAATGCATTCCGCGGCTTTCAACTCTAACTCCAACATGCCACCACCACCACCGACCTCTTCCTCATTAACACAACAAACAATGAACCCCCCAAAGACCATCACGAAAAAAAATGTCTAACACCTGGTCCCCCTTCCAAAAACCCAACCCCAACCGCCCATCCCACCACACCAACAACGCCGGCACAGGCTTCAAGAACCCCTGGCCATCAGCCGAAGCCCCGTCCTGGAGCGAGCTCCTGCAATCAAACTTCCCGCTGAGTTTCTACCCGGACTTGGGCAAGAAACATCCCGAGATACGAGATGTGCAAGTCGTTGTCCCGGATTGGGGAGCCGCGGATTTGAAGAAACGCGGGTTGTGGCGGGAGAGTTGCATTGTGGGCACGACGCTGGGCCATGCGGGTGTTATTACGGAGTTGCCTCTTGAAGGCACCGTGGGGGAAACTGGAGGCAAAGAGGGCTTTTGGATCCTGTATGATCCTATTTTCTCGACGAGGGCTGGTCCTACACAATATACGGGACCAGGGAGGATGAAGAAATCGCCGTGTCAGGTGAGCGATTTGCCAGGTACGAGGAGCTCGTCGCTTTGGAGGCATATAACTGTGCTGATGAATGTAGGTTGCGATGCGGTTGTCATCTCACACAACCACTACGACCATCTAGATCTCTCGACCATCCAAGCAATCTTCAAAAGATTCCCCAAAACCAAGTATTTTGTCCCCTTGGGAAATAAGAGCTGGTTCTCCACTCTAGGCGTCCCGTCAGAATCAATAGTCGAGCTAGACTGGTGGGATAAACGCGATTACAGCGTTCAAGACTTCGGGTACTCGACAACAGAAAGTAGCAGCGAAGACACCATACTACGATTCACATGCGTCCCATCCCAGCACAACTCCGGACGAGGCGCCTTAGACCAAGGACAAACCCTTTGGTGCGGCTGGATCATCGAACAACTCCTCATCTCGAAAGACGAAGCCGAAGTCTCAACCACCCAAAGGAAAGGTACGATCTACCACGCAGGTGACACTGGCTACAGACGAACCGCCAAATCCGACATCATATGCCCAGTGTTCAAAGAAATTGGCGAGAAATACGGCCCATTCGACATCTCATTCCTCCCTATCTGGCGAGGTGGCAGTCTAGGCTTCCTCTCGAACATCGGTTTGAGGCTCTCTCATAAAGACATCCCATCTGCGCTGCACGGCTCTCCTGCCGATGCTATCGACATGCACAAGGATGTAAAGTCTCTGAATTCCGTCGGCATTCACTTCGGCACGTTTGTGGGCTCCGAGAACGAGTCTCTGGAGGCGATTCTAGAGTTCGAAGAGGCGCGTGCGGAGGCTGATGTTCTGCCGCTGAATCAGGATAAGGTCGACGAGCGTGGGCGCGCTGGCGTGGTGGATATTGGGGGAAGTGTGGCGGTGCGAATCAGTGCTCGCGATGTCAGTAATCGTAATTGAGTACCACACAAAGTGAGTATCAAGAAATTGGACCTACGGGGCCTGAATCTCTGCGCTTGATTTGGTATGATCTCACCATCTCCAATACAGACATGCTGCACCAAACAACATGTTACAAGTAGTCGTCATGGGAGCCGATGTCTGATGACTGACCGACAGGTAGGCAATTTTACCCGGTGTTTCTCAATATGATACCTTACAGAGCACTCATTAAGACCATGCTTTCCGGAAGCTAGCAAAAGTAGTTCGAAGTCCCTCGAACCAAATCGAAATTATGATTGGTCGCCAAACTTCTCTTCTCCTTGCCTTACCCGCCCTTGGGGAGGCTAAGCGGCTTAACTCCCACAACTATATATTTTCCGTGTCTATCTTTTTTTATTCCTTTCCCTTCTGTCTTTCATATAAACCATCATGAGCTTCAATAAATTGCAAGCACTACGGTAGTGTCAGCGACAATTGAAATGCGATTGTACGGATCAGTCTCGGCGATTGCGATCACAATTCAATTACACGAAATGTTTGCAGCAAAGCGAGTTTCATTTGGTAACGCCAATACACAGTGACAAGTTACAAAGGTATGCTCCATTATGTCCGCCAAAATTGCATGAGAATGCTACCACTGGCAATAGTCTCTGTTAACCATGGACTTCCCCCTAACGACATGCATAGGGGTGTCCGATAGTCCAACAAACGCCTATCTAGTATAACCTCCTCCAGTATTCAGAACTCCCACTCAGCATGCCGGCTAACAGGATCGAGGTCAAATCCTAGCATCCACCACATGTTGGGTATCCGAACACCTGTAAGGGCAGCATGGCGATGAGCGACGAAGTGGCCATGTCGGTACCCCCTTTTGAAAGTGAACCAGACCGTAGTTGAAGAGCGTTGGTCCGAAACTGCCTGAAACCGAAAACGCTAGTAAGTGCAAAAATGCGAGAAACAGAAGCGCACGCCATACTCAGGGTTCACGACTTGACAGCATGTTCTTCTGGATTTGCCATGATTTGTCGCAGATGTGTGTGTAGTTGCATTGTCGAAGTTGCATCAAGGATGTGTTTTTTTCTTGGACTTCGGAAGCTCTGCAGGAATTGGGTTTTCGAGGTTTCCTCTCCGTCGTTTGCTTCCTGTTCTGTGTCATTGTCAGTCCATGTTGTTCTTCATCGCGAATATACTGGACTTCATTACACTCAACTTACTCAAGTGAGCCGCTCCAACGAGTCGTCGCCGAGGTACCGCATAGCGAGTTTGGTGGTTTTACCGATAGGAACGTGCGAGGTTGCCCAAGGTTGTTTGTATGTTTGCACCAGGATGTTTCCTTCATTGTGTGTTTGAGAGTATGTGGGTGTTGGTGGGAGGCAGGATGTGGGCGAGATTGGCTGCAATGTCTTCGACGGAGCTTCCAATCTTGGTTATGTCAGTCTCTGAAATTGCATGTGTCTTGGGTGGGAACTTACTTTGGCAGAGTGATGATGTTACTGAGCGTGCCACGAGGGATATTCGACGAAGCTATGATGTAGAAACTGAGCTTGCTGAGGGTAGATGGAAGACTTGGGTTCGTTCGGAAGCGGAAGTTCCTCGCCTTGATCGAGTTCGAACCTAGAGACACCAAGTCGAGGCGTTGAGATCACATACGTCAGCTTAAAAGCTGACGATTTGTAAGATCTTACTTTATCCCCCCCCCCCCCCCCCCCCCCCCCCCCCCCCCCCCAACAACTCTGTGAGGCCAGTCGCTGTCAGCAACCGACCTCCGTGGGGTTGTGAGGGATTTGATATTGCCCATGCTGGGAGACTTCTCGACACTGAAACAGTCGGAAATCAGACAACGGGCGTGATTGTACGTACCTTAGATCATGTCACACATTGAAAAGTCTGGGATTAGTTTGTAGGCATGTACTTTGTACAAAAAGCAGTCTATGCACAGAAACCAGAGGATGCATTCGAGGAATCTACTGTGGCCGTTGGGCTTGTCAGCATGGTTCGTTCAATCAATGGATGTTGTCCCGAAGGCTGGTTTCACCATGGGGATCTGGGGGTACTTACTGAACCGAGCGATGATGACAAGTCGAGACATTGATCTCTAAGAACTGAGCTCGAGAGAGTCCGTTGTTTTTGTTTACGCTGCCTGGGCATCCTGTTGCTTGTGCATGAAGCCATGTAGAGGACACAATGTGCGATGGATGCTGGATGGATGGATGGCTGGCTGGTTGGTTGGATGGATGGATGAGAGAGGATGGAGTGTTATTGTGAATAGATTGTTGATGAAGAAAGACGAAGAAGAGCTTAAGTACTTGTTTACCTGTTGTTGAGGAAAGTGCGCATGGTTGTGGTTTGAGTTTTGGTTGCGATGCATTCACATCATGGAGTAAGGAAAGATCGCTCGTTTCTTTGCCTTGCCTAACGTGATCTTCAAGTTCCTGCAGTTTTATTTGAGTTGCTGCTCGCCGATACAATTGAAGTTGTTTGAACATGTTTTACTGCTGAATTCCAAGCTCGCTCCCAGGCAATCCCCTTTTCCCCCAACTTGATTATGATCATTGATTTACTTTTACGTAGTCCGTTATTTTAAATCTTCACACATATATAGAAACATATGACTTGACAGGGGAATGATGTGACGTTATTAAATAATGAGCTACAACAGCTTCCGTTTTCATTCTCTGCTCTCTCGTCACCCATTCCCTTGAGGGGTTTCAAACGCTCTTCTCTCCAAGTTCAGCGGAAGAAGACCTCAGATGTATTCAAGTCGAGCATCAGTGCATAATTTCACTCGTCACCTTGTCCGGGACATTGGCTGGAAACGAAAGATTCTCCGACTTAAAAGGCCTATTTTACAAAAACCGCTATTGGAGGAAACAGGCCCGGAAAAGCGAAAACCAACCAAACCCTATTTCTAACCCCTCGAAAGGCCGCAACAGAAAACAGGCTATCACCAGTATCGTTTTCTGACCCGCTCTGCAATTGCTTCTTCGGTGCCGCTAGTGCTCACTCAAACTGGACATCGTTTCCAAAACACATAATTCACCGTCGAATCGGTCAAAGAAAACACCCCCGCCACATTCCTCGCGAACGAATCCTCCCTCCTTAGCCGAATCGAGCTTCTGATAACTAGATACGCTGACGTGGATCCATATGGCGAATATACAAAGTACTCTGGATAGTGATCTGTGAGAAGATATGCATCACTGCTTGGCCCAATCCAGCGAGCTTCATGCCCTGATTGTGTGGTTCCTGTATGGTATTTCTGTTGGTTTGTAATGCTTTGACGCCCAATACGAGGATGAGGAAGGTCGCGACTCACCCCCACTGAAATAATACGTCGTGCTCAACTGTCCCTTCTCAAGCTCATAGAATCCACTAGAGTTGAAACTCGCGGGTGCGAACTGCAGACCAGCCGGATACGTAACTCCGAGAGTGACGGTACAATCTTCCCCGGTGACTGTGGCATTCGTCTTGGGTCCAATGGTAACATTGAAAGCTAAGAAATCCACCGCGAATCGTGGACAGATTCTCCTTAGCTTTTGTCGGTATCCCCTTAACTGCCACATACAGGTCTTTTCAGGGTGCTGCGCTGAAGCGAGACGCTAAGGTTGCCCAAATTACAGGGCGTGCACGCGAACAGGGGCAGATTCTTCGCTTAATTGGGCTCTCGCTACAGGCTCTGACAAGCTCTGCGCAGACCTGTTTTGAATGGCAGTTACCTCAGCTTGTCTTCCAACACTGGCACATCTTGTTCGAGTCTGCTCACGAAAGCTGGGAATCACAGGCGGATTGGCATGGAGCTCTCGAGCTCATACGCGCGGGCCGAGCGCGAACATTGTGACCATTGGCGGTGGCGGCGGCGGTGGGAAGTCAAAGAACAGCAATAACATGAACAGTGGAACATACGATGATGTGAAACTCAAAAAAGCAAGCTCTAGACCGTTCTGGAGATTGTCAAGGGTGTCTGCTATATCGGGTTTGACGGAAGAGCAACAAAATGAATGGGAACAGCACTGTGATATGAAGTCAAATGTGAGAGCACTTGATGTGGAGAGTATAGGTAGCGACAAAATACCGTTGCAGAAGATTCGGATAAGGACTTAGCTGGAATGGTAAGAGACTTCGAAGAATGGTAACGGGGGACGCTTCTGATTCCTTGGATATGCAATCCTGTTCCCTTCAAATCGTGGTGGGAACATATGGTTCAACGAACTGAAATAGTACCCAACAAACATGCAGCAATTAAAACAACATGCCAACCCAGTGGAAACAAAACACCGATAGTCTAAACCAGACACAACCAAAACAAGATGCCAACCAAAACAAGATGCCAACCCAGTGGAAACAAAACACCGATAGTCTAAACCAGACACAACCAAAACAAGATGCCAACCCAGTGGAAAAAAAAACATCGACAGTTTAAAACAGACACAGGCATCGGTCTCCATCTATCGTCCGATCCTTTGCACAATATTTCGAACCCTATTCTGTTCCACCGCCCAATCCCACTCTTCCACTTGATCCTCCACATCACCTCTCATTTTGACCGAGACACGCACCTCTCCAAGCGAATCGCGGACCAGCCCAAGACTCATTTCGGTGCTGTCAATGAAAATTGCCGACCCGGGGCAAGTGTCGAATACCCCCATCGCCTCAGGCAGACAGCTCAGTGGGCTCATTGTCAGGCCAGGAGCCGGGGATCCGAATATGAACACACCCCACTCCAGATTTGACCGTTGAACAGTAGTCGGTGGCTGAACAGTGGTAGGTGGTTGAACAGTTGTAGGTGGCTGAACAGGGGTAGGTGGCTGAACAGTTGTAGGTGGCTGAACAGTAGTTGGTGGTTGAACAGTAGTTGGTGGAACCATGGTATGTAAGACAACGGCATGACAAGAACTGCAATCCGTAGCGGAAGCAGTATTTGTTTGATGGCAAAACCAGCACCGAAACGGTGTGGAGGAGAATTGGGCGATAATGTTGTGCCGTAACATTGTGATTCTGTGATGTTGGAATATTGAAGCAGTGAGTGCTTTCTCAGTTAGGAATGCAAGTCCAGATAGATTTATTCATTTCATAGCTGGAAGATGAGTCACCAGTTCAAGACACAGGAACCCCATCGTCTTGCTTGGAATTTCGTGATAATGGAGTTTGGTTTGCTTTACATTTTGTAAACAAAGAAAAGTCTCGGGTATTTCTCGCGTGTGACGTTTGCGCTCCTCCTCCCGATAAACCCTGCAACTTATGATAAAGGAAATCTATTGGTTCCAACCTTGATCTGTTTCTAATGTTTCTTTCAGTTGCCATGAATCGCGGAATCTAGTCCTCCTAAGAGTAGTGAAAGAAAAGTCACGATGAGGATTTGAAAGTGCTTTATGGTTTAAACAAAGAAATAAAGTTATTTGACGTATGCAAGCAGAAATTCTTTGCTGGATTTTACCAGAGAAAGTAGGCCCTCAAAATCTTCTTTGTTTTGATTAACAGAGGTTTTCAGAACTTTTCACATTCTTTTCACACGAAGCTGTTCTCAAACAACGTGTATGTGCAAAGACAATTATACACTAAGGGTTCTTTGTCAACTCTTGTTCATGCATCACAAGCCCATGTATATAAATAACAAGCAGGTCGTGCATGGTTTTATAGCTCCCGTAACCTGAAACGCAATGCAAGAAGAGCTCAACATGGCTGACGCTAGAATTGATCATGAGGACTACACTCACCCGGAAAAACTTTATAAAAATCTCCTGTTGGTGTCTGGTAGAGTATCTGAGGAGGATCAGGTGAAACGGGCAGGTCTCATAGACATGTTCTCGCGCTCCCGATTCGAAGATTTCACGAAGAAAACTCTCTGTTGGTCTTGCGGTTGGACCGCGGAAGATGAAATGTATTCTTCGTACGGCTCGCGAATCCGAATCCATCATACTCATGGCAATATCGGGATTTGGGAAATTGGATCTAGGTGGATGATTCGAGACCAGCCAAACGATCTCTCAGTTGGAAATGATACAATGACCCAAGAATTTCTCCGACGCCAGCCGGGAATGACTATCCCAATTCTCAAAGAGATGACGATACTCAGTGCACCTACTGACAAGGTCCTTCTCACTTTAATGACTCGGGCTCAAGGAGTCAGACTAGACACGATTTGGAATACTCTTTCAACAGAGCAAAAGGCGAACTATCGGACCCAGTTCAAGAGTTGCTTGGAACAATTACAGCAGTATACCTCCCCTATTGCTCAAAAAGTCGACGGAAATATACTAGACGATCATTTAATTGGGTATTGCCGCCACCGCACATCTCCAACATGCAAGAAACTAGGCCGTACAACAGAAGAATGGTTTGGAAACCTTGAAACAGAGCTGCGCCACGGTCTGTCGAATATCCACAAAACCAAAGACCCGGTCTTGATCGATGCGAAGTTTCAAGAGCTTAAAGATAACTTCCCGAAACCGGAGCCGTATGTCCTAACTCACTCCGACCTGAATCTAACGAATATCATTGTCAAAGACGATCAGATTGAAGCGATTATTGATTGGGAGTTCGCAGGATACTACCCATGGTGGGTCGAGCGCTATATGTGTTGGAAAGGCATGACGAATCAGACAAACGACCTGTTTACTCCAATCTGGAACGAGATAGGAATGAGCGACGATTCGTTTGCCAACGAAGTCTGGGGCCCGGTAGAAGCGGTCAACTCAGCGTGGCACCAAGGCAACACATATCCGCATATAGAACACCCTGACAGTGGAAAGGCGTGGTTAAGACCTGGTTTCTGTGAGTGCCAACCTTATACAGGGAAATTTAACTGGGATCTTATTGGAGGCAAGGTGGACCACCAAGTAAGGGATCCATCAACTCCAGCCCGCACTATTTTCGGTTGAGAGAGCCGTAGAGCCAGGACAATGTCAGGAGCCAGCTCTCCCAGATCTGCAGGCATACCGAATGGGGGGCTTTTGGCTTGTTAGTTAGAGTTAGTTAGAGATTTTATTCAAAATTTCAACTGGTCCAGACGAAGAATGCCATCTAAATCAGTCGTGCAGCTAGCCGCATATGCACAAACATGTCCTTTGCGGCGTAAAGCGAGGGCCTTGCAGCAACAAGACATCGGAAGAGATATAAACTTAGAACTAGACATCCCGACTTGTACCAAAATTTACTTTTTATCTTTTAAATTTTTTATATCCACCGTATGGTGTGATGGAATGCCATGAGGATGACGACCACGTGATGACTGTCGCGCCTGTGAGGTGCTGACCGAGAGACCGACAATTGTTAGAAATATGGCTGTGCTGCGTTGATCTTAGTACTTGCGTACTTATGATCACGCCACCCCTATTTCCCCTATTACTCTATACGCTCTCTTAGATAGAATTCTATAAGCTTTTCTATTATGGTAGCAATTCTAATTGTTTGAAAATTAACCTTAATACTACTTAGAATCAATTAACACTTGCTGTAATCGATTTAACACACGTTATACGTTATATACCTCATCTGCGAATCAAATTAAGCCTCTGCAACACGTCCATCAAGTTAACTATCGGCCTACTATGCCTGTCGTATTAAAATCATCGGAATTGTCGGCTGAATCGTCGAAGTTAGTTTACGACAACTTTTACGAGTGGAAATTGGAGACTTCTAAAGAGCTCGCTGCCGCCGGAATCTCAGAATGGGTAACTAATCCTCCGGCGTTACCGGCATTAGCGTCTCTTTAACTAGCTTAGAGAAAGGAGCAAAAGGAGGCTCGGAAAATCGTCGTCTTTAGTCTTTCTACTATTATGTTTAAGAAGTACTAAGATCTTATAAACGCCGGAGACATAAAGGTATTGTGGGACACACTTTAAGTCGTAGGGATTGCTTATTCGTTTAGAGCTTAATATATCGCCAATATTAAGGAGGAGCTAAGTAAAGAGGTGTACAACCCGTCTATCGAGAGTGCCAACGACTACGTCTCTCGCCTGCGGAAATACAGGCTTAGGCTCTCTGGCGATACTCATCTATTCACTGATGCCGATATTAAGGTAAAGTTAATTGTATTACTGTTAAGGCTAGGAGATTAGAAAATAGTGCGTAGCGTATTGTAAAACAACCCTAGAGACTTAGAAGTAGTGCTCTACTAGCTAATTAAGTATTAACTGTAATAGAAGGACGAGTTAAAGGTAGTGCCGATTACAGAACTAACTGTAATGGAAGCTAATTAGGTAGCGAATAGGGGCAGAGGCAGGGGCAGAGGCTATAGAGGCTATAGAGGCCATAGAGGTTATAAAGGTAGAGCTAGAGGTAAAGGAGGTTGGAGAGGTGGAAAAGTAACCGGGGACTATAGGGACGTATTAGGAAGGGTGCAAAAGACCGCAAAATTAGATAAGAACTAATGCGCGAAGTGTAGGAAGTTTAGCTATTAGAAGAACGAATATAAGAGTAGAGAGACAGTTAACGTAGCCGCAAATCAATTAGAGACCTTTAAACCTTACTTTACGGACTATATATACCTTACGGAAGAAGTACAACAGGCCTACACTAGTATTACGGCCGCAAATCAATGGAAACTAGACTCCGGAGCGACTAAACACTTCTCTAGTGTATATGCCGACTTTATAAGCCTTAAACGCTGGAGGGATAAGTAAGTAAAGACAGTTAACAACTAATATTTATTTGCGGAAGGCTATAGAGACGTGCAAATCAATGGCATAATATTACATAACGTCTAATATGTGCCTGACTTTGGAAGTACTAGGCTACTATCGATTAGTGTACTTACGGAGGACGGAATTAGTATTATATTTAATAACATAGGGGCAAAGTGTTATAAGGACAATAATTTGGTGCTCTCTGCGACGAAAGCTAATGGCTTATACGTCTTGGACTCAAATACAAAGGTAAATACGTCGGAAATACTAGTGCCGGAAACACACACTATAGAGAGCTCATATGACGACTAAAATTAGGAAACGATACCGGACCTAATACATAGACGGCTTGGCTATATAAACTACTAGGAAATAGTTAAATTGGAGGCAGTATTAAGGTACAAGATAAAGCTAAGAAAGCGGATGATTTATAAGGGGGAAAAGAGCTGCGAATTATACTTAACCGGTAGAATGAAGAAGCATTTCACTAAAAAGACGGACACTAAAGCTAATACGCTATTACGCCGGCTACACGCTAATATTTCAGGAATCTAGTGCTAATTAATTAGGGGGTACAAGTATTACTTAGTCGTCGTAGACGACGCAACACGAGTATGCTGGGTACGGCTACTTAAGGACAAAACAATTACTGTAATACAGCCGGAAATCAAGCTACTAAAGACTTAATTAGAGCTTCAAAAGGGACAAGTAGTCATGTATTAGCGGACTAATAATAGCAAAGGAGAGTTTAGAAATGCCTTTATACGCTGGCTATAAGAGCTTAGTATATAGTCAGAGCCATCGCCACTATATAAATAGTCACTTAATAGGGTATTAGAGCATTAGATATATTAACTATCGAAAATCGTCTGGTCTATACTATACAACGCTAAACAGCCGGATAGTCTTTAGTACTATGCCGTAGAATACGCAACTAGGCTCAAAAACAGGAGACTAATAAAGGCACTGCTATATTAAGGGGTAAAAGGGCTAACGCCGCTGGAGGCATAGGAAGGTGTATTAACTAACTTGTCGTATTATAAAGTATTTAAAGTAAGAGTATAGTTATTAAAGCCAAAGGCAACGTTCCCTAAGAAGCTAAAGCTAAGAATATAACTAGGGAAGTATATTCTAGTAGGAATAACTAGCTTATATATATATAAGCTACTAAATATAGAAAATTAATAAGAGTTAATCTTTACTGACGTCAAATTTAACGAATACATTACATAGCTAATTATAGGCAAAGTAGAGATAGTGGCAAGACCTTTAAAGGTTAGAAGGCCAGCTAATGGAGCTAAAAGAAGACCTCTAGGGAGGCCAGACACTAAAATAGGCTCTATAGTAAGACCTCTAGTAGGGAGGCTAGACGCTGAAATAGGCTTTATAAGAAGACCTCTAGTAGGGAGGCCAGACGCTAAAACAGGCTTTATAGTAAGACCTTTAGGAAGGCTAGACGCTGAAATAGGCTTTATAAGAAGACCTTTATAGGGAAGGCCAGACGCTGAAATAGGCTTTATAGTAAGACCTCTAGGGAGGCTAGACGTTAAAACAGGCTCTGTAGTAAGACCTTTAGGGAGGCTAGACGCTAAAATAGGCTCTATAGGAAGACCTTTATAAGGAAGGCTAGACGCTAAAACAGGCTTTATAGTAAGACCTTTAGGGAGGCCAGACGTTAAAATAGGCTCTATAAGAAGACCTCTATGGAGGCTAGACGCTGAAATAGGCTTTATAAGAAGACCTTTACAGGGAAGGCCAGACGTTAAAATAGGCTTTATAGGAAGACCTCTAGGGAGGCTAGACGCTGAAATAGGCTCTAAAAGACCTTTAGTGGGGAGGCTAGACGCTAAAACAGGCTCTATAAGGATACTAATTCAAAGACCTTTAGTAGAGAGGCTAACACGTGATGTTAATGCGCAAAGGCAAAGAAGTAATACTACGTAATCGTCTAATTAGCGACTAATTAACCTCTCTTCTAAGCTTATAGAGTCTAAGTATAGACGACAGCTGAAGCTAAGACGCGTATATAGAGAGTTAATTATAGCTTTAGGAGTTGAAGGCGCGACTACACTAATTCAAGACTTAGTCACGTTAGAGCAAGCTTTATAGGAAAATAAAGCTAAATAGATACGCGTAATTAAGGAAAAATATAGCGCGTTACGCTTTACTAGGACATATGAAATACGGTATAGAGAGCCACTAATGGGAAAGAAACTAATTACCTTAAAGCTAGTATTACGTAATAAGCTACACTTAAATGGGTCCCTTGTACGTAGGAAAGCTCACATTATAGCCAGAGGTTTTGAGTAATAGTATAGTAGCGACTACTTCGACACGTATACTAGCGTACTACGGCCAATAATACTTAGAGTACTGCTAGCTTTGGCTGCTTATCGCGACTACGAAGCTGACCACGTTAATATCGATACCGCGTTCTTAAACCCGAAGTTAAAGGAGGAAATATATATAGAAATACTATAGTTTTTCGTCGAAACAATATATTTAAAGCTAAAAGGAAGAGGAAACGCGTACTTAAAGCTTCTGCGGAGCCTTTATAACTTAAAACAAGTACTTAGGGAATAGTAGCTAATAGTGAAGGAAACTATAGAGACTAAGCTTGGCCTTACATAGTCAAATGCGGATTTAAATCTCTTTATTTATTAAGGCAAAGCTAAAAGATTGTACGTACTTGTCTTCGTCGATAATATATTAATTATAAGGCCAAAATAACACGTTAATTACCTTAAAGGACGAATCCTGAAGACGTAGAAAGGCAAAGACTTAAGAACCGTGACTATATTTATAGGGCCCTAAATTAAACGAAATCGGTCAGTAAGAACGCTTAGAATACACCTGTCATTTTACACGTCGAGAGTACTAGAAAGGTTTAGTATGGCTAATGCGAATAGAGTCAGCTTACTGGCAACTGCAGGCACAGTACTACGAAATAGAGATGACGTAGCTTAGCTAAGTGTTGAAGAGACCTCACTTTACTAGTAGATTATAGGTTGTGTTATGTACTTCTTAAATTAGACGAGACTAAACATAATATATATTATTCTCTAGTTAGTATAGTGTCGTGCAGGTTATGGTAGGCCGGCTAAGCGAGCCCAATCAAAGGCACCATGGCCAAAGCGCCCGCGACCTCCATATTCAGGGAGCTCGAATAGACTATACGTAGATAAAAAACAACGATCAATTATAGTACTGCGCATACCTTAATAATACGTCAAATTCGCCTCTGTGGAGCCTCTAGGCGTGCTCTTGCACGATAGTTATGAGCCCCGTAAGCTATCAAAGCTTCCTAGTCGCATACACGCGCCGACGTGGCTCCATAGAGGCATACAGAGGCTTTCTCACCGCTGCCTTACACACGTACTAGTAGTACTCAAAAGCCCGTCAACAACCCTTAAATCACCAAAACCTCTTCGAAATCATTATATGCATACCTAAAACCGATAATGTCACTTCCAAGGCTACCTGCGGACTGCAATTTAAAGGCGCGGAAGGATTGGGCGACATAGCACTTGCGCTTGACATTCTATACTAGCTTCATAGGTGCACTAAATATAGTAGACCCCAGCGCTCCTGCGACAGGCTATATCCTAAACTACCGACTTAAGGCTCTAACGCTTGAAAGTACTACGCAAGAGGTTATAAAGACTCAGTTGAGCCAGTATTACGCTAATGTTGTAGCTTAGAAAGCAGCAAACCCACAACCGTCTTCAACGCCTAAGTCGTCCGACAACGCGTGGGCTACACCTGCCCTAGCCATATCGACAGATGCCCTAATAGGAGGGACAAGTCTAGAAGAAGCTAGTCTACCTCTATACCCGATAATTGTAGAGGTGCAGCAGATCTACGCAGCATAAGCCAGGGAGTACTAGTACACGCTTACTAAATAGACGAGCCAAAACAACAAGTACATAGCTCTATACAACTGGCTCTCCGAAACGGTGGACGATTCGCTTTTGGACTCTGCGATTAAGGAACTGGCCGGCAAGAGCGACCTAAGCTTACAAACGTTAGTTAATACACTTTAGCGCGACATAGTACTATTAGAATCGTCGGTCCTTATAACGGTAGTCACGGAATACGACAAGGTTTTAAAGGAGGCACATGAGGGAAAAGTCAACGTCAACTAGTGGATGAAGGACTTCTTGAAGGCTTACAGGAATGCCAAAGCGTACGACATACCTGAAGTCAAGGGTACTATGGCTCTAAAGAAGTGGTTACGTGCTGTGGGAGCTCACATGTACCCTAATTAGGTAAACCCTATCCTTAGTATAGTTATACGCGACGACTAACTTGGAAAGGAGTATAGTTTTACTCTTGACGACTACATACAGGTGCTCCCAGGCATAGACCAAGAGTACACCATGTTTAGGAAGCCCAGGCGTCAAGGAGGGGGTAGTAGTTAATACTTAACCCTTAGAGGAATAGACGATAGTGCGTCGGGCGTAAGCTCTAATAGATCTCGCTCTCGCGGCTAAGGTAACTTATGCCTATGCGGCATAAATAGTAAGTACTTCTTTGAGCCGCTCAAGTGTTAGAGACTACGTTATATAGTTAACGGAACGACTACCGAAGGTATAAAGTATGTGCTAAACGCTGACGAGGTAACTGTAACTCGCAAGAAGTTAGAGACTATAGACTTCAGGGAGCTTAAGGCCGCCATAGCTAAAGAAGGTTAGAAGTACGTTACAGTAGCCAAAATTACTAGAGCTAACAGCACTAGCACCTCTAAACCTACTACTAACGCTAAAACAGCCGATGTCACTGCACTTACAGGAAACAAAAACAAAGGCAAAGTTACGTGGGAAGGGACAGGGAGTATTAACGCAGCTATACTTGACCTAAACCTTCTTAACGACATAATCTAAGACGACACTCTTAACGCTGGCATATATAGTACTATAGAGTTCCAACGCCACCCTCTGTCAGACAGCACTCTTGTCGACAATTGCGGCGCGACTCACTTAGTTAATAGTATTAATAAACTAGTCCTTGGCAGCTTCAAACGCACCACAAGAGAATCAGTTGACGCGGGCACCTCAAGCCTACCTATCATTGGCAGGGGTACACGTGTCTTCGAGAACGCTATACATAGACCTGCCGGACCGTTCACAAGGGACCTGACACTGTCTAATGTGGCAGTTGTAGAGGGGTTTAACGTTAATATTATCTCAGAGAGCCTCCTCGCACAGTCGGGGGTATAGTATAATAGTGCTAACACGACTTTACACGTAGGCAGTGCTAAAGAGAGCCATGTAGTAAGAACCTTACAGCGTAAGTAGAACCTTATAGTATTTGAATATAAGCCTATTAACAACTGCTCGCGCTCTCCACAACTACATATATTCATAAAGACGCGTAGATCTCCTACTATAATAATATACTCGACAATTAGTAGACGACTGTACCCTCTTAAGAAGTATACCTTTTAATTAACTCGCAGTTTCTTACGACCCCGGAGCGACACAGTACAAATGTGGCACTTACGGGCTGGTCACCTCGGCAAAATGGCCCTAGAAGCTCTCGTGAAACATGCCCGCAATGTCCAAATCGATAGAATCACTAGTATATAATGCGAAAGCTGTGTTATAACACACTTAAATCAACGACTATCACGCAGAGAGTCAGATAATAAGTCCCCGAGACCTTTCTTTAGAGTCGTATAAGACTTGTTTGACTACCTTGTAGGCTATAATAGTACATACTAGCTATTGTTAATTAAGGACGAATACAGTAGAAAGCTTTTCGCATTCACACTCACGAGCAAAGCCAACGAGTCAATTATGGGAGTGCTTGAAGCATTTGAGGCATAGACTAGACGCTAATACGGTTTAGCCATATACAAAGTTAAGTCTGACAACGACACGTCTATAATTAACACAAGATACTAGACCCAGTACGACTAATGGGCGTTAGACAATGGCATCGACTTAGAACCTACTCTTATTTACACACATGAGCCAAATAGAGGTGTAGAAAGAGCTGGTAGGGAGTTAATTGCTAAGGCCTTGAAAATGATGACAGGCGCCAATCTACTATCTAAGCTATAGCCGGAGGCTGTTTTAACAACTACACACCTTTATAATATGTCGCCACTTGCCAAGAGAGTTATACGATCGCCAAACGAAGTGCTACAGGCATAATTCAGGCAGTATTTTCGGTAGTACGATCTACACATAGTGAAGAGGTTACTAGTTAATTTAAGACCTAACTAGAGCAATACTTTTACGTATAGCGCCAAAGCCTACGCGATAATCAAAGACCGACAAGCTCTCCGTGACAAGAGAGGCTTTAAGGTCAACCTAAGGGGGCACGTCGGTTACTTGGTTAGCTACTATACAACTAACATATACAAGATCTAGATACCCCTACTAAAGCGTGTAATACGTACCCGAAACATTGTTTTTAATAAGGCATAGTTCTATAATAAGTAGGCAGTGGTCGGCCAACTACTGCCGATACTTAAATAGGTCGTTAATATACTTACAGAGCCTGAGGCCGCTTAAGACGCCGAGTTAGCCATCGAACACGTAAGGGACGAGCATATAGAGGCGAAAAATAGTACTAAATTAGACAGGCTACTGTCTGACTTAATAGAAGTCAACGAAGTTTCTACGGAGGTAGTCCTACACGTAACTACTAAGGCGGGACTGCCTGTTCCACGAGAGCACTAGAATGAAATAGTACCGTTAGATTCACGAATTAACACGTCAGAAGACGACATATAGCTTAACAAGGACGACACAGTAGTTCTAGTAATAACAAAAAGCCTAAGCACACTAAGACAGACTCGAAGCCAGACACAACGAAACGAATATATTGAGCCTAAGAGGGGTACTCCAAGTGCGAAACAACTACGCCAAATTAAGGGTGCGCGTAAATTAATACCTCAAGTTATAATTTAGAGTAGAGTACGAGACAGCTAAAGTCAACTACTGCGCTAAACTAAAACAACTAATACAGGCCTAAGAAGTGCACTGCAGCACGAAAACACCTCGTCTAAGGAGGATTACGACGACGAACTAGAGGAAGAACAATAACTACTCCTGGAAAACACACCGTTAGAGATAATAACACAACCCCTATTAAAAGAAACTATGTCTCAAGAGACCTTAAACAAAGTGTTGCAGGCACCTAACTAAAGTCAACTACACCCTGTCACTCGAGCTCAGCGGAGAAGGCGAGCTAGAGAGATAATATAATTGAATAGACGGTCAAAGATTAGGCCGGGAGTATACTCCTTTACAACAAGGGAGCTCCTAAGCGCCGAGTCTATGGACTAAAAAGATAAGAATTATACGTAAATCGTATCCTTTATTATAACGTTCTAGAATAAAGACGTGACGCGAGAAGATAGTAAAGACTATAGAACTATATATACTGTCTTTGTAGCTACAGTCAGTAGCGAAACGATTAAAGTACAGGAAACTACAAGCTCTGAAATAACACAACTATATCAGGCAAAGCTTCTGACAGTACTAAAGTACTGGCAGAACTTAGACTAATACCCGTGAGGAGAACGCTTCTAAGAGGACGCACGTAAGGAGATAGAGAACCTCTAAGCTAGGAAATGCTGGCATATTGTGCCTAGGGCAGACGCTAAAACGACGCCTATACCACTGAAATGGGTGTTTACTTACAAAGTTAATTCAGCTAGACAGCTTATACGCACTAAATCGCGTATCGTTGTTAGGGGTGACCTGTAAGAGGATGCCACTATATTCTTCACGTACGCCTCTACACTAGCGGCGAGGTCTTTTCGTGTTGCGATAGCCTTGGCAGCCCAATTTGACCTAGAAGTTAAGCAGTACGACGTCGTGAACGCTTTTGTTAATGTAGAACGAGACGAACGAAGTGCACCTGTTTACTATTACCTTCCTGACGGTTTCAAGCAGCCCGGCATAGTTATAAAGATCGACAGAGCCTTATATAGCCTACGCGACTCCTTAGCCTTATAGTATAGCGACTTCTCAGCCACACTTAAAAGCCTTAGTCTAGAGCCACTTATAGAAGAGCCTTATATATTTATAAACGACAAGCGCATAGTGTTTGTGGCCTTTTACGTAGACGACATATAAGTACTATACTACAAGTCAAACCTCGCTATAGCGGCCAAAATTACTAATGGCCTTAATAAAGCCTACGAGCTAACTATAATAAGTGACGTGGAGTGGTTTCTAGGGGTGCGAATTGTACGGGACAAACATGCGAAAACAGTCACGTTAGTCCACGACACGTATATAGAGAAGGTGGCCCGGAAATTTAGCTTAGTAGATGGCAACTGCCCGAGTACCCCTCTGCTGTATTACGACCTAGTCAAAAACACAGGCAAAGCGACGAAGGCACAAATCAAGGAGTACTAAGAAAAGGTCGGATCCGTCCTGTACACGGCTGTCATGATTAGACCGGACGTAACTTTTGCAGCTTCACAGCTGTCGCAATTCTTGACGAACCTAAGCCAGAAGTACCTACAGGCTGTCAATTGGACGATACGTTACTTGTTTAGTACACGCTTCTTAGGGATCGTTTACAGTTGTTAATAGCGCGAAACGTAGTTAGTAATAGCGTCTAATACTTCTTTCGCAGATGATTTAGAAACTAGGCGTTCTTCACAAGGGCTTATTATTCTTTTGTTCGGGGGTGCTATACTGTAGAAAGCATCTAGGCAAGACATAGTCACTACCTCGACTACAGAAGCCGAGCTCTTGGGGGTAGAGCGAACTACAAAGGAGGTTATAGCTCTATAGAGGCTCTTTAGAGAAATATACCTTAATGTGGGGTGCCCCTAAAACATCTTCTGTGACAACTAATAGACGATTAGGCTTATAGTTAGAGAGAACTAGTGTATATCGACTAAGCTCAGGCACGTTAATATTCAGAATATATGGCTACGCTAAGAGTACTAAAAGGGCAGTTTTGAGGTTATATACCTGCCCACAAGTGAGATGTATATAAATGGCCTTACTAAAAACCTCCCACGCCAGAAGTTTGAGACTTTTGTCGCATTACTTAATCTACAAGACGCTAGGGCGTTAGTAGAAGAGCTTAATTGAAGTATGAAACCACTATGTAAGCTTGTAACTTACTACAAACACACTCTTTTGTTTTCCTTTGTATTTTTCAAGGTGGCACAGTCACGTTAAGTACGTTCTTTTTAAGTTATTAGAGGGCAAGAATTCTATTCTAGCCGAAGCCACAACTAAACTAACGTAAAGCAAGTATATAAGGGCCCGTTCTTAAGCTACTTATAAGGTAGTAAACTATAACTCTAAAGGGGCACGTTCCTAAGTTACTATTAAGTCGCGAACTAAACCACTAATAAGTCCACTAGCTCTACTAATAACTCCTTGATACGGCGGCGGCGGGCGGCCACACTACTAGCACTATCAGTAGTAGCAGCAGCACTAGCACCAGCACCAACAACACCAGCACCAGCACTAACCCGAACGGGTGGGAGGATTAGGCGGGGGGCGGGGGCAGGGGCGGCGGCAGCGGCTAGATAACTAAAGTCAGTCTCTTTAAAAGCTGTTACAAAGACGGAATGAATATACCGGGGGCAGTAAGAGCCTCACGGACCGCGGCCCGGAGGGATTTCAACTACTACTCAGAGTTAGCCAAACTCAAAACCACAAGAACTAAAGTCAAACTTACGCGAGTACGCGAGGCACCACGCTTCTCCTCTAGAAAGGCGGCAAAAGCCACCGCAATAGTAGGCCTAATAGGACCGGCGTAACTATAATTCTGACTGTGGCACCGAAGGCACCGAGCCGAGCCAGCGGCATCTTGACAGATACTGACAGGGAGGTCACTTTTTAAGGCAGCTTTAACGTATGCCGAGTAAGGGACCTCCCTATTAGTACCTGCCTCAGCGCGGCGGCGAGAGGGGGTGGCAGGGGCGGCAAGAGGGGGCGCAGGAGAGGGGGTGCGGCGGCGAGGAGCGGCGGCAGACTGTTATAGCTAGTCAATATACTCTAACTTACCTAACTTCTTAACTTTTTGACTTAGATAACGTTAAAACTAATCTCAAATCAGTAAAACACAAGGGAAGCGTACCTTCTTTACTACGCGAGTAGCGGCGAGGTTAGAGCGGCGCGAGGCGCGGGCGGCCAACTTGGCGGCGGAGACACGACCTATTTTGAATTTAGTATACTTATAGAAGGAAGTTATGATAGGGGAGCAGTTGTCTATATACTCTCGTTTGGACGTTTGGCATATTTGCTTTGGCTACTGCCTATCATTTTTCTCTACTGTCTGTCGCTCTCATATTGTCAATCATATATTATATGTCGATTTCCTATTGTCTATTATGTTTGTTAAGCACTTGTTTGCTTCGCCAAAGCTTAGTATTGTCCTTGGCGAGGGGGGTGTGTCGTGCAGGTTATGGTAGGCCGGCTAAGCGAGCCCAATCAAAGGCACCATGGCCAAAGCGCCCGCGACCTCCATATTCAGGGAGCTCGAATAGACCATACGTAGATAAAAAACAACGATCAATTACAGTACTGCGCATACCTCAATAATACGTCAAATTCGCCTCTGTGGAGCCTCTAGGCGTGCTCTTGCACGACATATAGTATATAGTAAAGCCTACGGAAACGCATCTATAGTATACAAAGCCTCTCTTACGATACCTTAACGCGACGCTTAATAACGGAATTACTTATAGCGGAGGAAATACGACTGAATTTGGCCAATTCGATTGCTTTACAAACGCGACTTAGGGGACTAAAGGTGATAGGAAGTTACTCTAGGCATGGCTAATTATAGTCAATAACGTAGTCACTAGCTAGTCTACTAATGTACAAAAGTCGACAGCTCTTAACAGCGAGTATTTAGAGATAATAGCTACTAGCGACGGATTAAGGGAAGTAGTATAGATGCTAAAGTTATAGAAAGACCTAGGAATTACCCCTATAAAGCCTCTGACTCTTTACCTTGATAATATAAGTGCCGAAGCCCTTATTAAGGAGCGCAAATTTACACTAAAATCTAAGTATATCGACATCCGCCACTTTTATATTCGCGATAATATAGTTTTAGCTAGGAAAATGATTGTATAGTATATACTAGGGAATGACAATATAACAGACGCTCTTATTAAGGCGTTGCTAGGCCCTGCTTTTGAGAAATACAAGGGTTATATGGGCTTACTATCGAAGAGCTAGGAATAGAGGTGTGGAGGCTACAAGGGAATGTAGACATATAGAAGACTTGAAGATAGTCAATTGGGGTACTCTTGTACTATAACGTAAGCAGGAAGGCTGCGGGGTAATTGAACTTCCTCTAAGAGGGAGATGTAAGCGCCATATGGCTAAGAAAGCTATATTATAGGAGTTAATAAGGCCTAAGAAACCCGAATACGAGCCTTAACGTTAGGGATACGAGTCTTAACGTCAAATACGAGCCTCAGCTAGAGAGCTCAAAATACTGTATTTAGAATTCAATATAGAGCTTTAGAGTAGGGGGCATGTTAGAAATATGGCTGTGCTGCGTTGATCTTAGTACCTGCGTACTTATGATCACGCCACCCCTATTTCCCCTATTACTCTGTACGCTCTCTCAGATAGAATTCTACAAGCTTTTCTATCAACAATCACCATCTCATAAACCCAGAACGCGCCGCGTCACCTTAGCAATCAGCCCCTATCCTCACGCATCCTTTCCAGCAACTGCAGCGACGACACTATCATCAGGAGCAATGCCACTTTCCATGGATATAACGCCGCCGCCGCTGCCAACGCCAGGATCACCACTGCCCAACACGCACCCCCACGCTCAAAAGTACAGCAGAGACTGCAACGAGGATCCCGATGATCATGAGCCTGGACCTGAGTCCGAAGTAGCGACTGGACCCTCGAAGCCATCTCAGAAGCGGAATCGTGCCCAGCTAAGCTGCACGAATTGCAGACACTCCAAGCTGAAATGTGACAGAAAACAGCCATGCTCGCAGTGCATCAAAAGGGGCAAAATCTCTCAGTGTACTCTTCCACAGCAAGTGACGCGGCGAAAGCCAGCAGTGAGCATGCAGAATCGATTGAAACATCTCGAGAGCTTGGTTAAGGATGTCATGAGCGGCCAGAGCCCATCGTCAGTCACCCAGCATGTGGACGATAGATCAGTGGACCAATCATCCACCACTTGGCGAATGGCTTCAATTTCAGATGAATCCAAGAGTCGTCCCACCGTTGACGTGGGCCCATCGTCGCACCTATCTGGCAATGTTATGTTTCGGCCGAATGAGAAGTCCACCTATGTCGGTGCCACACACTGGGCAGCTATTCTCGAGGATGTGAGCCCCTTTTTTGTACGTCCAGCGAGGGTTGCATGCGCTGATATGTTCAGATTGAGGAAGTCAAGAGCTATTTCGAAGAAGCTGAGGAGGTGACAGATGACGATGACATCCGGCCGTACTCATCTCTCGCCTTCAACGCCCAGTCTCCAGCGACTAAGCCTGATCTTATATCAGCCCTACCTACTCGGCTAGTAGTTGACCGTTTTATCTCTAGATATTTCAATTCAAATAGCCCAAGCCTGCGTGAGTGTATTGATGTTGAGCTTCTCAAGCGAAAATGCAGCTAACATAAATGCAGAAATCATGCACCGACCATCGTTCCAGAGAGCTGTAAGTCATTGCGTGAAACGGTCGCGATAGTTCCGATATATTTATCCTCCACTCACTTTTTCTTCTACGCCTTGGATTGTCCTCATCATTTATTTTCCCTGCAATCACTGACATTCAACTAGTACAAGAGGTTCTGGGCAGACCCAGAAGGCACTCCGATCTCTTGGTTAGCTTTGGTTTACGCAATAATGATACAAGCAGCAGTCGCAGTGCTCGGTTCAGGGGAGGAATTTGCTGACCTTCGTGGGTCTCCGATGGAAATGGTACACACATATCGGGAATGTTGTGTCCAATGTTTGGTGCTTTCCAACTACACAAAGCCTGGACCATACACGATGGAGACGCTTTCTTTGTACATGGAAACCGAGTTTCTCCTCAGCATAGGTGATCAAGTTCATTGTTACTTGCTTTGTGGCAACGCTATTCGCCTTGCACTCCGAATGGGCTTGCACCGAGATGCGACCAAGGTTGGTGGGGGAGCTATTACTCCGTTCCAAGCCGAAATGCGAAGGCGAATCTGGTACCACCTTTGCCAAATAGATCTTCTCGGTAGCACTCACATGGGTCTCCCTGGAATGATCAATTCTGTTGCGAGCGACTCAATACCTCCCAAGAATTTGCGGGACGAGGATTTTGACGAGGACTCCATCGAAATACCCCCCTCACGCCCCGAATCCGAGTTGACTCCTATGTCTTATACAATCTGCAAGGGCAGGATATGCCTAGTTTCAACGAAAATCGCAGCGTTCGCAAACTTACTAACCGATCCCCCTTATGATCAAGTCATGGGTCTTGATCGCCTGTTACACGAAGCCTTCAGTCAAGTCCCCCAGTTCTATAGACTGGATTTATCTGAGCTCGCGATTACTGAATCTCCTGATATCATAATCAAGAAATATAGCATCGAGCTCCTTTACCACTCAAGCCGATGCATGCTTCATCGAAAATTTCTATTGAAGCAGAAAGCAGTCCCCGAATATGGGTATTCAAAAGTAGTGGGACTTGACGCCTCAATACAGCTGCTGCGCTGTCAGGCCTCAATCCATGAAGCAACTTCCCCAGGTGGACCGCTAGCCCGAGATAGATGGTTCTTCTCCACACTATCCCTACACAACTTTCTTGTCGCCAACATGGTCGTCTATCTGACCATTATGCAAAGCTTCTGCGGCCCTGATGGCCACTCGATACCATCGAGCGCTCTCACCAAGGATCAGCAAAGCATGATCCAGACCCTCGAACATTCGAATACAGTCTGGCAAGGAATGATAGAGGTTTCTGCTGAGGCAAAAAAGTGCGCTGCCGTGGTTGCCATCATGATGAAGAAAGTTCACCTGGCCCTTGGTGATGAAACAGAAAGTACACCTGTTCACCAAGAGATGGAGGCTTGCGAAATGAAAACGACTAATCTCGTTTCCAGATTGTCTCTCAGTGGTGTGCCCGTATTGCTTCTTTTGAGATATCTGGCTAAAATTTGTAGGGTTCGAATCAACAAATGCCTCCTTCCTTTCAGCGATGGAGCCCCAGAATGCATGGACAGCTGCAATGGCGCAAAGCACCATCTCACCATCTGGGCTTGGCATGCCACTCGAAGCCGAGCTCATCACATCTCCCATGGAGCCATTTGGGGATATGGTGGGCTTGCCAGATGGGTTTGATTGGGTATTAAATCTACTCTCAGAGTGCGGAAACAAGCTAAATATTTGCAGGAAGTTTTCGACAACCACGTTCGACCTCCACCCGCAGTTAACCAGCCATGGCCAGATTTCCAACAGAGCTTTGGGGTGGAAAACATTGACTATTATGATCTATAAACGCACCAAGACAACCCTAACCTCTGTAAATGAAATGTCTATTCCGAAGTACAAGTACAACCACCAAAGAATCTTACAAGAACTCCTTCGTCTCACGATCACAATATTCCAAGAATTTCTTTGCAGCTCCAGTCCCACCATTAGCTTTGCTTTTCCAGCCATCTTGAACATCGAGCGTCAGTTCTCCTTTGTTTCGCACAATCGAAGTCAGTTACTGTCTACATAATTTGAAGCATAGATGTGGAGACTTTGAGGAAGACATAATGTGGATGTGGTGGTGGAAATTTCTTTCCGAGCAAAACATACCTATTCTTCCCCACGCCATCATATATCCACCGTTATGCTCCGGTGTGACTTCTGGCGAAAACCCAGCGAAAAGTTCCGAGTATGCACCATATACTGGACCTTTGGTGCTCAAATACTATAACTGCCCGTCAGTAATCGCTCATGACTAGATGGTCAGGAATGGGAGGCAGACCATCGTCAGCTTTAGAGCTGTATTCCAGTGCCGCTGCAGGTCTGTCTTCATCAAGCCGGGATGCAAGCTCTGTTCTGTATCAGCAAATTTCCAAATCCCCGGGTTTTTGTTCACACCCACCACGCTCACGATACCGTGCTTGCCGAGTTTATCAGCAAAATGGAGAGCCAGCCAAGCGCCACCATTCTTACTTTGCACTGCGGGAGAAGTCGGTTAGTATTGCTCCTTCATGTACACTTTCATAATTTCGAGATTGTCGCAGAATATATGGGTGGAACGCATTTCCATTCTCCTGTAATATTCGACAAGGTGGAAAGGACTCGAGAAACACTCACTGTAGTTTCCCATGAACTTGTTGGTTATGACAACCGGCGTCCCACTGGCATCGAAGGACATGGCTCCCCCGGGCACGAATCCATTGTTGAGAGCTGAGACGACGAAAACTACGCGCACGCTATTTGGGGGTGTGCCGGGTGTATTGGCAGTGCGAATGAGGATTGGCTCGAGGAGACCGGTCATGAGGTACGGGGCCAGACAATTCGTGCCCATTTCAAGATCATGGCCCTAATAGATACGCATGTCAGATGCTACTGTTTTCTCCTCGTCGCAGACTTCGGTTCGTACCAGCTTGTCCTTGCTCCCCTTCGGTGGGGTCATAACTGCAGCATTATGCATCAAGACGTCCAATCTCGTTTCCCTCCTGAGGAAGTCTTCAACCCCGCTCTTGACACTCATCAGGTCAGACAAATCTATCACTAGACTCTCCAGTCTCCCGATTCCCTTCTTAGTCTTGGGTTTTGTCTCTTCGATGATCTTCTCAATTGCACCATCACATCGCGCAGATGACCGAGCGGCAATGTAAACTGTTCCACCAGCGACGTACAGGAACTTTGCGAGTTCGTATCCCACGCCCGAAGCTGCACCAGTGACGATGTAGACTTTGCCCACGAGGGAAGGAAGACTTGTTTCTGTAAACTTCGGGGCTGGAGGGAATAATGTGGAAATTCTCGAGACTGGTGGCATTTTGTCTGTCGATCGATCGAATGATGTTGTTCTTGCTGATTATGAGGATGGTTAATGGAGGAATATGGAGTCAGAGGAGGAAGTTGAAGGAAAATATGAATGTATGGTGGCAATGAGATACAAGTGGAAGTGGCAAGGCGAGATATATACTTCATCCACAGCCATCACCTACACCAAACCAGTCAACATAGCCATCTGCGGCCTGAAACCACGCGGCTTCTTTGTCCTGCAAGGAGTCTCGCAGCACACGAAAGTCCGCTCGTTGAGGAAAAAACATCGACATGACCTACGCAATATCGAATTACAGCTTCCATGTCGGATTCAAGAACCTCCATGCTGGCGAAGATCGGATTTTGTTGACAGACGGTTGTCCGTTCGGGCTAAGGTTTTTCCTATGTCCAACCGAGCGTAAAGGGGGTGGCACGTGATGCTCATATGTCCACCCAACTTCCCTCACTTGTTGGATGAATAAATCCATAGATGTCAGTTTGCTGCTCGTTACGAAATATGGATGTTTGCTTCGAGAATGTGGTTCAGGGACAAGACTCCCGGTGCGACAGTCGACTCAACAACTTACAAACATCAATCAGGCTTCAAAGTGGATAAGATCAAGAGCTGCGAGCTCAAGTTAACAGGGAAAGAAAAACCGTTCTGTTCTATTAAAACCGTTTTTGGAAATGGCAAGTATCATTTGTGTATCTCTTTAGACCTCAAGGAGTCAAGCTTGGGTCTTTGATAAACATTGAAAGAAGTGCGGAGAGCCTAGGTACGTAGGTCGTCCCCTCTTCTCATTACTACTACCAGTGTTACGAAATTAACCACAAAGCAATAGTAGACAGCCTGCCTAACCTATCCGATGCTTTATAAAAGATCATTTTCTGATCCTAGTCTAAATCAAAGCCCTGGCGTCCTTTAAATTCTCCTCCATGATCGAACCACGCTTAGAAACTTCAACATATCGTGAAGAAATGACCTTCGACCTTACCAACACATCTCTTGTCCCCCAATACTGCCAGCTAAGTATATTCGACTGCTTTCATCATCTCAATAACATCCTCTTCAAATCCACGAATCATCAGGCAACTAGGATCAACAGCATCCTCGCGCGACGAGTGACAGGTCCGGGAATGGATGATGACGATCTTGAAGCCTTCATCCTCATCCTCACCCCCCTCATCTCCCTCTGCAGCCCCTGTAGCTTCGACACTCGTGCCAGAATCCTCTCCATGACGACGCACATCATGGCCTTCTCCAACCCCTTTGTCCTCCAACCCGCCAACAGACTCAACGTCCGAACCATCAGGCTTCGGAATCCCCAAATCAGCCCAAAAGTTCACCTCAGGCCACTCATCCATAATCCACGCAATCAAATCATACAAGAATCCCATTCTCGCACCACCACCACTAGTGTCTCTCTCCTCACCAATCTCCCTGCCTAAGAATTTCTCCTTCACACCCCAAACCTCCATCACTCTCCTCCACATGGGCATCCACCCCACATCTCCAACATCCCCACCCGTCTAGCAGGCTGCATGGGGTACATCCGTCGCCAACTTGCATCCTCCCTCCTCACTTTCTCACAGCGCACTTCATCCAAGAACCACAGCATGGCTTAAATCGTGGTCAGACATGCTGGTCTCCCGCCATCCCAATCGGATTGTGAGAAGAATGGCGGGAAGAGACAGGCGAGAAGGGTGATGAATTCTGGGTCTGGTTCCGTTGCTCGGCTACCAGTATCTTGCCTCCTGGACGATCTCGAAGAGTTGGGTGTGAAGAATAGCTTTTGCTGCAGAGAGAGAGAGAGAGAGGATGTGATTGTCTTTGCTTAGTGTGGATAGACGAGTTGGGCGAGGAGAATATCGCGCATGGGTAATTGTATCAGGGTTTCTTCAAACAGCTCGGGGATAGCGAAGACGTGGGACATCGCCGTGCTTGCAGGGCGTTCAGTGCTATTAATACCAGAAAAAGGTTCGTGAGAGGTATGTGGTCAAGTCATCGTAGGTGCTGCCTGGTACACTATGCAGCCAACACCGTCGTTGTGCATCGCAGGTGGGTTGGTTGGGTCTGATCTCATTGTGACTAAAGAAAAAGTAACCTCATCCTCCTCGAGAGGAGCGAAAGATGAACGAAATTTATGAACTCGGGGACGGCGAGTCCAAGTGGTTTTTATTTTTTATTTTATTTTATTTTATTTTTATTTTTTATTTTAAAAAGGGGCCGATCTCGATGGAGTTGTATTTGTTGGAAGAGTCGCATGTGAATCAAGATAACATCCTCTATGAGCCATGCGGCGGACATCAACGACGCCATTATCCTCGAAAGAAAATGCACTTACTTCCCCTTATCAAGTACTTTAATCATTTGTGATCCAAACGAAATTGACCAAGAGTATATTGGTTTAATCAAAGTCAACGAAACCGTTCTTGCAAACAACTACATGCCGCCCCCGCTTGTCTCCCAAGACATCCCACGCTTCCTCCCCCCTTTCCCCATTTCCAAGCGTGTGTAGCTTCATTCGAAAAGTAAACAAACATTACCTACATCACCACTTCCCACCTTTACAGAGATAGCCAGCAGCTCATCTTATTCACCATACCACAGATATGCACGCCACTCTCAACCCTCCCCAACTCTCTCCTCTAGATACCGCCCACCTCTCTCTAGATGTTCCCTTTCTCTACTTCCCGTTGTAGGCACACAAGGATCCTGTTCAACTCGACCTCGAGCTCGAGAATCCGAGGTGACTTGTCTTGTCTTGTCTTATGCTAGAACGAGCTGCAATATGTGGGAAAGAGACTCATGTGTCGATGTCAAATTTGAACTCCCTCCCCGTTGAATTGTGGCCGGATGTACATTCCTTGAACTCCACCTCCCGCGATGCTTGCTCTATCTACCCTGTTGGCTGATTCTGGAGACTGTACAATTCTGGTACTTACCCTAGTTTGTCTTGGAAGATAGGACTCCCTGCCTGTTTTCGTTGTTTTACTGAAGTCTATTTTCAATTCGTCCCCAAGTGAGTAAGTCTTGTAGACTTCGGCTCGTTAAGCGAGGAAACTGGTTTTGGAGCTCACAAACTATTCCACGAGAAATGGCTTGGTAAATGTTCTATGTCCAATGGTGAATTAGTCTATTCGATCTTTTTCAAAATCTAGAGATAGGAAGTGAGTCTTCGCACTCTATCTAACCAATCGATCAATCATTGTCAATCGGCCCATCCAAGAAACCTCCAAACGCCCGCTAAATGATGCATCATCCCAAAACACGTCTTATGATCTCTCTAAATCAACACCTATCAACACATCCTCTCGTCTCCCCTTGCCCCAATTCCATTCCATCCCATCACAGAATAAGCACGAGCACCAACAACAAAATCAACACAAAAATCAACACCCCAATACAACAACTACTCAACCCATCCTCGTTCGCCCTAACCACCTCCCCCATCCTCTTCATGCCCGTCTGCAGCCTCCCCCCAACACGATCCGCAAGCCCATCCACAACCTCCAACATCTCAGCCTGCTCCTCGAGTTCCCGCCCCATGTGATCGGCTTGTTGTCGAATATTGCCTACTGTGCGGAAGACACTATCGAGATCACGGTCTTGTTCGGCCATCATGTGGAGTTGTTGCTGCTGTTCGAATTCGGCGTTGTAATCTGGCTCGTCTTCTGCTCTGCCATTTACATTGCCACCTGTATACCCTCCGCCAGAACCGGTCCCTGAACCAGTCTTCGCCAACTCCTCCCTCATATCCTCGACCTCTCCCCCGACCTCATCAACTAACCGCTTTCGTCTCGCGACCTCTTCGATCTCCAACCCATATTTATAGGGATCACTCTGGACGGCTTTGACGCTCTCGACTAGGTCGGCTAGATCTTCTGCTAGGGAGGAGAGGGCGGATGTTAAGTCTGCTTGGGCGGAGAGGAGTTCGGGGGAGGGTGTGCTTGAGGAGGAGGGGAGGGAGCGGATCCGTAGGTATGATGTGAAGAGGGGTCTGGTTGTTGAGAGGGCGGAGAGGACATCCCTGGTTGAGTGTTAGATTGTGTCGATATCTAGAACATGGTAGGGAGAGGAGGGGGGAACGACGTACGCTTGAACTTGGAGGAATGGATCCTCTTCTTGTGTTGAGGACATCATATTTGCGAATGTACCCGGTGTTTAGATAGTTCCTGCGAGCCGGATTTGTCCAACCCTTTGCTTTGCCTTGCCTTGCTATCGCAAAACAGATCTTCCGATAGCTACCTAATTCTCCAATACCAATCTATCCCTCTTGCGCTGGTTCTCTTCAATCCCTCTGTCGCACAACTCGCGGCACTGGCAACGTCTTCGTCCCAACTCCTGGAAGGATCACGATCGTTCGCAGACTCTCCGTTCTTGGAGGTATGGTGTAGATGTCGTGGGACGTGGGCGTCTGTGGAGAAACTTGTACCACACCTTTCTGAATGGCTTCCTGGTTGTGTTCGTATATGGACCAGGTATTCGGGCCGGGGACGCCTCGTTTTGCCTCGTGGTGAGCTGTCGCTGGCCGGCGTGTGGTAGAGCTGGGATTGGTATGCTGTGCTTTGTATTGGGCTGCGTACTCGGAGAGACGAGGAACGTTGCGTTGGGGGAGGGAGACAGAGGGGGGAGAGGGTTCGGAGATGGAGGTTGAGATCTGCCTTGGATTGGCTTGGGGGGGCTCGTCCGTTCGGCGACAGCTGCAGTGTGTTGCTGATAAGATTCCGACTTGATGTAGACTTATGCAATGCGATGCGATGCTGGCGATGGTGATGATGGTGGCTGCAGTGTTTGTCGAAAGGGTCGATTGTATGGAGAGCACTTTTCGAGGGCTGCTGTCGTGTTCTGCTGCTGTCCTGTGCTGTGCTGTGCTGTTCTGCGGGTGTGGTGTGCTTGGTTGGAGTTGTTCTGGTGCCACATATGAGTCGTCATATGTACTTCGTACAGTAAGAGACAAGGCTGCTCTCTGGTGGCTGCAGGGCTGAGCGAGCACTCCGACTTCCGGGAGGTGGGGTGGGGTGGGTGGCACAGCGTAATAGTGTTGGTGTTGGTGTTGGTGTTGGTACTACAAGTAGGTAGGTACCTAGTAAGTACCTAGGTAAGGTGAGGAAGCAGGGGGGAAATGTAGAGTTGGACTTTTGAATGATATATTTGCTTGATAATTGTAAAATTACCTAGGTAGGTAGTTTTTGTTGTAGTAAGGGCAGGTTTTCGTATAAACATTCATAAGCGAACGTAGTTGTCAATATTGATCTTGTTTTGTTGCAAAAGCCTCGCGGGAGATTCCATTCAGGGCTGTTAATATTATTATATGTCTTGGCAGTCGCTTGTGGGGAGCCAATACAATACAATACAATACAATACGGAGTCTGTCAACACCACACCCTCTTCCTTTTCTTCCCGGAAGTAAACATGTAATATGTTTCGTATCGTACTTCGTCTGCCTTGTCGCTTTCAGCTTCGGTCAGCACTTCAATACTTCAATACCTCCTCCCCTCTGACGCGGCTGTTCGTTGCCTGCCCTGCCTCAAGAGCCTTCGCTTCCGCCTTACCTCATTAGCGGTGGTGGGTGGCAACTGCGAAGTCCTGAGTCTTCCCCATCTACTCATGTCTTGCAGTAGCCTTCACCGGGCTGGTGCCTTACAGCTTGATGTCAGTCAGCAGCCAAAGCCCAATAGCAGCCTAGAGGAGGCAGATCGTCTAACTTCGTCTGCCCTTGCAATTCTTTCTCTTGTCTTGTCTTCTGCTCTGCTCTCCTATCGTCTCTTTCTCTTCTCTTCATCCGCATCTCGTCCTCATCTGCACCTGCAGCGCTTCTGTCACCGTCTCTAGCTCTACCAGTGGTTCTACAGTAGCTTTGATTGAGTCACCATCATTGCATTGCATCGAAGTCGTGGTACCTCAAAGAGGATTGGTTCAACATCTCAACTCTCCTCTTCTTTAATTCGTCGGTGGCAACTTCTTGCATATAAAACCAACCCTGCATCAATGCTGTACCGCCAACACTTTTTTGAAAGAGAATAAAATTTCCCTTACCGTCTCTTCAGAATCCCGCTTCGCCGAACCTATCCTGCTTTGCTCTCCTGGGGGAGTGAATTTTCCAACTTTTCATCTTCATCGAAAAAGTATTTGGTGGTCGTCCCAAGGCAGAAGTCATCATCTTGCAAACGACTCGAGCTTGGCTGCACGTACAACAAACCACGTTACCCTGATAGGTCGGAATCATGAGGCAGAAATCCCCCCTGAATACAATATTGGACTCTGCATTCCCTCGAACCGATGGAAATTCCACTGGAGATCCAGTCGCCGCCTTTTCACCAACTACCCTCCTGGAAACCCTTGTACCAGGTTATGGTCCTATACACAAATTCCTCCTCTACTCCTTCGGTTTCGATGTCACGGTCTTGGTATCTCTTGGACTCGCCCTCTTCCTCGGTGCGAGGATCTTTCGTTCGGTATGGGCTATCTTAAACTCTCTTATCAGCAACAACTACATGTCCGAGATCACCGTGAGCAGTACCGATGAGATCCACAGCCATCTGATAGCTTTTCTCGCACACCAATACAAAATCAACTCTTCACGTCGACTCATGGCCGAGACACCTTCAAAGAGCGCCTGGGAACTTGATAGCGAAGATACCGAGAAAGAAGAGAATACTCGGGATGCACAGGGGAATATCAAGTGGCTTAATTTCTCCAACCAGGAAGCCAAATCACAACCAAGATTCACTCCAGCCATCGGATCTCACAACTTCTGGCACAAGGGAACATACTTCCAACTGCGACGGAAAGAAGTTTCGATGTTCGATGAGATGGGGGGCGGAGCTACCGCGTTCAAGGACAAGGAACTGTTGACCTTATCGTGTTTTGGTCGATCCACTGAACCGATCAAGAAATTGATCCAGCATGCAAAAGCCCACTACCATCTGGGACACAATGCCAAGACAGTCATCAAGCGTCCCGCTCCGAAGGATATGCGCCGATTTGGAGGTCGAGGAAGTTGGGTCAAGATTGCTGAGCGACCTTGTCGACCCATGAAGACGGTTGTGTTGGATGAGGAACGGAAACTGGACGTTCTATCTGACATCAACGAATACTTGAGTCCAGCTACCGCGCGTTGGTACGCTAATAGAGGAATTCCGTATAGACGTGGCTACCTTTTCTATGGACCTCCTGGAACTGGCAAAACGTCTCTTACCTTTGCGCTGGCTGGTGTTTTCGGACTTGATATCCATGTTGTCTCACTTCTCGAACCTACCTTGACCGAAGAGGAGCTCGGTATGCTATTCACCAATCTACCAGCTCGCTGCATCGTCCTCTTAGAAGACATCGATACCGCAGGTCTCATCCGAGAACCGTCCGAAGAGGAGAACAGCGGAGGACCTGCAGCAGGAAATCCAGGCGAGAATGATTTGAATGTGGCGAACCTCACAAAAGCTCTCAAGAAGGCGAACCAGTTATCTGAGGAGGAAAAGAAGAAGGGCATTTCTCTTTCTGGACTCTTGAACATTATTGACGGTAAGTCTCCACAATCCCTGCATAAAAGACAAGCTAACACAATCCAGGCGTCGCATCCCACGAAGGCAGAGTCCTAGTAATGACAACCAACCACCCCGAGAAGCTCGACGATGCACTCATCCGCCCCGGCCGCGTCGATCACCAAGTGGCATTCGGTAATGCCACGCAGACTCAAATCAAAGAACTCTTCGAACGAATGTACACCAACGATCTCCCTCGCATGAAACTCATCATATCCGCTCCATCCCCGTCACCACCGTCCTCGCTCTCCGCCTCCACCTCCGCGCCTCTCTCTGTCCCAACACCTCCCGCTACACCAGTCAATCCCCACCCCCCTCTCGCCGGCAACGCAGTCACATCAAACGGCCTCCTTAAAGCCAGTGGCACAAAAGAGAAAGAAGAGAAAGAAACCATCAGCGAAACCGAACTCAGCGATATCGCCGAGGCGTTCGCTAGAGAGGTGCCGAATGATCAGTTCAGCCCTGCGGAGATCCAGGGCTTCTTACTGAAGAGGAAGACTGATCCGAGGAAGTCCCTGGCGGAGGTCAGGGTCTGGGTACAAGGTATGCTGGAGCAGAAGAAGAGGGGTACGAAGCTGGTTAATGTGCAGTGAGGGAGGGGGCGTGATGAGTGATGACTTCACGAAGATGGCGGTGGTGGTGTGCTTTCCTCTCGATGATACCGATTCAGTTCTTGGCCTACAAAGGTTACTTTTGTCTCTTGCCCGTTTGGGGGGTTCATGGCGTTGATAGGCATGGTATGAGATGAGATGAGATGATACAAGATGGCGATTTCTTCACTCCCCCAAAAAGAAAAGGTGATCTATCTAGTATGAGGACAAGACAGTCTGGGTTTCTGGGACAGCAAATTTTCTTCTCGGCGGCAGAACGCCTGACTTTACTAGAAGTATTTCATTTCATGGACAAGATTGGTTGGCAAAATAGAATTCGGACGGACTGAACGGATGGACAGGGGTGGGTTTATTTTTTCTTTCGTTTTGGAGTTTGTTTGATTCGGCTCGCTGCTCGGGTGTTGGTCAAACATGCATGCATCATCATAATGGGGTGGGGGGGAAGGGGGCAACGGCAAAAGAACAGACACTGAGAGTGGGCGGATAAAGTGATAGGATATCACTCATAATCCCATATCTTAGCAACGAGGGGGGGATACAAGTCTAATTAAATACAAAATTCCTATAGATTATCAAGTAGCTCGTGTATGCGCATCATTTTGACATTGGCACTACCAGTACCGTAGATAGGAGAGGAGAACAGAAGCAAGGAAGTGAGTTACAAATTGATGGACTGAACGATTGAGCGAGTGGCGCGATTTTCTGCAATACCCTTCCTACCTTGCCTCGTCCGTTCTCATTTACTGACTTCAGCCATCGTCACTCCATCACTGACACTACCCGAACCATTACCGGAGGACAGGTTATAAGTAAGTCTCCGTTCCGTCAGGCAGTTGCCGGCTTGATTTACTCATACGGCAGGCCACTTTATTCACATTCAGACAAATCCGAATGAAAACCCGTTGCATCGTTAAAAAACAGTATGCCTTTGTATGTCATACATAAAAACTCCCTCACACACATTTATGGAGAATGAAACGGGAGAGACGAAGAGGAAGGAGAAGAAGAAGCTCATCGAAAGTCCAGGGTCTGCCTGCGCCATCCATACCAGCCATCCATTCATTCATACCACATCCACATCCACCTCGCCCCCAGACCATCCCCAGCAGCTCTCATCTCATCTCAATCCATGCCATCTCAAAACCAAACCAGACCAGACCACACTTTTATCTCGCATCCCTTCAAAAACGAATCTCTTCCCTCCCTTCCCAAACGCCTCCCTATCGAAAAAGAAAGAATCATACCAACCAAGACAATCAAGAGAGATGACTAGCCTGATCATCTGTCATGACGTCCAATCCGACAACCGCACCTGTTGAACCTCCGCTTCCCGAACCGCTGCGGCTTTTGAGACTCGCGTTGCTCGACGGTTTCGAAATCGTGTTGTTCTGAAGAGAGAGATATCTTTGTCAATCAAACCGGTCTGAAATGTTTTTGCTTTTCATATGTTGCAGGCAGGTAGGTGATAAGTGACAAGCAGGTGGGTGCGCACGCTGGGATAGACAAGATGGAGTTGGTTGTTGAGGTGATGCTGTATAGGTATTTGATGAAAAGGGAAAAATGGAGGTAGGTATGCGCGAGCCAACACTCTATCCGTGACAAAACTTCACACACAGTTGGGCGCGCCAAAAACACGCAGAATGGAGCGGCATAGTACAGGGACAATCATCGCTGGCTTCTGGAGGAGCCTACCGAGTTCTGTCGATCATGAGTTGGTCTTCGTTCTCTCCTCTCTCCATCTTGCAACTTCAATGAGTCCAATCTCTTCTGGTTGTCCTCGGTGATTGGATCCAACTCATCTGGCTTTCCCTTTCTTGACGAGGATATGCTTACTGCCGATGGTCTAGTTGTGCCGTTGGTTTTCCCACGCTTGGCTTGCTCACCCAGTGCCTTCCACTTGTTCTCTCTGGCTTGTTCGCGAGCCTCGGCGTTGTTTTGATGTTCAGTATAATCGTGGGAGCAGTCATCGAACAACTGGGGGTTGATCTCCATGAACAGCTTCATTGCGTTGTAGACCATACCGTGAATCGTTCTTGATGATGTTAGGCATGTCATGAAATTGTGAATCGCACACTTACCTGTTCCAGTGACCCTTTGAGTTCTCGTAAAGAGGCGCAAACATGATTGGGAGGATAATTTCAACATTATCGCTAACCAGATTGCAGAAGTATTCGTTGTTCCAGAAGTACAGCGCACGCTCGGCGACTTGGAAGTGGGGACTGGCGACGGATTTTGCGAGTTGGTGAAAAAGGGGTTCTTGAACCTTGGCGAACTCTGCTGGATCCATGACTTCAAAGATATCTTCAACCTCATTAAGGAACATCACCTCTTTCGTGCTGTTGACCTTTGGCCAATATCTGAGAAGACCGAGAACCACCTATACCTGTTAGCTTGCATACCAAAATCAATCCAGGCTACGTACCTCTTCCGTCAATGCTGCATCCTTCTCTAAGAACTGTACAATGCAGTATGCTAACTGAGGATGGTACATGCTGAGACTCTTGACCTTGTGAAGCGGAAGTAGTACTCTTGTCAAGAACAGCTTGTGCTCCTCCTTGAGAGGAAGAGCGAATCCGTTGATTATAGATCCAAGGATTTCCAGCAACTCGGCAATACCGTTGAATCTCTCCGTCTCATAAACGAATTGGAAAAACACATTGTTGATCGATCTTCGAATATATGATCGCAGGTTGAGGAATTTTCCATATATCCTGTGCAGGGTGGTCTTCAAGAAATCTCTTTCGCGGGGGTCCTCGGAATCGAATAGCTCAAGAAGTTGCAAAACAAAGCTATGGTCAATGTATGCTTTGGCAATGTTTGTGTTGAAATCTTGACTCTCAATGAATCTTAAGAAGAACTCATAGACGACCTGGATATGGGGCCAGGCAACCTCGAGAACCGGCTCGTCCTCCTCGGGATCGAATGCTTCTCCTTGTGGGTTCATTGGGGGCGGAATTGGACGGAAAAGGTTCTTGCTGAACATGTCCACTACTCTTGGGTACATTGCCTCCGTGATGACTTGTCGGTTGTTCGCCACGTAGTCCAACAGCTCATGCAATGCCAATCTCTTGATCTCCTTCGACTTCATGTCTCCGCTTGCATCGTTGAAATCGAAAATGACATTGCATTGATCGATCTTCTGCATGAATAGATCCTGCCGGCGATTGGGGGGTACCTCATGGAAACCAGGCAGCTTTTCGAGCTCACGTTGAGGGGATATGTCGAATCTGGACGAGTGCTGTCTCTTGGGAGTTCTAATTCCTTCAGGTACGTCCTTTGGAGTCGTCTGTAACCGATCAAACATCAATGACTTCTGGCCGGCTTTGGGTGGGGCAAGATCGTGTGGCATCGTCTCGGCTGCACCTGGAGGAGGAATGTGCTGCAAAGTTAGGTCGGCATTCGCTCAACGTTATGCTTCTTGGAAACTTACTGGAGCACTTGGGCTGATAATCACACTTGGGGGAAGACCATGTCGACTTGGAGTTCCAGGTCCGCCAGCACTTGGTGAACCTCCTCCCATAGCATTGAAACGATCTGGTGCAACATGACCTGGGTTTAAGGAGTTGGCTAACCCAGCCTGAGGAGCAGGACTCAAGGAGTTTGCAGCACCACCATCATTTGGGGGGAGTGGCTTATTTCTTGGATCGTTGAGGGCGGTCGTTGAGGAGGATGGGGTGGTGATCGGAGATTGTGCTGCTTCTCTTGATGAGCCTGCTTGCGAAGGTGAAGATGTTCCATCCTTTGACTCCTTGTTCTTGGACTTAGAGGATTTGTTGGGGTCTTTTGCGCGCGAGAGCTGCTCATGCTGAATGGGTTAGCATTTGGTCATGAGTGGTTCTATCAGAGCGTCGCAGGGAACGCTGTGCCTGACTGGGTCGCAGGGAGACTCACAACCCTCTGCCTGAAGCCCTTCATCTTGAATACGGGTCAAGCAATTCGGCCCCTTTGGCTCTTTTGTGCCTTTCTCACAACCAATACTTGAATGGCCTGGTATTCCGCAGACCAGATATAACCCTAGATCTTTGATGGTGGGGAGTTGGTGAGGCTCTGCGCAATGGTGAAGAGGTTACGTCGTACTTAGTACTGAAGTGTTGACCAAGAAGTTCGCCTTCTCCGAGATGATAACACGTTCCAGTGAGTGTTAGCAGTCCCAAGCAATCGTGTGGTACTGCACGGGTTGATGGAGCTTGCGGATCGGATATGGGACCTTGTTCGTTGAATCCTCGAGCTCAAGAACAGGGCTATCTGCAGGATGGATAGCTGCTGCAAGTATCGAAGTGTATTGTCTTTGCTTGCCCATGCGGAACTCGGAAGTCGTAACTTGTGTGCCGTCCGTAGTTGACTTGACGTTGGAATCGGAGGAAGCTGGTGATGTTGTTTCGCGCTTGGAGGGGATCTGCATGGAGGGAGGTCTGGTCAGCGCATTGCCCAAAATATTCCCTATTCCCCGTCCCATCACCACGGCAGATGTCATGAATGATTTGCACACACCAGACAATCACCAACGCCTCTCAATAATCGCCTCCGCTGACAGCTGCAATGCACACTCGTGAATCTGTGGCGGCAATGTCCTGGCTCCGGGCGGTGAATAGGCTCTTCCCACTCCTTCACTGACGTTGGTTCAGGAGACAGAGAGAAGACCAACCTAGGCAAATAACGCGTGCGGCGCACCTCGAGCTTGTCGGGCCGGGCGAGGTAGAGGTAGAGGAGGAGGAGGATCTCGAGTATTGCGAGGATCAATGGGACGGGGACTGGTATTGGGACTGACTGGCACTGAAGCTTCAAAGCAACGATTCAATAGTGCGACCTCGAGGTGGATTGTCTGTCTGGCTGGGCTGGCTCTCTCCCTCTCTCTGGCTGTGGCTCTGGCTCTGGGCATCGGTTGTTTCCCCTCCACGACCTGAGATGCCCCTAAGCCAAGCCCACTCGAACGTGCGCTAAGAGTTGATGCCTGAATACGTGAGGCATCAGTGATCCAAATTAAGGCAGCTAGCGTCGACCTCGCTAATTGGTCACTTCACTTGATGAATTGGATTTGAGAACCACGCGCTAAATACTCGAATCCAGTTAAGCAGATATCACGAAGCGCAGTAGGCATGGTTGTAATCGGAGAGATCTTCTACTATCATTGAGCGGAAACAAGTTCAAGCAACCACATCTGCGCTCTCTACCTACCACCCCACCTACTCATCAAAAATGCCCCGGCTGAACAGAGGCCCAGCACGGCCAAAGCAAGCACCCATCTACCAAATCGCCCCGACTGAGATCACCGCCGTTGAGCATCCTCTGATCATACACAATCTGGACAATGGTGTCAACACATTTGGCAGAAACAAGCCTTTCAAAAGAGTGAGTTCTCCCAGCATCCTTCCCCCTCATGTCATCCAAGCCGTCACGGGCATTCCAGTCTCGTGACTCAAGCCTTCTCAATCTAGGTACCTAGGTAGACAACCGCTAATATCTTCAGATCCTGAATTCGATTGATCCAGAAGAATGCATACCGCTCTATCTGAGGCAAAATGATCCTATGTGTGTTCCTATCCTGTCACACAACACCCCAACCAACAACATCCTCCTCAAGATCACAGTTCCCAAGAGGACAGGACGAAAGCGGAAGCGAGGTTCACAAGATCCATACGAAGACAGCAATGCTCCCCAGCCTACCTCTATTCCAGCACCAAATGCCCAAGGTCCCCCGCCTACTGTTCTCAGTTCGTTCTCAAGAATGGATGAACCTACTCAAATCCTGAGAAAGATGAAGGACAATGTGGGCAAGTATACAGTTGAGGCTGTCGGTGAAATTCGACAAACTCATCGGTACAGAGGTAAGCAGTTTCTTGGTTCCATGAGAGTCCTGCTAACAACTACAGGAATGTCGGATTTCCACCAGTCCACAAGCAAATCGGAATTCATTCCCAAGTTCACCAGTACCATCTTCACTGGCCAAAGTATGTCTCACAAATTTCAACCCACTCCATCATACTAACCTTTCGTAGTTGAGCGAATACGAGAATTCAAGCTGGACGAAAGAAGAGGCTGGAAACCAAATGAGGATATCGTGCCCCCACCAATCATGTCAAGCCATGCATTACCATTCAACTGGGGCTGGCATCAGGCAGTTCATCTCACTCAAGAACAGGATCAGAACGGAGAACGAATCCTTATCAATCACTCGAAGCCAGAGAAGGGCGGTGTTCAGTATCTCGGCCACGATGTTCAAGACATACCTTTCGAACCAGATAGAGACGAACCCACCGACGAGGCCATACTTGAACTCATCGCCACCTTAAAACAGGTTATGGAAGAACGACCAATATGGACGAGAAGATCTCTGCTCAACCGAGTGGGCAACGTCCCTGGCATCTACCAGTTCAAGCAAGCGATTCCATTTGTTGGCTACCAATTCAAAGGCGGACCATGGCGAGATGCACTCATCAAGTTCGGCATCGACCCGAGAAAAGATCGGAAATATCGTCAATACCAGACCTTCTTCTTCCAATTCAACGAGGAAAGCGAGAGACTTGAAGGCGAACCCTGGCGCGATAATCGGCAAAACTTCACCATCTCCAAGATGCATGGCATCACGCACACCAACGATGACACCCATGTGTTCGATGGCAAGAAGCTGACCTTGGATGGCAAGATCTGGCAGGTGTGCGACATCACTGTTCCACTACTTGTCAATTTGATGGAAGATGCCCCGTACAGAGACAAGTGCGAGATCCTGACCGATGGCTGGTACTGCAACGGCACAATCGCCAAATTCAAAGGCATCATGAAGACCAAACTCATCGCCCTCAAAGCCAAACGCGAAGTGGCCGACTCGGAATTCGAAGCCGCCCTCGCTATCCCTGACATCGTTCCAGACCGTCTCAGCAAGATCATCTCAGTCCCACTTCCCGACCTCGGTCTCTCGCAAGATGAGCTCGACGACATGCAAAAGAAGGGTATAATAAGCGGCACCGAGGCCAAGACGATTCAGAGGTGGGTCCGTAACAAGAAGAGCTACAAGGCTCGCACAGAGCGGATCCGCGATGCTTCCGACATCCCCAAGCGAGTTGTGAAGAGGGGTCAAGGGACGAAGAAGAAGCCGAAAGGGAAGGGAGCAGAGAATGCGGGAGAGAATGGTGCAACGGCAGATGCAAACCTCCTCGACAGCGCGGCTATGGTCGATGCTTCGGGCGAAGGAATGCCTGCAAATACACCAGTCGACGCTGTCCAACTACCTACCATTGCAGAAGACGACGCAGAAGCTCCTTTAATGCCAGCCCGGACAGCAGATGTTGCAAGTTCTAGAGGAGAAGGAGACTTTGGAGGCGGAATGGATGGCAGCAGGGACGATGTAACAAACGATGCAGCCGACGATATCAATAACGAAACCAGCCCTGACATGATAATGGAGGATGCACTAGAAGACCTCGATGAACCAGTCACTCCCAGAATGGTTGGCTCGAGTCCTGGTATGATTGCATCCGACGATGAGGGCATGGATAGTGATGAAGAGCGAGACGCCCTAGCCAGCGACATCGACGACGACGAGGAAGACTACTTCAGTGATGCGGTTGAGCATCAGGTTGGCGGAGCTGTTGGTGGAGATGAGAATGAGGAAGACGACGAAGACGATGAGAACTGAGATGTTTGATCTTGTACTGTACGACACCCGAATTTGAGCGAGCTGTCCTTAGATGGTGATACATGCTTGGCTCATGTCAACTAGGAAATCAATTCAAATGTCCCGTGGCTTTCATTTCTTTCATTTCAAAATTGTTGAACATGTAAATGGATTTCGGTCGCCGCATCTGATTCCTGTGATGATTGTGGTCTCAGCTCGATGTTTCAGTCCACCACCTGTGCTGATCCGTCCAGAGTCTCACATCGCACAATCCAATATTCTCTCCACCAGCTTTTCACACACGGATATCGGCCATTAAACCCTATTCTACAAGTGAACTGACCCAGCACTCCACTTCCACGAACCGTAAATACGCCAAGTTCACAACCCGATAGCCACTCCCACAGCACCAACTTAATATATATTTATTTACTTACTCTTCCACCTTCCCCTTTTCCGAAGTTTTTTGAAGTCTCCTTTTTAAACATACGTACAGTACTTCTGTCTTTGATTTTCTCCTAAACCAAACACTCAAGCCTCCACAAAATGACCATCCTTTCACCACGCCTCAAAATCCAAAAACTCGCTCTCCTCCCATCCTCCTTACACCCCTCACCCAATCAAGCATCGTCCTTACCAACCTCCCTATGTTAGTCCTCTCATCATCCCATATCATATCATTATCTCTACTCACCTCTATCTCTCTCTATCTTCATCTCCAACCACACACCCGTCCCCAGACTGACAACCCCCTTCTTCATCCCACAGAATATCAACCTTCTTCCCCTCTCCCTCCTTCACAGACTGACCCTTCCCTATCCACGGCATCTACAACACCTGCTACAACTACCACAGCCTGGTACAGAGCCTCAGCTTCGCTGCCAGGACTGAGAGTTATTTCCTGTATGGTGAGGTGGATTGTGTTGGAGGAAAGGATGGTATGTCCGTCCCCTTATCTTTTTTCCCCTGGTGCTTTTCGGCGGTATTTTGAGAGGGGAATGGCTTTATGGTTTTATTCATTGGGATATACCTTTTGTATTTTTATGATTCTTGAAGTTGTCGTTAAGGAGAAGAGGATACGGGGAAGGGTTTTCCAACGAAAGAACAAATCCGATGCCCTGACTCCGTATAGGACCCAGGATCGTCTTTACATCCATCAAAACTCTCGATGGTGCAGGCAGAAGCGTGAAGAGCTTGAAGTGTTTCGAAGCAAGAACCGCTGCTCATGGCGAGGAAGTGGAAGTGGAAGAGGATGAATGATGTTCATGGGAGGGCGTTTCATCCTAGGATTTGGAGTAGCCTTCGTCAACGTCAGTGGACCCGTTTACAGTGGCGAAATGGCTCATCCGACCTGGCGTGGGCCATTGTTGGTACTCTACAACTGCTTCTGGTAAGCCAATGGCCCTCTATCGATGTTGCTCTGCTTATTCTCTGAAGGTATATTGGTGCAATTGTTGCCGCTTGGGTCGTCTACGTGGCCAATACAATGCAGAATGGATGGCGTATCCCCATCTACTGCCGCTTATTGTGAGCTCTCTCATCTTCATTTTCGTCTGGTTCTTGCCTGAATCCCCTCAATGGCTTATCAGCCAAGGGCGGAACGAATCTGCACGAGCTATCTTGGCTCGCTACCATGGTGAAGGAGATCCAGATCACCCAATTGTGAAGCTGCAGATGGCGGAGATGGAGTTTCAAATCTCAACTGAAGGTTCTGATAAGAGGCGGTGGGACTACAACGGTCTGGTTGCAACTCGTGCTTACTACCGCCGCTTGATCTGTGTCCTGACAATGGCGGTTTTCGGTCAATAGTCGGGCAACTCAGTCACCAGCTATTATCTGCCCGTCATGCTGGAAAATGCTGGAATCACGTCTCAGAGCAGGAAGCTCTTCCTTAACGGCATCGACACGCCGCTCTGCTTCGTCGCCTCCGTTACGGGAACGATGTTCCTCGACAAGGCTGGAAGGAGACCACTCCTCATGTACTGGCTCGTTGGCTGCATCATCTGCTTCAGCATCCTCACTCCTGCCTCCAAGCTGGCGCATACACACCCACCCAGATAACTCTTACGCCGCAAATTCTAGCATCGCATTCATCTATATATTTGGCATCATCTTCTCGTTTGCCTGGACGCCCCTGTCTCCAATGTATGTTGTGGAGTGCCTACACACCAATACACGGGCAAAGGGCAAGGCGCTTGCCCAACTTTTCACAGACTGTGCTTCGGTCGTCATCCAGTATGCCTCTGGCCCGGCATTCCAGCACATCAAGTACTACTTCTACATAGCCTTCAATGGCTGGGACGTGATCGAGCTCGTCGTCATTTACTTCTTCTGGCCAGAGACCAAGGACCGTACATTGGAGGAATTGGACGAGTGGTTCCAGGCACCGAATCCAGTGACGAAGATTCTTGAGCCTAGGGGTATGAGCATTGTGTTCAACACTCTGAATATCGAGACCAAGCACTCCAAATTTGAGGATTATTGAATTGATGCTGGGTCATAATGCGGGGTTCGCTCGGACATGAGTTGTACATCGTACAATGACGGCCGTATATAGTGTAGGGACTGCTTGCTTAAGGAACGGGCCTGTTCAATGTACGATCCTTCTATGTATTGTGCGTCGTGGTGATAAGATCAAATCGGCCTGGTCATCTACCTCGTAAATATCTGACGCAGCGACGAACCTCCCGCAGGAACAACACACAGATCTTAACGACGCAGCCGACATCTTATCTTCATATTTGCTAACAGAAGCCTTGATGTGTGACGATGTAATTTGCTGAGGGAACGCTTTAGAAGCGGCTTCTCGAAAGTCGAATTTATGCTCCAGAAAACCCATAGCTAGTTTTACACTCTTTAGTGTGCCTTCTTGTGTCGTAGTATGTTTCGCTGGGTGCTTTATTGATTGCTGTTTTGGAATAGTGTTCAGGAGCGGGTTACAAGCTGGCGTAAAGATTGACGTCGAAAATAGTCTCGGGGTTGCATCCTTTCTTCTCTTCCTCATCTTTGGATTTGGAAGTGATGTTGGGTTCCCTATTGCCTTAGCCTTGATTATTATAAATAATAGTTAGTAAGGTATTGAATTTGGTTTTGTTTAATTAGATATCTTCCGTTTTTTAGGTGATCTCTTTTGCATGGTAGTTTTTTTGGCGAGGTAATTTCTTTAGCGAAGTGGTCTTTTTTAATAACATAAGTTATTTGCTTTTATAAACGCTTCTTATTTTTAGTCTTATATTCTCTATATATTTGATTTTCTATAAGCTCATTATTCTTGGCCTCCTATAATCTTGTTATTTATCCTTATAAATGCCTCTTATCAAAATGACGTTGTTTATTATTAGCATAATATTTGTAAGGGCATGATTGAAAGTGAGTTACAAGTATAAAAGATGATTGTATTTTTCAATGACTAGTATTTCACTTTAACCTGTAATTAAACTTCTAACGTAATAGTAAAGTTTATTATCATTAAGTTTATTCGACTAAAGACAAAGTACCGAGCCATGTAGGAATATTGTCAAGCCTAGCCGTCTAGTGACCGCATCATGACCGAAGAATGTTCTGCGACCAGTCTAGAAAATACCAAAACCTGGGACCGGCCCATTGAGTCGTAACCCGGCTCTGACTAACAAACATCAACCCCATAGTCTACATTAAATTTTTCTAAAGCTCTATATTTAAAGTTCTCTCCTTTTAAACCTACAAAACAGTTCACATTACCAGAAACCTAGTTTTTACATGCTTCATTCACGCTCACCAGCCATGCCTCTCCCGAAACTCTGCCATTTGGCCAACCGAATTGCCAAACACATCATAACCAAATGGAAGCGAAAACAGAAACGAAAAGAGACAATAAGACAAGTACAAAAGTCCGAGTCGGCAGAATATAACCGGTTCAGGAAAAGTTGGCAACTGGAGGAGGAAAGGAGGTCGATGCAATATATCGAGGCTTTCATTAAAATATGCCCCAGTTGCAAGCACGGCGTTGAGCCAAATGGTGGTGGGTGTTCCACCATGAATTGTACGTATCCACCCATCATTTCATTGCCAGTCCCATTCGAGCCAAGTATCAAGAGTGGGCATGGTTAGCTGGCCCAGTAAAATAAAGGCCGATGTGGGCGCAATTTTTGCATGATCTGCTCAGTGGGATGGGAAACAGGAAACCGAGAGAACACGAAGAGCTCTGTCCGATACATCCTGAGTAACAGTTAAGAGGGTCTATGACTATGTGAGCACGGATACGGGTCAGAATTGGTTCTCTATAGTTGATGAATGATAAGAATAACGAATGCGAAATGGGAATACCGGGATATCTGCACGATAGTAATTAAAACGAATTAAATTTTGCTTTGTGACATACTTCATTGTTCTGAAGGGGGTTTAGGTCGCTAAATGGGTCACACCATGGATGTCAAGAGACCAGACTCCTCGCTACCGAGCTGCTTTCGAAGTTCAACCCACGCAGATCTAGCTAGCCCGAGAACCCATCCACATCCCAAAGCATCAATTGACATTACCAGTCAATTGAAAATTATGCAACATGTTCATGAACCCAGCTTTTCGCCCCTACAAGGAATTTGCATCCTCCCGTCTTCAATCAGCCTGGTTGCTGGTGTTTACATTTTACTTTTGTACTGTACGGTACAAGATATAAATAAATGTTGCCTGATGACAGGATAGCATTAGAGACCTGTTCTGCGTTTTTGGGTTACTGAGAAGGACTGAAGAGGAGACTCGGGATAGGGGACCGGGCTAAGTACAGGTCGGTCTCGCTGGTTCCCCCCAAACTCTCGCAACGGATAGGTAGAACTATTCAGTCATAATGTCAGACCTAACATCTATAAAATAAATTTCCGCATTTCTTATTATGCGATAAATATTCGTTGTCTAATTTCATGAAAACAAAATCCACGAAAATGGCGTTCACCAAATTATGCAAGTCACTCGCCAATGCCTTCCGGGGAAAAAAACAAAAGAAAACTCTCCCTGTACAAAAGCCTAACTCAGCAGTCCCAGAATCGGACAAAAAATCCAAAGCTCGACTGATGAAAGAGGAAGCTGCTTCTGAGGCTTTCTTCCGCCGGAATACCAAAAGATGTCCCCACTGCTTGGTGGGGGTTCAGAAATCTCCAGACGGATGTGATACGATTTATTGTATGTCTACTTATCCCCCCTCTGTATCTCTTCAAATGATTAAGGAACTGACTTCTGGCGACTTTTGTGTAGGCTAGTGTGGACAAGTTTTCTGTTACTTATGCTTGGCAGCCCGAGAGGCCAAAAGGAAGCCAATGGCTCGTGCGAAAAAGTGCATCTACCACCCGGATTATTACAATAATAATGGATGGAGACGACGTAAGGGTCAAAAGAGCCAAATTGAGGGATTATAAAGACTATATTGAGGGATGGTTTGATTACGGAGGGGTTTGTGTGTAGATGCTGAATCCTTTAGCTGGTGGTCGACCGGGGGTGGCTTCTAGCGAGTATCTACCAGTAGCCTACCAACAATCTTCATGCTCCACCACTGTTCACATGACACGTTAGAAGCTATGAGCTCATCCCTAGCCAAATTAATGGTATCTCAATAACCAACCCTCAACCTTCTGAGCGTCAGCAAATACCCATATTAGCCAACATGCCTTTCGCACACCCATGCCGCCCAATTGTACCCACATCTCGCATCTTCGCACCAAGAAAGTAACCCGGAATCCAGATCGACTACCAGAACCGACAGAACCGACAGAACCGACAGAACCGACAGAACCGACAGAACCGATAATTTCCCACGATTCTTCACCTAAATATGAAGACCTTTTCCCGCTCGAAGTCGAAACACCGGAAGAGATCAGAGCGAGAAGACTACGCCAACAACACGAAGAAATATAATCAGAGCGTTACATATTTCAGAACACAAAGTCGTGGCCTAGATGTTTGAGAAATATTGAGAAGACTGAAGGGTGTCAGCATATGATCTGTAAGTGTCCGATCCAATTCATCATGCCTTTTCGGTCTTGGTTGCAATACTAATCTACAATTGGGCGACAGGTTGATGCGGACACTCTTTCTGTTGGCTATGCCTCGCAAGATGGCAACAAAGCATATATCAAGATTTTCACATGGCGACCTGCCGACTTTATTAGTTTGGAAGGACTTTACCACAGCAGTTTTCTGGCTTGGAGATGAGGGCAGAGATTGAGGCGGATGAGAGGGTGAGGGCGATGATCGAGAGAGACCGAGAATGGGACAGGAGGTAGGGAAGGGTGACGGCAGACACGAATGTGAGAACCAAGAAGTGGAGGGACGAATGTGAATATGAATGGAGGTGCGACGATCAATGGCCCGGCTACTACTTCTACTTCAATAGAGAGAACAAACAGCCTGGGGCTTGGCAGCGTATAAATGAAGGGGCTGAAATTCCCAACTATGTAGACTGGCCGAAAGACGCATAATCGGACATTACATTCAAATTCAAAAAGATGGTGTGATAATAATCGTCAATATATATCCAACCCCCCTTCGATCTGTTTCCTGACTGTACAATAGCTAACAGCTATGGACAGAAATAAACAAACACAGCCAAACTCTAAGCTCCGTTGTTTGGCGGATCATACGCAGCTCTGTAGTTGTAAGGTCGGTTATGAGTGTTATAATAAGGATCGTTCTCAAAGAGGGTAAAGCCTGGATCCAGCGGGGCGATATTCCTGGGCCAACACGGGTTTTGGTTCAGCCCGTCATTGGGAGCGGATGGAGGCCAGCTTGAGATGCTGAATTCCGGGCGCTTATTGACGGTGACTCTGGCGCTACGTTCAATGTAGCGTTTATCACCACGCACCACATTCGTTACTTGTAGGTTCTGGCCGGCATCGACTTTGTCTTTGAGATCTCGGTTCGACATGGCATCTGAGCTTACGAGTTCTTGAAAGCAGATCCCCTGCCACAAACCTTTTGCTGCATTGCCATTCTATGATATGTCAGCACGAATTGTTCGGTTTCCTTGATGCAGTCCCAGTTTCCGAAAACGGTTCCCATCGAGGGCGAGAGACAAACCTGTGTTCCGGGTAGGTGGCGAACCAACTGACCACCCGGATTAGTTGTACCAGCATTGATGTAAATTGGACTCTGAGCGTTGAGCATGTACAGGGGTGGGCTGTGGTAGAACGGTGAGTTAGCAATACAGTTCTGAATGATGGAAGGATAGTCAAGGGACTAGATGGGTTCCGATCGTCCCAAGAGGACTTCGAAATAAGAATGTCAAGAAGGCAGGGTCACTTACTACTCGTCAGCCTGACATATTTCTGGTGGTGGCAGCTGTGGCCGGTTACCACTTGCTGTCTAGATATTGGGAGCGTCAGTGAGTGGATCATTTGTTGAGTTCAAGTTGAGAGAGTTGCCAGAACCACTTACATCCCACCAGCCCAACCCACTGTGTTGTGCTTCCCAAACTCTTGGAACCCTCCTGCCCACTACAAGTGACCCTGAAGTTAGCATTGCCGTTCTCTGCAATAACATCTTCACTGAAATAGTATCAAAAGTCTTGCGATGTGTGCTGGGAAACACCATGCTTGAGCTCTCTTGTGACAACCTTCATGTGGGAATGAATATGCTGGCCAGGAGCACTCACTGTCGGGCTTGGCGGTGGCCGCCGCTTCGGGTACGCAAGTCAACGTAGACCATGTGGGGTTCTGGCGGATAGCGGAGCTGTAATGCCTATTCATTAAGAAAATTAGCATGTTGTTGAGAATCGGGTGCGCTCTGAAGGCCGAAAAGTGCTGTTCCGGATCATCACAGGAGTCTGGCTCCAGATATGGAAGATCCGTGTAAGATTGGGCTTACCAGCATGCATTTTCCCAGTCAACCTGTGGTCTCGAAGTCAGCACAGTTTTTCCCCCTTCCTTTTTGGCCTCTTGGAATATTTTCCCATGCGTATATATCTTGAGGCCTATGAACTATACAAAGAATAGAAAGGAAAAACCAAACATGGGGCTCGACTTACCAAACATGGCTTAGCGATGTGAGTCGGTGCTGCGTTTGCGGCGTAATCGAGTGATGTGATAATCCATTCGGTCTGTACTGTCTTATCGGCGACACATGCTCGCTCCCGTAGAGTGTGTCTTAGTCGTTGGGTCTGCTGAGACGCTGGGATCTTGCAAGCGGGCTTGTTGTTTCCAGTCCCTTTGCCTGGCGCCTTTGGTGTACCTTGGTCGGTCGGATTGGCGTCGTCCCCCTTCTTACCGCTACCCTTTGGCAGATTCTTTGGCTTCTTGAAACTCGACACACCATCTGCGACTGTGCTCAAAATGCCAAAGATTTGCTTGATCTCGTCTGGCACAAGATTTGTTCCTCCGCAAGGGCTAAGCCACCAAGAGAAGGCGCCTTCAGGATCTTCTTCTTCAGGGTACAGGTATGCTGCCATTTGAGCTGCGGTAGTGGCCATATCTGTTGCTATGTGTCAGCCTCTACTCAAAGGGACAAAACTCTGTGGAATTTTAAACTTACCCAGCCCAGCATCAAGAGCTTTCCCCACCCCAGGGATTGCTTGCAAACCAATGTCAAGTACGAGCTTCAAGGAAGACATGAGAATATAACAGCCAATCTGAGCAATGATTGGCAATGCCTCAATTACTGTGTCGGCAATCTCGTTCAGCAACCAATTGTCACATAAGCATTGCCCTGGAGCAATGAAATCATGCGTTCCCGGCTAATCAACGTCAGCTCCCCGTGCATTAAAGCCAGTAAAATCATAAGGTACACATAAGAGCCAAATGTGTATTAGAGAGCAATACTTTGAACAAGCGGCCGAAAGGAGAACGAGGAGGTACTTACAGGCTTCTCCCATGGTATTGCTTTGTCGAGCGGATAGAATCCCATGCACCCATAGTTTGAGGTTTTTCCGGCTTCCTTTGCCGCTTCCAGTTGTGGCTTGCATGTATTATAACATTGCATGACGCTGTTGTCCCGTAAGGTGCGATCCTGATATACGAAGCACCTTCTTGAGTTTGCCTCCCTGGCGCTTTCATAATCGTAACCGATATTGGGGTTATCGTCGTCGGTTATCACCACATCATCCTTTGGCTTTTTGGTGCAAACTTCTTCTGGGCAGTAGCCGTATTTACATGCGAAGAGGCAAAGTCGGTTCACTTAGACTCAATCAGCATTGATTTCTGTAAAATATCAAGAGCCAAGGGACTTGGGAGGTCGCTCAAGAGGTACGTTTCAGCAGCCGCAACTGAAGGATCTAAAAGCAAATATCGAGTGATGTATACGTACAGTCAACGTCAAACTCGTCCCAGGCACTTCACAAAGTTAGCAGTGCTTTCCAAAGTTTGAAGATTCGAGATTATCTGACTGCCTAGAGAGATTCCGGTTCTAGATATTGGGAGCTGTAATTGCAAGATGCGGAGAACAAGGGACGACAGTTTTGTACATACATTACATCAGTCGCGTCTTTCTGGTTCGGTAGAGGATTCACAATATCGGTGTATGTGCAGGTGCACAGCGACTCAGGGCAAAACCCTAAGCTGCATGAGAATTCACACAAGTCTCCTGAATTAACTGACTTGTCCTCTCCTGCCACGCAGCCCTCTTCTCCCTTTGCAGGTATTTTGGGTGGGGTGGCCATATCGTCGGTCGTAAAAGCCTGCAGGTCTAGAGCCCAGTCAATACTTCCGGCGAAGTTGAGGGTTTTCCAGTCCGATCTCCGTGTTTCCTTCGTCGTTGGCGTCATGTACGAGACGTAGTCTCCCTTTGAGATTTATTAGTACCAATTGTTCAAGTAAGTGTTAGGAACAGCCCCTTCTTGTATCTACTTCCCTTCGTCGGGCGGCAGGAAACAAGGATTGAAATTTACTGACTTGATAAAGTAAGATATCTGAATTGGAAGCTCCATCATGAAATGTTTGAGCGGCTCCGCCGCGTCGGATAATCTCGTCGACCTCAGCGTTCCCAAGATAGCCACCTGTTTTGGTGCAGCGTCCCGGATTAGCATCTGATTGGATCCTGGACCCTGTGAAATCGCACATCTAAGTAATCCAAGAGTTAGCAAATTGCTCATTCCGGAAAAAAGTTTTCTCGGAGAAGAATGTGGCAGGCCCTCTGAAACTGCCCAGAAATGAAACACGAGGTCTTCGACAAGTACTTACTGGTCCCCAACAGCCATCTGTTGCCATGCGAAATGATCTGCCGTAGCTTGCCTCGCCGACAAAGACTTTATTGTTAGGAACACCGGCTTTGGTTACTATACTCAAGTCAGTGTTGTCGTCGGATAAGAAGAGGGAATTGGCATTAGAAGGTAGATGAAAAGGGTAAATAGACAACGTCCATACGAGAATTAGTGTGAGCTTCAACCAAAACCGGTTGCCAACCATTGGAAGGTAACCACTCATTCTCTCAGAGCTTCTGGGAACAGGCAAATGCACCTGATGACTCGTGTACGTGAAAGAATTTGCAACTTACTGATTGCAAGAGAGTTGCGTGTCTCGGTTAAGTTAACATGACTTCGTATGCACCTTCCAGAATCACACTGGTCGTAAGCGTTCGGGTTTCCAGCGTCCCATTGACCGTGCAAGTCATAGGTCATGTAGACAATGTAGTCAATAACGGCGGCAATGCGGTCAATTGGGAATGCTTTGAGATACCAATATGACGCTGGAGCGGCAATCGAAATCGAACGGTCTGTTCCTAGCTGCTGTTTGAGAACTGTGAGGAACTTGAGGTACTACGAATCTTGAATTTAGCAATGCTATTCATTAGATTTCTTGAGTTTCCAAGATTGATGGGAAAATTGAAGGGCCTGGGTCAGGACGGAACTCATTTTAAACAAGATAAACATGGAGACTTACGTCGAGGCCGTCCGTGGTCTTTCCAATTGGAGCACCGTCTACGAGGATATCCGGGGCTCCAGGATACTCCCAATCGATATCGATTCCATCTATTCCCTCTGCTTTTGCAAATGCAGCCAAATTGGATGCAAAGAGGTTACGATTAGTAATAATGGCCGACCGAATGATGTTGTAAGTCGCGGCTTCAGTTGATGCTGCCCAACCACCGAAAGAGACAATACGCTGGATGATATAGGAGTCAGCATATGAAATAACGTCCCAGACTGAATTTGGACGGGACACGGTTTATCACCGACCTTGACATTCTTGAGCGCTTTGAATTCATCCCACTGTCCTGTTTTGCTCTCTTTGATGACGGGTTTCCATGTGGCCGAATCAATCTCGCCGAATGCCCCTGGGGAAAGAGAAATAAATTAGCTCTGGACTCGGAAAATAAGTTGAAAGAGGTAAAGGATGTTCGGAGAGAGAGGTCCTCAATCTGTCTCAAGGCATTTCCGACAGAATAAATTACGGGCTTCCCCAGTGCTTACAGTGAATATGGGTATAGCTGCCGTCAGTATTGGCATTACTCGCGGAGAGCCATAGACATTCTCGCTGGAGGTTGAACGAGCTGTAGTAGCCTATGCGCGAGAACGCAGCAGGCGCACCTCTTTATGGTATTAGCCAATGAGAATCACGAGATTGATAGCACTTACGAGTTCTGCTTGATGTCGTTGCCACAGTTGGACACGCAAGTGTTTTCGAATCCATCAAGCTGATGGTACCAGTAGAGTTAGCAGTCGATCTGTCGAGTGTTTCGGGAAGTGACACGACATCATGGAATAGGAAATAACGGCTCGTCAGTGGCTTACCTTGCTACCAGGACCTCCGCCCTCTGGTTGATGGATATCGCAATGCGCGGGGAATACGCCGCAAAATCCCCAGTTGCTGCAACACGCTTTGAGCGCGCATGGATTAAGATCTGCTATCGAAGTCGTTGAGTCTGTTAGAACAGTGCCGGGAACGAGAGGTCCGCATTCAGCCCCCGCTTGTGGGGGAGGGAGTCCTGCTTTGCCATCACTGAGGCACATGTTATACCCGAGCAGCATATTTTTGCATTCAGTCCACTGCATGATGATTAGTATCAACCTTGATCAAGTTTAAAAGTTTGGAATCTCCACAGATCTCAGTTTATGAACTACGTCTTTAAATCCGAAATTTTGAGACTTTTGAAGAAACTTAGTGGGAATTTGTACATACTGCCCAAGTCTTTCCCTTGTTCCACTTTTCGAGCTCGGCAACCGTGACCCCAAACTGTTTGGCGAGTGCATCGCAGCTATCACCATTTTGGATCAAGTGAGTAGCGCAGGTTCCATCTGCTCCTGGCTTCGGAGGATCTGGTTTGGGTTCTGTGTATGGATCTCCTGCTGAGCAGCAGACGTAGTCTCCGGCCTGTAGAGTTGAGCACAGATTTGTCTTTGGGTTGTATTTGGTGAAATCTGCAGCTGAGATACCGCAACGAGAAACTAAAGACCCACAGCCATCTCCAGCCACCACTTTGATGTAGCTGCAAGTAGCTCGCTTATTGAGGCTGTCACTGTTCCGTAACACTGCGCTTCTCTGTCGGCCGTTGTCTGACCTTGTAGTCACTGTTCTATTGCTGATTATGGAGCTGCTGTTGCCGGCATTAGCAATTGGCGATCCGGCAATATCAAACACCCTGATGGCCAAATCTATGTCGGCAATGAGGTTTCCTTGTTCGACACAGCTGCCTTTACTCCAGCCGGCTGCCATTTGTTCTAGAAAATAAGTGTTCAGTATACGTCTCTATGCAAAGTTCGTGAATAGGATCACGAGGTGGTATGTTAAGGGGTGCGGAAAGGAATATAAGAAAGTGACAGAGCTCATCGTCCAGGAACTTACGGACTGCCGCCAGATCGCCTGTTGTGTCGATAGCAATACCAAAAATTCGTGTTGAATCCCGCTCGCTGCCACAGAGCTGAGCGACAGTACGGTTTGAAACCGGGCCGCCACCTTCCCAGCGAGCGGCAAGAGTCTCGAGTACAGAAGTCACTGTTGGTTTGCCAAGACCTGGGCCAATATAGACACTCGCAACCATTTGTCCATGATATGCGAAAGCAAACGTTTCGTCGCAGTTGTCTGGCGTTTCGAAAAATTCTTGCAGGCCCTTCAAAATACCGGTTACCTCACCGCCGTCCGCTAGCCCCCCGCCGCTGCTAGCAATCAAACCCAGTTCTCCCGGTAATTCTATCCCAATGAACGAGCAGGCAGGTGCTATGTCGAGACTACCTTCGAAAAGATCACTTGCTTTCTTAGGGTTCTCCACAGGCTCCAGGTTAGAGCTACCATTTACAGATGTGGCAAGAATAGAAGGGCTTTGTTCTCCGAGCGTGCAGCTGCGGATGAGGGTGTGTGACGTCGATTTAGCCAGAGACTGGGTAACGGAAAGTTGGAGAAGCATAGGCTCTTTACAACGCTGGAGACGCTTGACGGACAAGTAGGTAATCCAGCTATGCACATTTGCGTAGTCGACACACGGAAGTGGGCAGTCATGCTGATCGGGATAATATGTTGTAAGATCTCCGATGGGTGACGGATCGTTTTTCTCTGGATAGAGGAATGTCATATCAGTTACCATTTTCATATTTATCTCCAAGAACAGGACCTCATATCCGAGGAGCAAGGAAACAATTCGATTCTGGGTATAGACTCCTTGACAATATGAAAGGCGCGGGGTGAAGCTAGACTTACCCAAAGGTTCCACAGCTTGAGTTCCATCTAGGTTGAGCGCCGCGTTTGCAATGCCAGCCCAAAGCACAAGCCAGACAGTGGCGGCATGAAATCTTGAGATAGACACCATGGCGAGAAAAAAAAAAAAGGATTGGCGTGCGTGAAACACAATACAAGGAAGATGATGAAGAACTTCAACTACTTGTCTTCATTCAAGTGACTGAGATGGGCCAAGAAAGACTTATACAGTGTACAATTCCGGGGCGCCTGAGGTACTCAGAGAGGAATCGTCTGTCTCACGACTAAGTCGGAGATGGTCGCCAAGAGTACTCAACCGAGGAAGGATCTTCAATCACGCTATACTTTATAATAGATACCTAGATCTGTTTCCGAACTAGACATATGGAGTCTCGGCCTAACATTGCTGCTCGTCACAATAAAGATGCATGTTCATACGAATTACTGTGTCGTAGACTTGGCGCATGATGAGCCGCGGCGGATGTCAATATTACCTGCCTATCTCATCCAGGAACCCGTCTTGTTCGTCCAATGACCGATGAGGCTGTGCCTCTCAGATTTCTTCTGGATCATTTCGAAGGATAATTGACAAAACCGCTTGGCACTCCTTAAGCGAAGCCGGGCAGCGAAGAAGCTAAGCCCCTGGCAACCAGATCAGCGGCCTGTAGCCCCGGTAGTGTCGGGATCTTTAATGTATATATCTCCGTACCCTGAGCCATATGCACGCCAGGCGGAGGGGCATAAACAATGACTCGTGCCGGGAGTGGTGTACAAATGCGAGTGCGAAGACGTTGCTGCATCCAAGTCAGAGTGCCAATGCGGGATGATGTCGGCAGATCAAAGCTCTAGAGGAATGTCCAATCATCTCTGGCCTCTAATTTACAAGGCTGATTGAAATATCCCCTGAATTGCGGCCCAGCCAAAGCTTGCAAAATCTTACCTGCGCCAAGATTAAGCTTACTTCGTTACTCCAATCTAACCCCATGTCTCGGAAGGAAGAGTGGGTGTGTTTCTGCAGGTGAGAAATACCCAGCTCCACATCTTAAAAGTGACTGGCTTGTGCGATCAAAATGGTGGCACGAATTTTGTACTTTGTTATAGAGAGTTAGATAATAGATACGAGAGGAAATCCTTGTTGTCTAAGTATCTGTTGGGGCGGAACCTCGGGATATTGGAAGTTCCGACAGTTTGGTCTCTCACGCTCTCAAGATTCTGAGATAATGATGGATAGATAAGCCATCCGGCCCTGATTTTCAATGAAGGTTTCACAGAAGCAATAAGTATAAGCCCATTATTGAAGAACTGGTGGGTACACGGTAGCCACAAGAGTAGAATTGACCCCTCTAAAGCCTATACAAGTTCCTTTAATGCCATAAATAACTGAACTTGAACCTTGACAGAACTTTGACCCTGACATCAACACTTGGACAAATTGAAGTGACCGCCTGAGAAGAAAAATGTTTCTCCACAACCTTATTACACTTCACAAGTCCAACCCATTGCCCTTGGTTTCAAGATCAAAGCCCGTTCCACATGGAGTTTGCAGCTGCAGCCACAAAACCACTTCCTGCCACCATCCACATTTCCAGATCTTCGCCACGGCCCGCAACGCCATTTGTGGGAGCTGGTGTTACAGAGGCCGTTGGAACTGCAGTCACGCCAGGGAGAGTCGTTGCAGTTGCTTTCGTGGCTGTAGAGCTCAATGTTGATCCAGAGGCCGTCGTCGTGGTAACCGCTTCGCCATGACAAGCAGCAAAGATGATTGTCTCGTTCAGCCAAGTTGGTCCGCCTGGCAGCTCAAACATGGCATTGTACCAGCCATTAGGACAAGATGTGGCGAGTCGTACAGCATTGGAACTATGTCCAGACCACCAAGCAGACGCAGCGCTGCCGTAGAGTTGGTAATCGGGGAGCACAGAGGCAGGTGCTGCTGTGGTGAATTTACACCACTCTTCTTTCGCTGGAAAGCAGCCCATGACGCGGTCAATACCGGTAGAGGTGCATGATTCGATTAACTTATCGCCGTATGAATCCAGGGCATCGAGGAGGCTACCTGTTGGCTTAGGCACATCGAAGTACTGAGTCAAATTCGCTGTGACGCATTGCCATGGGTCTCGAGTTGCGGTTGGTTCAACAGAGGGCAGAACTGTTTGATAGACTGCCGAGTCCGACCAGGCGTCTGTGGTCGATATGGCGGCAATAGCTAGCAAAATGAAGGTGTTCGTTCTCATGTTGACGTTGATGTTGCTCGGTCGATGTTGATAGCCTGCAATGGCAAAGAAAATCTCATGAGACGAGATCAATTCAAATGGGGAGAGACAAAGATGCCAATTTTTACCGTAAATTGAGCGTTTCGCATAGGAAAAATAAAGGGAAGTTGATCTCGGCTGAATTACAGTACGGCCGGAGGTTGTCGGCTTCGCATTGGGTAGTAAATGTCTTGCCAAGATGTTCTAAATGTTACTATTTTTTCTCATGTACGGAGGAGAATTCTGATACTTTCTGCTGTGCCTCTCATGTGTCCGCAGGTTCCTAACCAGGATGCTTGGCCCGAGCCGAGCGAGTTTAGGTCGCTTACCAGTAAGCGACGGAAAATAGGAGTTCAGGGGGTCCCTTGGAATACTGTCAAAGATCTTATTTACGGGCCGGGCCTGTCCCGGTAAGACTTGTTTACCCACATGCGCCTATCACGCTAAGCACTTGGCACGGCTCGAAGTCAGGTCTAGAAATTCGTGCACCTGTCAGGCTGTCACCTGTCAACCTCAACTTCAACCTCAAGAAATCAACAAGCATCTGAAATGACGGAGCTCGATGAAATTGGCTACTCTCGTGAGGGCACAGTCGGCGCCTTCCGCGGTTACTACCGCTTCCTTGTCGACCTGTACATGGATGAGTCCGACATCATCGAGCCCCCAAAGGAAGGATGGCCCACCATTTCGCCGGAATTTCAGCAACTGTTTGGGAAATCGGACGAGGTGATTGCATTGCTCCGCAGTCTGCCTTACATTCGCGAATCCTCGCCCGGCGGTGAATGGCATCCTCCCCATGGTAGCCCCAACTGCTACTGGGCAGACTGGCAATCGTTGGCCCAGGGTGCTCTTAGGAGAGCCGAGGCCAGAGCAGATATGATCACGGTCGACGAAGGTCTCAAGGTCCAGTCTGAGGGTGCCCTCGGTGATGTCCCTGCCCACGTTGTTGGCCTCACTTTCGGCGACCGCGAAAACAAAGTCTTCCTTCTCGATACAGCCCTCGGTATCGTTCATGTAAGTGATGGCACTTCTACGACCCTTTTTTGTCTTGCCCAGACATTGTTGTCCCTTCCCTGCAAACGCTCTCGGACGCTGCTAATTCTGCTAAACTAGTGGCCAGAGTCTGACGGGGGTGGTGATCATCGACGCAACGTTAACAACGATCCATCGTTTATCGAGCCAGTCTACGATGTAGATGAGCATGTTCCAGAGAACGAGATCGAGTGGCGGAACGAGTCCCCGGCTTGGGCTATTATAGACTTTTTCGAACTTCTCAAGAAGCAGTACCACGAGCTGAAGTGGATCCCGATTAATGCTCGACAGGTCATTGATGTCAACGCCTACTATGACCCATCCCAAGATGGAATGATCCCTATGCTACAAAGGATCTTTCGGGAGCACGGCTGGTCGTCTGAGGAAGGCACTATTTATCGCAAGCGAGACTGTTTGGAGGCAGTTAAGATAGCATTGAAGGAGCATTACCCTACATTCGAGGGGTTCTGAATTCCCTCGTCAAACGTTTCTACAAATATACGATGTGTCTATAATCTCGGAATTTCGGATTGCAAATTGAACTTTTCTCTACTCTTTTATTTTCTTTGGTTTGGTTTGAAAAAAAAAGGGGGGTCCCTACCAAGGGCCCGGATCACTTACAGAGCGCCTCATTGCCATACCCTTGAATAAGAGCACGAAGCACTTTTGGCCACAGGATCGCTCCTTTTATAAACCTTGCATTGCTGACTGCAGGACTTACTAGTGCGTCAATATTTATCCTCCGCGGCTTCTTGGCAACAGTGGAGCTTCTGGGGACGTTCCGGTTAAAACCATAGTACTCAAGAGGTGCAGGGGAAAACCGGAAAAGGCACAAAAACACTAGGCCCAAAAGATTAGGAGGAAGCGGTGTTGTTTATTTGTCTGTGCTAGGCCATATTTCCAAAAGTTATGTATATAAGACCAAGGTTCTTTTGGGGTCATGCTCGTCAAGCTTGACTTCCACTGTTGTCCTTGAACTCATTCCCTCCCATCTGTTCCCCGACTTAACCTCCCGTCAACATGCAATTCTTTTTAAGTGCCGTTGCGTTGCTTAGCGCTGCTAATGTCGGTGCTGCTGCTGCCGTCGTCAAAAGAGACTGCAGTTTTACATGGGCAGCTGGGAGCGGAGATACCTGCCAGTCCATGGCGGTGTCTTGGGGACTGACCCAAGCCCAATTTATCAGCTATAACCCGGGCGTGGTCTGTACCGCCCTTGTGGTTGGAAAAGAGTGTACGTTAATTTGGGCTACTCATATTACTTCTGGTTTACTCCCAAGATATCTACTTCACGTACTGACTGCTCCGATTATCTAGACTGCGTCGAGTGGATGGGCGCAGCCCCAGGCACCACCACGACCACAAAGCCAGTGACGACATCCAGCACCACGTCAACTTCAAAGATTGTAACAACGACCACCTCAACTGCCCCCTCTGGACCTTCGCCAACTCAGGACGGAATCGTTGGTGACTGTAAGTAACCACGATATTGGTTCGTTATTGACCATGTTTTAACTCTCTGTAGGCCAAAAATTCCATCTTGCCGCCTCGGGAGATACGTGCGGAGGTATCGTATCCAAATATGGCGGATTCACGCTTCAGCAATTGTGAGCAATTGACTAATGAGCTACTTTCATCCTTTCGGCTGGTTCAAAGCTAACATTTTCAAGCTATTCTTGGAATCCCGCAGTCGGCAATGGTAAGACCTCCCGAGTTGGCATGAATGATGAATGCTAATCTGTGAAAAGATTGTTCTGGTTTATGGCTCGGATACTATTACTGTGTTGCTGTTACCGGGACACCAACGAGTACATCACCCGCGGTCACCACAACGGCAGCTCCTGCTGGGCCGTCCCCGACGCAGGATGGGATTGTCGCAGACTGTAAGTTTTTCTCTGAGCCTTCAACTATCCTCAGCTAGCTAAATCGGGGGTAAAGGCAAGAAATACCACATCGCAGTATCAGGTGACACCTGCCAGAAAATCGTGGATACCTACAAGACATTTTCCCTGACCCAGTTTTACTCGTGGAACCCAGCGGTGGGAACAGGTAAGGCCATATCCTATGCCACACCTCCTCAGTTTCACATTACTGATGCCATCTCAAGATTGCTCCGGCCTCTGGCTCGGTTACAACTACTGCATAGCTATCACCGGGACACCAACGACCATCCCTCCAACAACCACCAGTACAGCGCCAGCTGGTCCAACAGTCTCCCCGACGCAGGAAGGCGTCTCCTCCAAGTGTAACAAGTGGTACCTTGTGGCGTCAGGGGATTACTGCCAGAAAATAGCCGACCAGTTCTCCATCACTTTGTCGAACTTGTAAGATCCCCTCCCCTCCACCCGAAGATATTTCGACGACGAAAACAGTTGTGCTAATATGTTGTGCCTTGATAGCTATTCGTGGAACCCGGCTGTGGGAACAACCTGTGGGGGGCTTTGGCTTGGCTATTATGTTTGTGTGGGGTCTTCTTGAGAAGGAAAATCGCCGACGATATTTGGTGTGGGCTTTGGAAAGATATTGTTTAATACATAATGCATTCGACTCCCACTGAAAGGACTTTTTCGCTGACTCACCATTCCAATACTCCTCGAGTTTCGACTGAGGGTCTTCCCCCACATTAATATCGCAGAGATTCTCTTAATGATGTGCTTAACTCTTAGATTATACATAAACCATTGGCTAATTAAGATAATCACTAAGAACGCGATTAATATTAAGAATTGGAATAATCCGGTTAGGTTAACTTTACGATAAGCCTTTAAATCGCAGATAGCCGCTTGAGGAGCTACTTGTACGTGAAACTTTAATTCTAAGGTTTTAATGAACTATAGTTATAGTAAACGCCTCCTTAGTTACTTTCGCAATTACTATCTCTGCTCTTACTTCTTCTCTATTGAATTCTTTGCTTACGATTGTCTTTAACTTCTTTTCTACTCTTATAATAACAAATATAATCTCTAGCTTATTAGTGTTTTAAACATAAGCTACGTTGAGCGATTTAAAAAAAAATTAAACTTCGACTTAAGCTAATTAAAAAGTTAAAGGCGAAGAAGCATTAATTAAAGAAATAGTGATTTATATATGTGTGAATAATGGTATTCACGTAATCGACGGAACTACGTGAATACGGAGGACGGGCAAAAACAGGGGTTGCAGGACGCAGGGAGTGAAAAGGAGTACTCGATGCTAGCTAATTCGGGACTAGCCCACGATGAAAGCCTTAGAGTAGCTCCTTAGACTTGAACAAATACATACCTGCAACCAAAGCTTTGCATCGTGTATATCGAGTCTCACTACGATTGACTAAGTTGTTACTTATTGCGGGAGCTCTAGGTAACATAGTGCAATCAACAATATATCTTACTCTTATATTTATATAAGCTTAAGCTCTTAGTAGGGTTACTAAAGATAAAACTAAAAAAGCCCTTTCTTTAATAATAATTAAGTTATGCTAGATTAACGATTATATACGCCCTAAAAATGTTCTTAATAATAATACTCTTAAGTATTATAAACGCTGTAGTAAGACAGGGTTTAATATAAAATATAAAGTTATAGTCGTGAAAATTATACCGTTATTAGTAAAGCCTTCGATGCTTTTAATATCTATAGAGATTACTAAAAGAGTTATCAAATTAACCTCTGAGAAGCGCGATTTTCTAAAAAGTAATATTAATATTAAAAACGAGAAATTAGAGGCTTTAATTTAAAAAGGGAAGAACGCTGTTAAATTTAATAATTCTATATAAGCTTGCGAGGAAATTAATGATTTGGCAGGGATCTTAAGCCGAACACTGGCTTTATAATAAATTTAAGCTAATTCTATAATAAAATCAACTATAAGAAAGAAGCCTAAGGCGTTACCTAAGGCTAAAGGCAATCCTCTGAATAAAAAAGCGCTAAACATAATAGGAAACTAAAAATCGTTAAAATTAAGCCTAATATTAATAAGAATAAAAAAGAAAAGACTTTAACGTTAACGATGCTAGCGATAACGAGTTAGTATCAGAAACAAGATGTACACGATTTAGTTTTCCTTACTTTTTTATATTATTAAATCTTAATTTGGAATTTCTTATTAAAAGGTTAGTTTAAAGTTAATCTTTTAGTTTAATTTTTTTTTTACTTAATATTATTACCAGTATTAATATTATCTTATCTCGAATGATACAAACCCCTTGGTTTTACAAGTGAAACGTAAATTTAAGCTTAAATTTAATATCCCAAATATCTTCAAATCCTAGTATATCCGAGATAAAAAAGTAATCAATTCTAATAGTAATTCTTCTCATTTTTCTACAAAATCATAATCTTAAATACCTAGCGTAGCTTTTAATTTATATATTAAAGCTTTATAAATACTAAGGATTTAGTTCTAAACTACTAATTAAATATAACGACGCAAAATAATTAATTATCTAATACCTTATATCTTGCTTATAGCAATATGTGAGCGACAAGTAGAGTATCATTATGTAAGCATAATAGTTAAATACGCTTAATTTCTAGCTTTTGAGCCACCTGCTGCTACCGTAGGGCGGACGGAACCTATGAAACTGTCCAGTTTTAACTCCAAAAACACGATAGATCCTCTTAAAGGACTGCCTTACTTTCTTTTAGAAAAGAAGTAACCTGAAATTCTAAATGACACTGAATTCATTTAATCTCTGAGCCTCTTCTGACCTTTGAATCTGTTCTGCCGTCACAATAGTGTTCTAAGTGCCAGGGCTTCGGGCACCTGGAAAACTACTGTAAAAGAGAGCCCATTTGTAGGCTATGTGGAGGAAAGCATGCTACGCAGCAACACGCGTTCCGAGCTTGTAGTACAAAAGGAACTAGGTGCTTACACCTGGCCCCTAAGTGCGCTAATTGCAAAGGTGCTCACACAGCCGATAATAAAGCGTGTGAAGTTCTAATAGCAATCAGGACAATTACTCTCAAGAGAGTAATACTTACGAGAGGAAGAGCGAGATATACGGCGAATGTCGGCTTTCGTTCCAATGAACTCGATTTACTTCCGATACCCATAATCCGTCACCAATAGATATGATCGGGTGATGCAACCCCTCTTACTCGTTATGAATCATCCGATGTCGAACTAAGCAATACGATATACAAAGCGTTCTCGATAGACCAAGCAAGCGATTAGAATGAATCGAGCAAAATAACAATTGCACCATCATTACTGCTCTACTTGTTATTCTAGCCAGTGTTCGCAATAGTACAATATCTGTATTACTAGCTCCGTATTCAGGTGGTTTGATACATACCCCGTACCGTATATTTGAGACCATGTATATTAGTGGGGGGTACAATAATACTGTATTGTACGAGGATATACTGATATACTGGCAAATCAACACGCTAAACCTAAAATGGACTACTAACTCTCTAAATAACACAACACCTTCGCCACTAATAACGCGATTCTAAAGTAAATAAGAGAGCTGTAAAAGAGAGGTCGATAGAAACAGAGATATTACAACGTTGTGATACTAAAGCAGGTAGAAAGAAAAGATCTAGGCACTCTAAATACATCAAAAACACCGCAAAAAGAAGGGAAATCCAATATTTAGGGCATTTAAACTCATCTTAATCGACCTCCGCAAGAGGGAAAGTTTGTGTAATTTGCTGTCGACTCAGCTCCAGCTAAAATCTCTCTTAAATCGTCGGAATCTGTCACCTTATAGCCGCTTGGCTTCAGCTAATACTTAAGACATTCGTGAGCTTCCACTAGTTCTATTCCTATGCGATTCCTTCGGTCTATAATAGTAACTTTAGTAGCAGAGAATAGGCGTTCGCATTTAAATGACATAACTAGAATCGACAGTATGTCGAGAGCTATTCGGTGTAGTTTAGGGTAAGTAGTCGCTATATTAAGCCACCACTTGCGAGGGTCGTGCTTCTCACACTCTAAAATCGGTGGAGTAGAGAGGTAGAGCGAATATTCGTCGAGAGTAGTCTTAGCTTGTTGCTTGTGCTAGAGGTGAGCGACGTAGGTGTTTTTAGACGGCTTATTAGCCTGAGGCTTCGTAGAGGAGGGAGATTCGTAGATAGAAGGCAGATCCTGTTTCTAAGTTAATAGTTATTCTTAGTGTAAAAAATGAAATTAGGACTAGAGAGAACCTTATAAAAGTACTCTTAAAGGCGTTCGACCTTGACCTTCCACGTATTAAGTTATTTAGGATGTGCCACCTTTTATTAATCCTTAAAATATTGCCACTTCTTGTAATAGCACGGATTTCCGTAAGCGAGCAGTACCGGGATCAGGTGATAATACTCTCTATTAACGCGAATATCGAAGTGAAGAGCCCTTTCCCCGAGGGAAGGTTGCTCTCCTTATATCTTCGATATCGTCTAGGCTATTTCTAATTAGACTTAATTACATAACGTATACGTTGCGTACGTATTACGTAGTAGCGTTATAACGTTACATACGTATTACATATTAGCGCTACATAGCCTCACTTAGTCGAATACTAAGTAGGTATATAGCGTAAAGTGCTTAGCTCGAGCCCTGCCGAGCTCCCGAGCGTTACTGAGCTCTACCGAGCTCTACCGAGGCTATTACGTCTCTCGTAACGTCTTAGACTAATCCTATTTAGGCATAGTAAATGGAGTAAGAACCACTACCTTTACATCACCCCCCCCTTTGAAAAAATCGAGTTTACAACGTAAAAACGATTAAAAAAACAAAGTAGAAGTAACTATTAAATATTATTTAAAAGCAATTAAAACAATAAATGTAATAATTCAAGAAGTATAGTGTAATAACAAGATAAAGGAGTATAATAACACTAATTTTGTAGTGCAATATCCCGTAATTAGATCAATAAGTTGATTATATCGACTTTTTGCTTGTTACGGGCGTTTTGATCGGTAGTTGGAATATTCTTGATAATATTTAGTATTTTGGCGAATTGCAAACTCCATTTGGTATCGAAGAGTCGTAAGCGGTGGCTTATAAGCTCTGGCGTAAGCGTGTTTTGATTGGCTCGTTCGTAATCGTATATATCTTGCTCTCTTTCTTGTAATACTTGTAAGAAAGCATTCGATACACCTTCGGCGTTAGGGCCTAATACAGTAGCTAATTAACTAGCGTATGACTTCCATTTTGAAGGTAGAGCCCTAAATAACTCCTCTGCGTCGTTTAATTGACTGTAATTTGACGTAGTCGTAGAAGAGCTTTCTAAAGAGCCTTCGGAATCAACTGAATTGACGTTGAGCTCGCTAAGCGTTTTGTTGATCTCGCTTATACGCGAGCTTTGGTGTACTCCTATTAGATCGGAGAGCCATTCTTCCGTTTCCGAAGGGCTCATACGTTTTTGACTTGTAAAGGTGTAGTCTTCGCCGTCTAGCTGTGTTAATAAGGCGTCTCTTGATTAGCTCAAAGGCTCACCGCCTTTGCTAGCGTGATATTCGTATATAAGCCGTGGCGAGTTACTAAAGCTAATGGCGTCGTACTACTCGTCGTCGGGTAGATAACCGTCCCAGTCTACTTTATATTATAAAGTATTATCCGTAACTCTATGATCAAGTATACGCAGTACGGTGTACTCGTGATCCTTGTATTCTGTATCGGCCATAGCGTCGGTAACGTTTGATTGGTCGGTAGGCCTTATAAAGGCTTTACGTAATCGAGAAGGATTAATAATAGGATGGATTTTCATAGACGGAGGTAAATCCAGGAGGTAAGCTAGTCCTCTTTGAGCTAGTACCTTATAAGGGCCTTGCTTAATAAAATTAAGCTTCTTTGAGGGTCGAGACGTAGCTAGATTTTTCGTATATAACTATACGTAGTCGTTTGGCTCGAAATCAATAGGTCGTCGATATCGATTTGCAGTTTGTATTTGAGAGGCTTGTGCTCTCTTAATATAGACCTTTGCATACTCTATTACGTCGACTATACGCGTAGCGAGTTATTGAGCCTTCTTGCGTTGTTGACGTATATATGGCGTATTCTCTTCCGAAGTCGTATTAGCGCTAGGGGCTACCGTGGTTGCGTTAGAAGCTAGTCGGGTCTCGACTTCGGCAGTCGGATATGGTTCGGATAACTCCGTAGGGCTAAAATTAGGTGGAAACCTGGATCTAGGCATGTCTGGTAAGCTAGTATTAGTAGCCGTACTAAGTAGTAGGTTACTACCCTTTACCCCCCGCCTACCCTTGGTTCCCGCGTTAGTAGGATTCTCTAGTACAGGCGGCGTATTCTGAGTCCCAGATGCGGCAGGAGTCGATTCTGAGTCGTCTTTTAGAGTCCTTGCTAACACTTAATGATATTGAGCTTCCACATTAGGTTTAGCGTTTAACTTTTTAGACTCTAATAGGGTTTTTGACCTAGTAATAGCGTATATATCGTTTGAAGTGATATTCTTAGTCGTTTTCTCTGTAATTTGATCCTAATCAAAAAAAGTCTTTGATTTATAACTATTAAGTACTTCAAAAGGGCTAAGCCAGCCTAGGCTAGCGTGCGGTAATATTAACTGCGCGTAGTCCAGAAGGGGAAGGAGGTCGGACCAATTATCTTAGTACTTATTGATAAAAGGTCTAAGCCTTTGCTTCAAATATCGATTATATATTTCCGTTTAACCGTCGGTTTAAGGGTAGTAGGCTGTAGAATACTTCAATTTAACGCCTAATATACTGCAAAAGTGTTGCCAGTATTTAGAGACGAATTGAGAGCCTCTATCGCTTATAATCGAATCGGGAGCGCCGTAATATCGATATATATATTTAATATATATACGAGCTATTTCTTGAGCGTTTATATCCTTTTTATAAGGAATCGATATTAATTGCTTCGTTAGGCGGTCAATTACGACAAAAGCGTAGTTATATCCCTTCTTATTAGTAGGTAACTACGTAAAATCTATAGTAATATGTCTCTAAGGCTTTTCCGGAATAGGTAATGGCTGTAATAAACTAGGGGGCTTATCCGTTGATTTCTTAGTCCTTTGGCAATCGTAACAAACACTTATATAAGTGCTAATATCATTGAGCATATTAAGTCAATAATATCGACTCTTTAGAAGTTAATACGTCTTATCGCGGCCAGGGTGAACTGTCGATATTTGATTGTGAGCTTCCTTAATAAGGTCTCGGCGTAAAGAAAGCGTATCGGGGACTAATAGTCGGCCTTTATATAATAAAAGTCCGTTTAGTAGCTCGTAATAGCCTTCTTTTCGGCTAGCGGCTTTTCGTAGGGGCTCAAAGGATTTTTCGGCTTTATTACTTTGTAATAACCGGTCGACTAGAAGAGGGTTTTCGCCGTTTATATCGTCTAACTCGTGTATTGATAAATCCGCTTTTACGGCCGTATAGAGTTGATTAGGTTGTAATAGCGATTTAAGACGATATTTAGCTTTCTCGGCGTTTTGATTCTTAATATTTTCTTCTCCTCTTGTAAGAATATCGGCTTTAGTGTTATCGGTGCCTTTCTGATACATTATTACAAAGTAATAATCTGCTAAAGCTTCGGCCTAACGTACTTGACGACTAGTAAGAGCCTTTGTAGTCATAAAGTACTCTAAAGATTTATGATCGGTATAAATCTTTATACGTTTATGAGTTCTTTCTAGGTCGGAACGTTAATTTTTTAAAGAACGTACTATTGCGAGCATTTCTTTGTCGTGTATTTCGTAATTACACTCCGCGGGGGCTATCGTCTTAGAGAAATAGGCCACGGGGTAGTATTCGCCGTCTAGGTGTTATTGAGATAAAATCCCTGCTATTACACTATCGCTAGCGTCGGTTTCGATTATAGTCTCTAATTCAGGATCGTAGTAGCGTAGAATAGGAGCTTTAATAAGGCTACCTTTAATAGTATTAAAGGCTTCTTGGCATTCCTTATTAAAGTTGAAATTGACTCCTTTACGTACGAGGTTTATTAGAGGTTTAGAGAGCTTTCTGAACTCATTAATAAACCTCCGATAAAAGTTATAGAAGCCTAAGAACGACTGTATTCCTCGTACCGTTGTAGGGTATTTCCAGTCACGGATAACTGATATTTTGTCTTAATTGACCTCAATACCGTCGGTTGTAATAATAAATCCGAGGTATTTAATACGTGTAACTGAGAATTCGCTCTTTTTGACGTCGACTTGTAATCCGGCGTCTAATAGTCGGCGTATAACCTTCGTAACGTGTCTATAGTGTTCTTTTGGATCTTCCGAATATATAATAATATCGTCTAAATAGGCTATATAAAAAACGTCTAAATAGTCTATTAAAACGTTATTTATATACCTTTAAAAAGTAGCCGGGCTGTTTATTAATCCGAAAGGTAACACTTTACACTTATACGCTCCGTAACGCGTTCTAAATGTAGTGAGTTCTTCGCTATTAGGGTCCATTCTAATACGGTAGAAAGCTTGGCGAATATCGAGCTTTATAAAGACCTTTGCCTTCCCGATTCGGGCTAGCGTTTCGTCTATTAATGGAATTAGATAGCGGTCTTTTCGTGTAATATCGTTGAGCTTCCTGAAGTCGATACAAAAGCGTAAGCTACCGTCGGCTTTTTTAACGAATAATACAGGAGAAGCGTATGGAGCTTCTGAAGGTTCAATAAAACCTTTATAAAGGTTATTATTAATATACTCCTTTGTTAATAAAAGCTCTTCCCGTGACATATTATACAATGGGCTGTATTTTAAGTCATAGGGCTTGTCGAGGACGATTCGGTGGTCATAACTCCAATGCGGGGGTAGCTTATTAGACTCCTCTTTGCTAAAAGTTTCCGAATAAGGTAATAAGTACTCGGGTACTTTTGCTTCGATTTCTTCCTTATTTTCGGGGGATAATTCGGCAATTATACGATCGATTTCGTATAAGCTAGTAGTAAATACTTCTAAATCGCCTTTCTTTTTATCTCTATCTATTAATAGATCAAAAGATTTAGACGAAATAACGTAAATATTTACAGAAGAGCTAGTAGAAATCGCTGAATTTGGCTCTAAGGTAGGCGAAGTGTGACGTGAAGTAGACCGACTACTAATATAAGAGCCAGGTTTAGAGATTCCTAATAACTCTCTTTTTATAGTTGCGATATTTTGACGATAATCGGCTCGGTAGGTCTTGTTGGCTTGTAATTTCGGCTGAATATTCTTCTGTTCCTTAGTAAGAGTCTTAATACTAATTATATTAATTGTATTTGACTCCTCATGGCGCAACATAGCTTTATCGCGTTCTAAAGCTTGTTTTTGGTGACGTCGATTAGGCCGTTTTTCAACTAGTTAATCTTTTTTGAGGGTAACCTCTTTGTAATATGGGTTAGAACTCTCCGGGAGCTCTTTAGGCCATATTAATGACTTATTAGCTACATCGGGTAATACTTTGAAGTATTCTAACTAAATGCGGCCTAATATAAGGTCATGGTTTCTTAATTCTAGTAAGAAAAAAGGCATATTAATCATCTTACGCTTATCTATCATAAAAGAGAGGGATAAATAAGTCGTAATTTGATTATTTGCTTTTCCGTCGTAGCCTTTAATTGTAATAGGCTATAGTAACCGTTAAAGTGTAATACTAAAGAAATTTTGTAATTTCTTAGCAAAAGGCTTATTTAAGAAGGCGAAGCCATTAGCGCCTGTGTCGATTAAAGAACGTAATTGGATCGAAATTCCGTGTTTTGCGAGGCGACAAGGGTAGGTGAAGTGTGGTCCGCTCATAAGGCGAGATAAATCTAAATTAGTTAGATTTATAACTCCGTTATATTCGCCTAAAAGAGGGACTTTATTTAGGCGTCCTCTTTTAAATCGCTATCCTCTAATTGGTCGATTTCTAGGCTTTTTGGCCTTATTGGCTAACTTCAAGAAACGAGCCTTAAAATCAGCGAAATCGTCGCTTGGAAGCATATGGAGCTCGTCGTATTCGGACTCATACGTCGATATTTGCTTTTTAACAAAGGATTTACGTAAATCCGATATAAGCTCTGAATAGTGGTTATAGGGGTCCCCACTATAAGGGTCGTGCCTAATAAAGAGCGTTTCTTAAGCCATTCCGCTAGTCATAGAATATATATACGTAATCCTAGTAAATTCGTCGTCAAAATAGTCCCAATTAACTCTCAATTTAGAGACTATCTGTAGCTCCCATCGTTCAAAGGTAAAATCAACTCCGTCTATAAGTCGGGGCGGATTATCGATTTTTCCGGTCCTCCTACACTCGTCGTTAGAGCTGGGAAATCGGTCCAGAGCCGCTAAAGCAGCCGTTTTGCCTATTACAGTGGAAATAGGACTATTTGGGACGTTTAAAGCTACGTGATCGGTAAAGCGTATTCCGTTATATACTCTTAGTAACCCTTGCTATAAGTGGCTTATAAAGCGAGCGCTAGCGTCGGGGTCTCTAATTGGCCGATTTGGCGATATAAAGGTTAACTTAATAATAGGCGTATTTTCTTTGTCTTGGCGTTCTTGACCTCTACTCCGTACTCGTTCCGTAATATTCGTATTCAGCGTAGTTTCCATACTACGTCTTTCCGTAGGTCTCTTTGAATTAGAGCGGGAGCTAGCTAGCTCGTTGATTTGTTAACGTAATAGTCGATTTTCTTCCGATTACTCTCTCATTAGGCTCCGTAGCTCTAATAACTAATCTTCTATCGTTTGATTAGTCACTTCAGGATATACGGGTCCTTCTCCGGCGTCTGATTGGCTAGCTTCGCTAGCGTCTCTTTCGCTAGTGGCTCTTTGCTTTCCCTTATTAAGTGCCGGGGAGAAAGGAGGTTCCGTAGCTTCTCGAATAGGCGTATTTTGCGTATTTTAACTAGGGGAGCCATAGAAGCGGTTGCCACGGCCTCTGCCGCGATTGGATCTAGTAGACATTGTAAAAACGCTTCTTTTGCCGCAAAAATCGTTGAATTTGATAAAGGTTTGGTGGAGATATCGTTAAGTGATGAGGTAGTCTTTGGGTAGGTTGACTGTGCACTAATTTGCACTGTAATTGATCGAAATCAAGCGTTTTGATTAGTTCTCTAGAGGACCCTCTACTAAAGAATAGAGGTCGTAGACCGATAATCGTTCGGGTAGCTTATAAGCCTCTAATTGGCTGAGAGCTCTCTAAGTAGAGCGTTTTTCGCCGTCATAACGTAATAACGTGTCAATAAGGGATATTAGTCTCTATTTAAAGCACTAATAGCGAGGAAAGGCGCTAGTCCGAGTTAGAATAGTCCGACTGCCACAATATATACTATATTAGCTAGTGCGTAATTTGCCGGGTTCCGTAGTCTAGTTAGTCGTTCAGTGACAGTATAAGAGCCCTTAAAAGGGAACGACTTATATATAGCTAGTAAAAGCCCCGCTTATAACTAGTTATAAAGTCAGAGTTAACTCCTGTATAACGCTAGACCGAGCGTAGCTTATTAAGCAACGAGTCGTAGTCGTGGTATGAGGGCGACGACGATAGTCGAAGGTGTTTATAACAAACTAGGCCCTGACGGGTATAAGTCGTCGGGATATTATATAGGCCGTCTCCGGCGTTGTGATTAGACTTCGATATAATGTAATAGCACGGATTTCCGTAAGCGAGCAGTACCGGGATTAGGTGATAATACTCTCTATTAACGCGAATATCAAAGTAAAGAGCCTTTTCCCCGAGGGAAGGTTGCTCTCCTTATATCTTCGATATCGTCTAGGCTATTCCTAATTAGACTTAATTACATAACGTATACGTTGCGTACGTATTACGTAGTAGCGTTATAACGTTACATACGTATTACGTATTAGCGCTACACAGCCTCACTTAGTCGAATACTAAGTGGGTATATAGCGTAAAGCGCTCAGCTCGAGCCCTGCCGAGCTCCCGAGCGTTACCGAGCTCTACCGAGCTCTACCGAGGCTATTACGTCTCTCGTAACGTCTTAGACTAATCCTATTTAGGCATAGTAAATGGAGTGGGAACCACTACCTTTACACTTCTTAGAGGGATCGAGTACGACAGCTGCGACGTAGGCTGGAGATTTATTTGTCAAGGCGTAGTAGTCGTTGAGTTTAGACTAGCCAGAATTAATATAAGGTGACAAGAATCGGTCCTTAGAATAGCTGTCTTTTCCGGTCTTAAAGTAATCTAAAACGAACTCTATAGTAGGGAGGACACGATCTAAAGTTGCGCTATAGCCCTCTATAAAAAGGATAACGTCGTATATAGCTTAGAGAAAGAATCTGATCTTGTGAAGCTCTTGGAAGTCTTCTGAGGTTAAACGATTAAGAGGCTTAATAGCGTCCGGATGTCGAGAGTAGAGCTTTTGTAGGGCTTTTTAAACGTTTAGATCATCTAGGACACTCACTAGTTTATATATAGAAGTCCACCGTGTGCCGTTATCTCTTAGAAGCTTCTTTCTACTTATATTTATCTAATAGCTATTTTTCTAGGTACTCTGACTAAACCTGACCGTATAGTTGTGAGCTTTACTAATAACACCCTTCTTCCGCTATAAGGCAAATTCGAGTTCAGTGAGGGCGTTAGAGGAGGAGTAGTCATTATTATACTCTACGAGAGCGTCGCCTTGTGTTTTAAAAAGAAAAGCGTCGCCGACGAGGTTAAGTATATGGCTATAGTAACGTAATCAGTGCTCTTTAAGGTCGTAATCGATTCGCAGTTGATTAAATAGTCTTATAAAAAGAGAGGGAAGTTAGCGAGGGTGAGAAATCAGATAACTTTAGTTAAGAAGTAGTGCGGGATCTAACCGTAAAAGGCAGGCGGTGTAGTTCTACCACTAATTAGAACGTAGGAAGAGAGCCTTAACTTACTAATCGAAATCCCCCGTAGTATAATATCGTTGACTTTAGTATTATTTATAACTTAATAACCTATTCTCTCTATAATCCCCCACTTTATTAATACCTCTATTAAATGCTTTGTAAGGTTATTTTAGTCGTGGCTTCCTTAAATCTCTCTAATAGCCAAAGGTGCGACAATTAAATCACTAGACTCGTCGATATAATGCGCTATCTAGACTATAATAAGCAGCCTGTTGGAAGAAACAGTTATATCGTAGGAGACGTGAATTAAGGACCGAGCCTTCGTCATTGACGATATCTTCTTAGCCTTCTCTACGACGAAGTGACGAATAATCTAGTTTTTAACTGTGTTGCCGCTGGAGGGAAGCTAGGCTCTAATATCTCTATTCACATAAGCCATTATAGCTCGGAATTCATCGCTCTTTATAGTAGAGAGGGAAATAGAATTAGAGGTAAACTAACGGACTATTAAGAGCTCAAGGACGTGGGGATCGACTATATACTCAGCTTTGACTTCGACAGCCTCCATTCGACGTTTCTTGTACCCTCCTGACCGAGTAATAGCGTCTATAGCACTCTTAATAGCTCCGTGGGCGCGCTTCTTCTTCTCTTGGCGAGGTGAGTCCTTCTTGATATAGTGCTCCTTCTTGAAGTGATGGCTAATAATTCTAGTGCCTCTAGACTCACGATATTAACGAGTATAATAAGCACAGCGCCATTTGACTTAGAGGTTGTCGTTTTAGTAAATATACTAAGGATCTACGTTTAATATATAGTTCTATATAAAAGAGGTACGATGGCGAAGGAGAGCTTGATCTGTAAGTAAAGTATCTTGACGGGCATTACTTTCACTATTTAAGACAGCGCTAATAAGGTCCTAAGAGAAGGAGTCCTCTAGCTGAGAGGCGTCGGGGGACTACTGTTTGATCTACTGACTGAACTAAGCTCTAGGAGTATACTAACCTTCGTCGTTTTTTATTAGATTAACGACTTGTTTTAGTATCTCCTTAATCTCTAGAATAAGTTCTTCCTACTTTAATTTAACGTCAAGAATAAACTCCGATGAAGATTTAAAAGGAATATTAGAGAGAATAGACGAATTAGAGCTCTAAGACGACGACATAGCGATAGTAGGATAGCTTAAGAGGTGATAAATAAGAGGGCGACAGCAAGGTGTTTAAAGATATAGCTAGAAATATGGCCGAAGGTATAACTGATCTAATACGAGGAATATAAGTGGTTTATATAACTTTCGAGGCAAGTATGCTTTCACTCGCATTTTTAGCATCTAGGCATTGAAATGTCCTGCTTTTTAGGAGTAAATCTAATTAATTTCTATATCTAAGGCTTTCAAACTTACTTCCTAAGCATCCGTCTATTTAAACCACGAATCCGCGAATAACCTCACTTCTCCTAAGATATTTAAGCATTAAAATCAGGCCATTATCCAACTTAAAAATCGATAGTTCTAAAGCCTAGGGCGCAAAGACAAGGGATGAGACAAGTCAAAGGATACAGCTAATGTATATCCTTATGTCTAGAACGATCTAAGTATGATTTAGGCTTACAAAACTACTGATTTCTTAGCGAAAAACAGGTAATATAATATCTAGATCATATATTCAGGGGTAAGTGGATGTTAAGAAGTATAAGATAGACGTATATTTTCATTTCTATATCCTTTTAATATGTGCCTAGGCATTTAGAATCACACGGAATACTACCGGAAACAAGGTATATCTAATGCCCAGGATATATACGGCAAGGCTAAGTATATAAGGGAATCTAAGGGAATAGCTGGGCTACATCCGAATAGTTAATTCTACGGCTCTGGCCTCTTTTAAAGGTTCAATAGCCTCGCAACCTCTAACAAATTTGGTTAGAGAGTAAGGAGATCTTTATTAAGGGTAAGAAAGCGTCAAGTAAGCTCCCAACTACCTCCTAGCCCCTTGTATTTATAGGGCTTTAGCCTTATTTTACCCCTCTAACTACCCCGCCAACCTCGAGCTAGTACACTAATATACTACTAATATACTAGAATATCAGAATCTCTAGGCTAATATCACTCCGTATTTTTAGGAACGGTCCTATATTACTCCGTATTTTTGAGAACGGTCCTATATCACTGAAGTGGGGAATACCAATTATACTGCAGATACTATTGCGAACACTGATTCTAGCGCATAACCTAAAGCTACTCTGAGCCCAAACCTGACACTATCGGGAATCATGGGCTCCAGAAGTTTTGGATATGGATTGCTGCAACAAGGCGATAAGTCATTGATGCCGTCTATCAGCTTCTGGGCTTTCTTTTACATCAATACAACAGTTTCTAAAGAGGCGTTACGGCGATATTGATAGGGTGCACGTAGGGATCCAGGCAGTATACCAGAGGGGAGTAAAATGGTTCTTTCAGTAGTCTCTGCTCTATAGAAGAGAATCAGAGATGAAAAGTCTTATGTAGGCACCGGTAATAGGTCATTCTTCTACCGTACTTCCACAGTACGTCAAATGTGAGGTTGCGTCAAGATACTCAACTTGTCACGAGAATGTCAAAAAATTTAATTAGGTAACCTCTAACGTCACCGTGTGACCGAGAGAATAATTAATATCATATAACATTCAATCTTATCTTCCCTCCAGATTGCCATAGTACAAGCCGAATTGCTTTCTATATTTACACCTATCAGACCTTCGTATTGTCTTTTTTGTGCGTGACCTCGACGTGTTCGAAAGCCTCCGATTGCTTCTGGGATTCCTTTACAATGGCATCTTTTTCTTCTTGGCTTTCAAACACTGTGTGGGAAACGTGAGCATTAGAATCGGATGAAAAGACAAAAGAAGGCAAGTAAATAGGTAGTTAGCAGGAAATAACTTACAGAATGCCAATTCCTCCAAGGCTCTGTTGTGGGTCTCGGGAAAGAGAAAATAGACGAAACAAATCTCGAAGCTGATCCAGCAGATATAAACGATCAGATATTTCCAGGTGATGGCGTCGAGAGCGATTGGATTCACAAACGTAGAGAAGAAGCCGATGCTTTTGCTGAAAAGTTGGAACCAAGCCACACCTTTTGCTCGGACGTAAAATGGAAACAGCTCAATCAGGTAGGTATACGTCAAAGAGCTGAATGCGATCGAGTAAGCAGGCTGGTAGAGGAAGATAAACGCAATCACGGCAATACCAGCTGAATGAGATCCAGTGGTCATTTGCCGAGCCTGAGCAATGGTCCAACCTGTATAGACGCAGAGCAAACAAGATGTACAAAGAAGGTACATTTTCCGACGCGGGTACCGGGGAGTGATGAGAGCCAAGCAGACGATTTCGACAAGACACCATGCTTGCAAGCCAACGTTGATTTTGTTCTGAATTAAAGGGTCGGTGTACCCAATTTCTTTGAGTATTTTGACGAGATACGCGCTGATCAAGGTATTACCGGAAAATTGAGTGAAAATTCCCAGCGCTGCTGCGATGAGGCAGCGTCGTCTCATGCCTGGAGTTTCGAATAATTCGAACAATGATTTCTTGCGGCTCTCGTTCTCAATCTCCAAAGCGCGCTTGATCTGCGCATATTCCATACGTGGGAGTTCAGCACTCTCATCGCCCTCGGCATGATACTTGATTAAGATTGCCAATGCCTCATCTCCGCGGTCTTTCGACACGAGCCATCTTGGGGACTCCGGGATGAAAAAGATGAAAGCCAACTGAAACATAGATGGGCTCAACTGCAGGATACTGGGCAATCGCCAGCTCCAATCGCTCCGGATCCGCAATGTTTGCAAGATAATCCCTGCAGCAATGAGAGCCCCGACGTAGTAGAACGAGTTGAATAAAGCGCCGAGCCTGGCACGCTCCTTGGGGTGAGCAAGTTCGCCGATCAAAGCAGCTCCAGCAACGAGACAATAAGGGAACCCATGGCCAAGCAATATGCGGGCGAACACCCACATTGTTACTGTTGGCTTTGACTTAGCAAATGTTCCAATATGCTCGGAAAGGATGTGCCTACTATTGACAGAAAATGCCTGGAGAATAGATCCAGCAACCATAACCAAAGATCCAAATACAATCGACCACCTGCGCCCAAAATAATCGGATACGATGGCCACGAACGGGAGAGAAGTGATGGCTCCCAGGCTATAGGAAGCTGATAGTATACCGAGGGTAGCACCTTTTGGGTGGTTGAAAGCCTCCTGCCAGTAGGATAGAGATTGCAGACCGTTAAGCATGGAGGAATCGAAGCCCGTGGTTGCCTCAATCCCAAGACAGCAGGGAACGAGGAAGAGGTACAGGGTTCTCAAATTCGGCTTGCGATACCACGGAGTTTTGTCATTTTCGATGAGCTGCTCAATGACAGGGTCGGAAGCACCAATGGCGACCATCGTAAAGGTGTGCTGAATTGTTGAGGAATATTCTGAAGGTGTTGAAGCTGATTTTGCAATCAGATTGTTGTCCTGGAACGCCTACCGACTGTGTCGGAGTTCTTATAGACTCGTAAATGAGCATGAGCATATTGTGGTGGAATGAGGATTGTCTATTACCAACCATATGAACGGCAACAACTCCTCCCCCCAGAATCACCAACCCGCTACCCCCGTGTGTATTAGTCTTCTAGGGAGGGGAGGGTTTGCGGGGTATTGGTATTGGTATTAGTGTTGGCGCTTTGGTATCCATGATGTCGGCCTTCTAGCCAATTGTATCCAGACATTCCCGCTACTTACCGTCGCAATTATTCTGTTTCCCTCCCCCATCGTTTTCAGACCACAGCCCCGGTAGTGATTGTGTAGTTGTGATCCTTTATGGTAAAGACGCGGCGCAAGTTGGACCGGAGAGATGACTTAATAGCGCTCCAATAGATCGGAGGTGGATCGTATCCGGAGCGAAACATGTCGGGGCGGCGGGCACGGCACGCTGTTCTCCAATGAAACCAAATCATTCCTGAACAATCATTTCGAGCTGCGAGTATATTGAAAGATACACACCGCATGTTGGGGTGTTCTAGGCGGAGACCGCGGGGTTGGGGTGAATGTGTCGGCCTCGAGCCAATCGCATCCATTTATTCCCGCCAGTTGCCGGTGCTGCTATTTCTCCTCAGCCCATTCCCAGACGCGCGGACCCTTCGTATACGTGTACTTCCAGGTCTGTCTGTGGTCACATTCTTATCCAAATGGCTCGGCTCGCGTCGAGCGGGTGAAGTTTAACTTTCTGCATTCATCATTTCTGTGCGCTGCTGTGTCGTCAGAATAATTCAAGACCCATGTGGCGCAGTCCAATTAGCCAGGTTCGCTGCTGTAATGGAACACTTCTGTGGCTTAAGACGTACTTGTGCCAAGATATTCTGGATTAATTTACCTTCATAGGGAAAGATGGAAGGACTAGGGGAACTGTGAAAAGTGTAAATATAGAAGGGGAAGCTCTCCCAATAGAAGGAAACCCGTCGTCCATTGAATTTGACTTTGCGGTCGTTGTTCATCAACTATGGCTCTTCTGTTTACCGTCTTCCTCTTTGCGAGGTCGTGCTATGCTGTAACGACGGCATATGCTATTGCAAGCAGGCCACCTGTGAATGCTGCTCGAATTGATCCAGCCCCCGTTGGTTTCTCGTATGCTAAGTTGCTTTCGATCTTTCTGAGGTACTAATTATGATTTAGGTATGATTATGGATTTGATGAGTGGTGGTTCAATGTGGGCAACACACGGAGCTGCACATCCAACCTTGAGAACTTGACGGGAAAATGGCCATTAGTCCGTCTAGCCGGTGGCATGGAGTACGGAAGTTAGCCCCTGAAATTCAGTTCTCTGCTAATATATAACAGTGACACTAGCGTATTTGACCCTGATCTCGCGGTTACCAGAGTCAATGCAAATATTACGGGCATAGCGGATGCACAATACTATGGTCCTCTGTACCTAATAGAAGTTCTTGCAAAATATCCTGGGCCTATTATTTTCGGTAAGATGCTAACAAATCGCTAAGGCTATCAAATTTTTAATCTGGCTCTTGTCTATAGGTCTTAACCGGGGCGCCGGAAACCTAAGCAACACTGTTCTCGCGTCGAAGTACCTGAAAACCGATCTACCAAACCTGGTTGCAGTTGAATTAGGCAATGAGCCAGTAAGTTTTTGATACCCCCTCCCTCCTCTGAATTACTCTTAACTAATTTTTGATAGGATAGTAAGAAGCCCGAACCGCCTAACAGGTAATCAATTAGCTGATATACTGGCATAGTTTTTGCGTTTACCGGCGCTCATTATGGCAGTAATATCTCTGCCCCTCAATTGATTGTTGTTCAAGCTGGTGGCGTTGCTGCTTGGACACCCACAGTTGAAGCTGCCTCAGAAGTTGAGTGGCAGTTGGCTATTGGAAAAGCTATGCACACAAGACATATTGTTCAGGCTGGAGGTTACGTTGCGCCCATTTCTTACACCAATGCGACATACCTTTTCTCCCAAGAGACAAAGGACGCACTTAAATACGTCGGATCCTTCTCACATCACTTTTACCCGCAGTCGATATCGCCACTAGCTATAGGCATCGGCGCGCCGAATTTGGAGCACCTAATGAGCCACGTAAACACCTCGAAGAACGTGGAACCATTTGCTTTAGATACTGCGGCAACAGATGCTCTGGATCTGGATTATGTTTTCGGTGAAACAAATACCGGTAAACGGCGACTATTCCTGACTACTGGGGGCCCGCTTAGAGTTTAGCTAACTGTTTTAAAGTGTCTGGCGGCGGTTCTCCAATCATCTCTCCTACGTTTGGAGCTGGAATCTATATTCTAGATTATGTCCTTCGCGCTACTAGTAGCAATATTGTGCGCCTAAACTTCCATTTCCAGTCCTACGGCACTTCGTACTATATCTGGTGGGACAAGACAGGTATCCGATCTCCATACTATGGTGGTTACGCTGCGACTGATATTTTGGCCGGCCAATCATACATTTCTGCTCTGGATAACGGCACGACAAACTATGCAGGGTATATCATTTACTCGAAATCGAAAAAGCCATCAAAGGTAGTCCTTATTAACACTGATTATTTTGACGGTAATGGGACTCGCTCAACTCACGATTTTGTTCTCTCTGGTCTTACGACTAGAACACTGTCAGCTAAACGATTAACCGCTGCTAACGCTCTGTCCCGCCAAGATTTTGGGCAGGCGCCGACGTATGGAGGACAGTTTTTTTCCAACACCGGCTGCAACCTATGTGGAGAAGAGGTGGTAGAACGAGTATCAGTCAAGGATGGGAAGGCAACATTCACGTTGTTTGCTTCCGAGGCACTTGTGGTTAGTCTGTGAAGAGTTGTATATATCAAGGCTTCGGGGTAGAGGAGTGAAAATTATAGACACCTCACAGGTCTAAAAGATTCTATCGAGATTTCCCAATGCTGAGGTGAGACCGATTTGGTCTAGCACTGCTTTCTTTACTTTGAAAGCCTCAAGTCTTCCTCTCAAACCTGCCAATAATTGCCGTACAGTCCACAGTGAGGTAGGAGTAATGATTTGTGGTGTTCTGGTTTGCGGGATGTACAGCACCCCACAACTTATATTTAGCGAAACGCTATTTCCCACCAAAAGTCACCCTTTACACTTAACAACTTAACAATAGTAACCAACATTTGACGTTAATTCCTTTTATTTATCTCTTTGTTATAACGTTACAGTTAATATATTATACTTAGATTTAATTTTAATATAAGTTTTGTTGAGTTAGAAGTAAATTATCTCACGTGTTATTACAAAATCCACGTTTCCCCGCAAAAGTGACGCGAAACGGCACGTGCCATTTTAAAGCTTTATAATTCAGGTAAACAAATAAATTACGTAATATTCTCTGCTAATAAAAGTTTGGCTACGTACTAATAAATCTTATCTTGAAAAGAATAATAAAGTATATAAAGAGCCGGTACTGTTATTAAAGTCATAATAGTACGAGTTTTGGTGGGAAATAGTGTTTCGCTAAATATAAGTTGACTAGTACTGTAGCCCTTACCGTCGGTATTGAGCCAATAATACCGTGCCATTCCCGCCAGCTGCCGTCGTACCTTCGTAGTCATTCTGTCTAGACCATCTTGGCGCACCGGCTCCACTTACTCCAAAACCTCGTCTATATGAATTTCCCAACGTATTCTGATCATTCCTCCGGTACTAAGTATTACTGTCTTGAAGAAATGGCTTGTCACCCGATGTCTGGGCTAGATCGTATCCCCAGCGAAGCAGTCAAATCTTACCCCACTAAGGTACGTAAGTGTCGGGGCGCCCACGCTGCTCTCCAATGAAATCAAACCATTCCCGATACTCTAATTAGCTGCTGGGATTATGTAGGGTTAGAGCTTTGGCTCTCGGAGCTTCCCGCTTTCTACTTAGTCGTAGTTTGTGCTTGTACATATTTATTGACTGGTCAAAGAATACGGCTACATTGCTTAGCTTGTATCCAACTAATTTTACTCACTTTGTCAGAAGACTCGACTTCTTCCAAGAAATACTCACACGACTTTTCTCCCTCCGATAAATTGTGTGTGGCCTTGGTTGATTACCCTCCTGTTGTTGAAACAACCGCCCTATGGAGCCGAAGATTCCCTTTCTGGAGGCTACGCCTCATTCCAAGCAGCTCGTTGTAAAAGGCAAGCCGTTTCTTATCCGGGGGGCAGAGCTACAAAACTCGTCTTTGTCATCAGCAGAGTACATGAAAGATGTCTGGCCGAGAGTGGTTGAGGCGAATATCAATACTGTACTGGGCTCTGTTACCTGGGAGCACATTGAACCAGAAGAAGGCCACTTCAATTTCAAAGAGCTTGACAGAATTATTCAAGATGCACGCGAACATGAATTACATCTGATTCTTCTTTGGTTCGGTTCCTTCAAAAATGGTCAGTTTATAAGGATTTTCCCATCAGAGGAAGAATAGCTCTAATAGTGGAGCAGGTTTCTCTACATATACTCCGGCTTGGGTAAAGACAGATCAAATGCGATTCCCTCGTGTAAAGTTGCGGAAGGCTGGTGGTCGGATGGAGATCGGAAACACGCTTTCGATCTTTCACTCGGAAGCTCCCAAGGCCGATGCGAAAGCTTTCAAGGCATTGATACAGCATCTGAAAGAGGTGGATGAGAAACATTCCACAGTCATCATGGTTCAGGTGGAAAACGAAGTCGGAGTTCTTGGAGACTCCAGAGACGGTTCAGTGGCAGCGAACTTGAAGTTTAACGCTCCTGTTCCTGATGATTTACTCACATTCTTGACCAAAGATTGGGATGGTCTAAATAACACGATAAAGGGAAATCTGCATTATTTTCGGAGCCAACAGTCGATCAAAAATTCTTCATGGGAGTCTGCCTTTGGATCAAGCACAGCGACAGACGAGTTGTTCATGGCGTATCATTATGCGTGTTACCTTAGCCAAGTCGCCGCAGCTGGAAAAGCTGTATATCCCATACCCCTTTTCACCAACGTATGGCTTGCCAAGTCCGACAATGATATCAATGGCAATCCAGTTGTGGTATCCGGTGGAGCAACTCCAGGAGAGTATCCTTCCGGAGGCGGCGTTTCATCGGTCCTCGATGTCTGGCAACATTTTGCAAAGTCCCTCGACTTTATAGCACCAGACATCTATCAAGCTGACTACAAAAATATGTGCGCTGCCTACCGACATCGCAACCAGCCACTTCTCATTCCAGAGCAACGCCGTGATGAGTATGGTGCTCGACGAATATGGTATGCCTTTGGGAGCCATCAAGCCATAGGAACTGCACCCTTTGGCATTGACACCCTTGAAGAGCCCCACAACCCATTCAGAAATCATTACGGCCTCCTCAAGAAGGTGGAATCTCTCGTGCTAGAAAGTCAGCGACGGCCCAACTCTACCATTGGGTTCTTTTTTGACGAGGCTGTCGACAGCAGAGCCAAATCAGAATCGCTTGAGGCTACTTTGGGGACCTGGAAACTGAAGATCGAAATATCATTCGTCTTTGGCAAACCGGGCCCAGGCTTCGGCATGGTCATCCACCTCCATGACTCGCGCTTTCTTCTCATCGGCGAAGGCTTCCAGGTATCTTTCACATCATCGAATCCAAACAAGCCATTCACAGGTATCCTGCATTTCGTCGAGAAGGATATCGTTGATGCAGAAACTGGAGAGCTGAAAACAATAAGAATGCTTAACGGCGATGAGACCAGAAATGGCAGGTCCTGTATGATGCCTGGCGAAGACCCTGATTATGGCGGGTTCCCTATTGCGGTTACCATCCCAGCTCGCACGAAGATTGCCGAGTGTGAGCCTTATGCCCTAGAATGGGATGATTCTATGTAAATCCATATGAAAATGCCTCAAATTTCACCAAAGAAGTAGGAGAGCTCATAGACTAGAAGGATATTTTATGCCAGTCATGTCAGAGGATTAATCTTATCAAGTTTCCAGTCGGCATATTAGTGAATGGCCTTAGTCTGCTCCTCTTGTAACCATTGAATCCTCCTCAAAAAGTACCTCTCGGGCTTCACCAACAGCAAATAATCCAAATATATGGCCCACGTAATCGTGTCCACTAACATCAAGGGTGTCTACCTCGCCGATACTCGATCATAAGCTTTGTGCATCAGTTCTAAAAAAGAATTCATAGGAAATCTCCTTGGACCTGCACTTTAGGGCAAGTGCATTTTCCTTCGCCAAGTAATATTTGCTGAGCTGTCATTCTGTCAATATTCCCTCTGTTCAAGAAGTTAAAAAATACTTCCCCCGATGTAAATCACGATGTTCATCCTTATAGAGTGCCGGACTTGCTTTCAACTGGGCTCCGTCGGGCAGGTCCTGAGCAGATTTACCATACAGCCGCCTTCTAAATATCGCTGTCGTTTACCAATGAAAGATGGAGACTTATTGGGACTTGTGAAAGATATGCTGCTTGCAGTCACTCTCACAGAGCTGTCGCTGATCTGGTACCTGCCAAGGTTGGCGTCTCGTATATATAACCAGTTAATGTTAGGAAGTGCTTTTAATCTCGACCCATCAGATGTATGGACAATGTCTTCTGCTTTAAGTCCTGCCGGCTTTACGGAGGGCCAACCTTTCCTAGGCCAGTCGCTAGGCACAAACACAATCAAACCGTTTTGCACTACGTACATGACCCTCAGCGCCGACGTATTCCTATAGAGTAAGGCCTGAATCAAAAACCGGGTCAATTGTTCCTTGTCCTGCTTAATCTCCAGTCACCTCTCTCAGCTTGTATTCTTTGCAACGTCTTTGGCGTTCAATGTGTGCTCGATTCGATAATTGTTGCGAGCCGTCCCCTAACCAACTGTTTTCTAACTGGCATTTAAGGTTTTGATACAATTATTAGCTAGCTTCTTTCACTTGGACAGTGTATAGGTCTAGCAAAGCCCCAGAGCAAACCGTCTCCTTTGATATCAGATCAGCCTACAGTGCACGTTCTCATTTTTCATCGAGGTTGCTGATTACTTCTACCACCAGGTCTTTGAGACGGACGTTTTCAAAACAATCCTCAATATTGTTAAAATATGCATGATTTGATAATGATCTTAATTGAGCATACTCTCCACAGAGAGTGGGAAAGCATAGTTATATAGAAAAGGCATGCTAAACACACATGCGGGGACCGAAGTCACGCTAACGGAACCCTACTTCAACAAATATATGTCTCAAATATTGATCTTTACAATTCGCGTCTTCGTACACTGTCCAAAGGAATGTCCACTGTCCTCACTGATATCGTATATCGGAGTAAAAATCTATATTGTTGATTCAATTGCTCTATCCGGCGGATCGGAAATTCTCCGGCTGGTAGCACCGATATCCCTCCGAAGCCATCCGTAGGTCGCTATCTATGAGCGACTACGTTATTTATCAACGTCGAGATTCTCCATATTGTTCTCCAATCAACCGATCTCGAGAAGCGTTGATATGTTCTACGAAGAAGATCGAACTTTTGGCGGTGGACCATTTCTTTCGCATTTCGAGGTGTTTTATTTCGTTACCTAGGCTAACAGATTAATGACCGTGTGCAGTTGCTCTCGCCGTTTCAATTCCGGCCACCGAGCTGGGTAGGCTATCCAAAAGCATACCAACTTCACGAGTCACCATGGCTGCAGCTGTCTCCCTCCGGGTACAGTATTGTCAGGGACCATATGATCAAGTTGCTACAAGACAACACGACGTTGGACTAAGAGCTTTGGGCCAATCCAAATTTGACCCAGTTTTCTGACCCAAGATGAACGGATGAACGACGAATTTTGAACATGGTTGAACCATACTCCAGAGCTATGACTCAACCAGAGACTCGCCACTCTCAAATTCTATTTGTCATAAGTGTTTACCATTGGGCCGTATGGTGTCTGCGACTATTGCATAAATGTAGCAATAGCATCATGGACAACACGTGCGCGTTCTACAAAGCTTTCATTGTGGCTTGGGTGACCATCAAGTCCTATGAGATCGGATGGACTCGATACAGTACTTCCGATATGTTCATCTTCGTTCATGGGTAGATGATGGTTCAAAAGAAACCTTACCATCCATTTGTCCAGTTTGTACTTCTGCAACTCAGTACGGTAGCGAAAAGCGTGTTGAAAAGTGGTAAGACGGTTAACCTTTGAATTCTGTGAGTCTTTTGCCTATAGCAGGGAGCGGCCACTGTCTTACCGTCAATCGCAGTGATGGCCAATATTGTTGAAGTTCGATAAGTGCTTCAAAGTTTGAATTGAGACGTGCCCGAGTATCAACCAACTCCTCCTCTGGGCCGAATAACAGAGTGTGCAGTAAAACGGAGGAAGAAATTACCGCCAGATGACCGACGCCAGCATAGACTGCTTTGCACCCTGGAATGTCCCGTGACAACTTGATAAGCTTGCTCGATGAAGTTGCATGATATTTGCAACGCGCTGCGTAGGTCTTTGACAATGATGAAGGCCGATCGACATCGAGATGCTGGAAGTAAAGTAAGGTCGAATAATGATGGTAACCTAGGTGGAGCGCCACAAACGAACCACCTAATTCTTTGCGGCTGTGTAACAGAAGATTTTGCTCATTCAGTCGAATATGGTCTGGTAGATTTTCATTCCAGGACTGTAACTGTTGAGCGAGAATGGAAATGGCTTCATCTATATCTGTTTCGGGAAGATCTTCTGCAACAATTTGCCTGTTGAGGTCCTGGATTGGCGCGAAAAATCCGGCAAGAATGGACGAAAATGCCCAAAGGCCGGATCCACGGGGGCCATCAAAGGTTTCTTGGCCGATTTCAAGGTGATAGAAGACGTCGTCGTCCATAGGTAGATCTACAGCACGATTGAAATCGTCCATCTTTCGGGGTAGATTCCGCCCTGCTGAGCACCAGCGGTCTGCCATGAAAAGACTCCACCATACCCTTCGTTTGGTCTCCCGCAGGATGATTGAATCAGACGGATCTGATACTGTGATTCGCAGGATTTCTGCCATACGTATCGCAATTCCATTGTAGAGTGCTTCCGAGGTCGATTGCAATGATGCTGAGGAGAGATTGGTCAGAAGGATACAAGTTTGAATGTTTTCCAGGCATATATCTTCGAGGTCGAGATGCAAGCAACGTTTGGATTCATCCAGAAAGCATTGGGCAAGTGAGCGAATCTCAGGGTCAGGGTAGAACCGACATCCGAAGCTGAGAATCGCATACAGCAGTCCAGTCTTCAAGGCTTTATCTCGAACTGCGGCTCGCAAGCTTGGCAAGTGAAACACACTGTGTGGGCGGTCGTGGATATAATGGATGTAGTGCTCGACCAGGACCTCGACCACTTCGTCTGGGAGGGTCAACCGAGGGTTTTTGATCGAAGGATCGGAAATCAGATGCTGAGGCGAGCGTAAGGGCGGAGGAGGGTTAGGGGTTGAGTGTCGTGCATGAGTGCATTGAACCTTCCTCCGATGGCACTGACGGCAAGCTTGCCCAGCACTCCATGGAACGCATTTCTTCTTTCTCTCTCTGCACTGCTTGCAAGCGGTTGCGTCTTTCATGATATTTGAGCGGGTCCGGTATATAGACAAACCCCATGAAAAGCTCGCTGGGTGCTGGAAATATGGGTTCTCCTTCGCGATGCGAGTATATGGTGGTGTTGACGCAGAGAATGACCTCGGCCATTGCACAAACTGTCGTGCGGGGTCGGCGGGGGAACGAGAGTCGCGGTCAAAAGTCTGGAGAATGTAGCGCTCTAAGCCTTAAATAGTAATATTCGTGCCCTATCCCTTCGGCCGCTGAGACATGGACACGCTAAAACGCGTAAATTTCTAAATAGCTTTTATTTTGTGATCTGAAATCACGAGTCGAGTCCCCCCCCCCCCTTTTTTTCTTCTCTGTTTATTTTATTATTATTTTTAAGTTTAAATTAAAATCCTCAATGCCTTTATTCCTTAATGCAATTTCCCTATTTCTTTGTGATTTTGAATTACTCGGTAAACATAAGCTGGTTAGGGATCTCGGAAGATCAAGAGATAGCTGTATCACGTACGGAAAGACAACTACTAAGTATTAGGTAAGAACACTATTTGAAGTTGAGTACAAAGCTCCTATCTAATGGTAGACGTTCTAGTCTTATATAGAACCTTCGTAGTCCTCAGAACCTGGACCATGGCGGTCCGTCGGTCCGTCATGTGACTCACGACTACGAAAACCTGCTGCCATTTTACCGTGACAGATAACAGTACTATGATGGGATAACTAAGGTATAAGACTGTGTTGGCTCCCGGGGGCCGTACTCCCAGGAACCACTCGGTTCCTAAGACTACGCCTAGAACACTCCCTCCTGGGACCCTGCGGGTACGCCCGTAACAGCTGGCACATCATGATCTGCTTGGCGCTTGAAGGTCATGTGATATCGCGCATTGTCCTTTATGGACTTCAATTTGAAGATTTGAAAAGCAAACCCTGATGTGGCGTCTAAATCTGAGATTGGACTTTGAAAAAAAGAGGAGGCGAATGGATATATGTCTTCAAAGCATGGATTGAGGGTTGTTCTTTCATATTCTTTCCGGACTTCTTTTTGTGAACTCATTCGCTCCTCCAACTATCAGCCTGCTTGCTGCTCTGATGATATATCCACCCAAAGCCATAAATCACCGCGTTAGGCATCGTCTGAAGAATGTGCGATGCTAGGGTATCAGGCGAGTGCCAAGTCAGTCAATCGCTGCTGAATATGTCGACCCATTCATGTCCAATTATTCTGATCGCGAGCAGTGTTCCTTGTCGTGTCTCCTGTCTCCACCTCCAAGAACCGAGAGAATTCTAGCTTGAATTCGAGCAGCATGGCGATCGAACCAACGTGGAGTGTAAGTGACACTGGGAGTATCCGACTAGGGAGACTTGATCGTGCAAGTACACGTGGCTGTCTCAAGGTCCATACTTCGCTGCTAGTGTCCTACTCATTCAAGGATACCCGCATGATCAAAGGATCCAAATCAACCTGACGAAGCACGGAAGTTGGGCCTAAAAGGAGATTGAGATATGAACAATGAAACTCGAACGAAGATCATGGTCTATAGTCTGGCGGAAGCGTACCATAGCCCGGCTGGGGAGAAAGATGCGCAGGACTGGGTGGTGACAAAGAGGCCGGCGAAACCGGCGAGACTGGCCTCGAAGACGCCACCGAGCGGCCAGAAACGCTTATATGCTGAGGCGGCTGCGTACCAGTTCCAGGGCGAGACACGTCGTGTATGTCTGGAGCTAGAGTTGTAGCAGTAGAAGAAGGCCGAGGTTGATAGCTAGGCAGTGGTTCGTCTCCACGTCGCGGAGGGAAATCTTGGAGAGGATAAGACGGAGGTTTCTTTTGGAAACTCTCTTTCGCCCAGATGCGTATCAAACTCGCCGAGATGGCGGCTGCTCGGCCGCTCTGATCTGGGTGACGATGGGAACGCCACAGGCAGAATCCACAGCCTAGTCCTATGGAGAGGACGACGAACACTGCGATTCCAACTCCCAGCCCAATCTTGGCTGAGTATGAGAGCTTTTCCTTTTTGTGCTCCTCCTCGGGTATATATGTGGGGGAGCTGTAGGGCAAGGGCCTGCAGCTAATATTCGTATCGCTGGCGAAGTTTTGCCCGATTCCACTGCAGTTGAAGCTGTCCATTGAGCTGTCGATGATTGTATAATTTTCGACTGTGACAACCTTTGGAAGATGAAAGCTAAGAACAGTTAGAGATGAGATCTTTTGAAGTGGTAAAGGGGAGCTCACGAGGTCAAATCCCCCCTTACTTCAAACGTGCCACCAACGTACTCAAGAGAAGAGAAGCCGTCTCCAAAGGTAGTAAGGCGATCGTTCCCATATACTTTGAAGTTCTTGTCCACGCTCACCAGGTTTGGGAAAGAGATCTCCTTCAAGATCTCATTTTCAGTGACATAAAAGCCGCCATATTTACCGGTCGTACTCAACTGTACCAGGGATGGGACAGTCAGGTATTCAAGTAATGGATTTATAAATGCACTGAAAGAGGCTAGGCTGGGAGAACTTATTGTGATGCTCTGGCAGCCCCGCAAAACGAAAGATGTGTTTTCGGTACTCTGTAGGTCGCTCGTGAACGAAACACCGTTCTTGCTGTCCACAAAGACATTTGTCCCCTGTATATCATCGCTCATGGTGCCGTTGAGATAAAAAGACCCTCTGTTGTCGAAAAACGCATTTATCTTCGAAACGTTGACGAGATTTTGAAATCGGAGCTGACTGATGTTGTGTTGATACAGATCCATGGTTTCGACCTGTAGCGACTCGGGCATCGTCCATGTTTCAAGCGCTGGGGCATACAACTTGATCGCTCCTACTTTTGAAAGAGACGGCAGCTCTAAGTTTTGGAGAGTCTCAGCTCGAATCTCCAAATAGCCCTGAATCTCTTCCAAGCGTGGAGAACTGAAGCTGAGAGGGACTGTAACAATATCCACGAGCTGCCTGTCCCAGACCCTCCCATCGACGCCATCAGTAGGATAGATCAACACATCTCCACGAATGGTCACCAAGTTGGGCAGATCCACAGGAGTACTTGTCACTATGGTGATGCTGGAATCGATAATTGTGCAACCTACGATCCGGTCCATATCGGATTGATTCTCGATTCTTATATTAAAAGGATCATTCCAAGGGGTGCATGGATCAGTAGCATTTGTTGTGACTGTACGCGAAATCAGGACCGTTCTACTGTCGGAGAAGGCAATGGATTTTAGATGGTCATACCTTGGGCAAGAACAGGCGCAATTGCGAAACAGAAAGACAAAAGTTTGAGGGAATGCATGGTTGCAGAGAGCAACAACAACTCTACGGGTACAGACTGGCGAGAATTGAAGAGCAAGGACTATTTGACCGACATGCAAACTATGCTGGCATAACGCGCATCTGGACAGGATGAAAAGAGCAAGAAGGAGAACGAGAACTGAAAGAGAATGCGGCGGCAAGGAGATGATAAAGCTCGAAATCCGTAATGTCCTTAACGAGGCATAGTAGGATACCGCATGCGATGGGTGCTGCACAGCGTGCACTGCAGGCTGCAGCTGAGGCTGCGGGGCCCTTGAACAACGCCATAGCCATTGGACGACAGCGGTTTGCTTACTGTGTGCGATAGTATATTGGCCTTCCGCATTGGGGGCATCCGAGCTCAAAAGAGTGCTGCTGGCCGTTGCCAAGGTCTACTCAGCCCTGAGAATCATGTGGTGGGCAGAACAGGAGATAAGGTCCCGAATATCTGGACCAGACGAACAAAACATGAAGATTGTGGATGGCCTCATGTCAAGGGTGTGAAGTGCAATACTTAAATTTTGAATTATGTGCTGATACTGAGAATGAGAGGACGCAAGAGGAGGACGATGATAGAGTGTTGTTTTGAGGTGGAGAATCTCGCCAAGGAATTAAGCTTAAAGGGAAGAGGCGAGGGATCGGGATCTCGGCGATTGGCCCAGATTTTCCCCTCCACCAAAACTCCACCACGCCACAGTTCGTGATAGACGATTACAGACACCAGACACCAGACATCATCTGTCTATTGCTCAACCAACAACAGCAATGGCCAAATCCAAGAACAAACGAAAGCAGCAGAGTCAGCCAGCCGATGGCTCAGCAAAGAAGATCAAGACTTCAAATACAATCACACCTCCGCCGGAGAGAGGCCTCCTCGAACCCAAAACTATCCAAAGTGTTGGACTGACCGACGATGACCTCGAGCTGGCAATCGATACCCTCAACACTCTGGCCGAGAATCCCAGTGTGATAAAATCGAAAGCCTGCAAAGATCTGCGGACGGCTGTCTATGAATTCCGCAATGCCTGTACCACGGGCTTCAATGCAGCTGTTGATACGAACCTCACTGCTCGAATCAGTGGCGCATTGGCAGATGGAGGCTATACAGAGGCACGAATTCTGCTGGCAGAGATGAGGATTAGAGGGCAGACACCGAAATTGGGAGCTCTGTGTCGTTGGGTCCGAGATCTGGATGTTGTTAGTGGATTGGCAGAACAACTGGCTGGTGATGAGAGATCAATAAAGGAAGCAGAGCTTTTGGTCGTTTTGGATGCTATTCTCCGCCTTACTGGACCGACAGACTACACCTCAGATGGAAAATTTGTTTCCGGCCCCATTATTCCGAGAGAAGCGTGGGATTTGAGGGATAGCAGAGAGAGGAGGATGGTCTACGACAGTGTTCTTGATCAGAGCATCTTCACTACCCTTCCTTACAACCTCAAATCACAATTCCGAATTATCGAGACAATCCCAGGCCTCCAACGAAAACCTGCGAACCTCCATCCTGCAATTCTTCATGCCTCGAGCGACGATGCTATACTTCTATCCTCAAGTCCACCTAAATCAACACACCACAAACATTCGATCGTCCCAAATTTACACCTTCTCAAGGACATCCTGTCACCGAGCGAGTGTGAACAAATCATCGGTGCTGCCGAACTGATAGGGTTTACACCCGATGCTCCAATTCGTGCGGAGGGAGAAGAAAGTAGTGTTCTGGCACACAACTTTTACTGGATTGCGGACAATGCCTTCTGTAACAAGCTTTGGGCTAGAGTATCACCATTCGTACCTGCGAATGTCGGAGGCAAGAGTGTAAGAGGTTTGAACAGGAGATTCAGGGTGTATAGATATGTTCCTGGTGCAGAATATAGAGCTCATATTGGTAAGTTTCGTCCATCACTTTCAACTTCACCGCTAACAAGTCAAGACGGTGCATGGCCTCCATCTGGAATAAATCCCAAAACCGATGCGTACATCTACGACTCCTCCCCTCCAGCAGCAAAGCAGTCCTCCCTCTTTACTTTCCTCATCTATCTCAGCGACGAATTCGAAGCTGGAGAGACCACTTTCTTCCTACCTAGTGCGAGGGAAGGAAGCATGAATGCATATCCTGTCAAACCCATTCAAGGAAGTATTACATTATTTCCCCACGGCGAGACAGAAGGCAGTCTGTTACATGAAGGTACTGGGGTTCGAAAAGGAACGAAACCTTCAGCAAAGTATGTCATCCGTACAGATGTCTTGTACGATGTTGATACATAGAAATGTAATATTTGAAGCAATTCAAAAGTGTTTTCTTTGCTAAACTAACAAAAGTAGGTGAGCAAAACCCTCCGTGCAGACCATCTCACCTTTGAATTACTCCCCATGAATTATCTCCTTCCCTCAACGGCTGGATGTTCGGCCCGACCTCTTCCTAGTGTTTCCCATCGATTTAGGATAAATCCTCAAACCTGGTATGATGGTCCCAGCATCACAAATCACCAATCGCACCCCTCACGTATGAACACCAAACGATCGCGGGGTATGCATGCACAACCAAGACCCAATTCATCAAGATCGGTCCGTCTCGTGGACAGTGGCTTCTCACCCGCAACTCTATCCATTTCCGCCAGCCGGATCTGTCGACCTGGTGATCAGCCACCGATGCTGATCGAGGTCCTCCTCTGCTTTCATTGGAGGTATATATCTCTTTTCTGTAAAGTGTCAAGCCCCTTGGCTCGTTTCTGCCACGAAAACGTAAGGTAGGGATACTTTCATACCTTGTCCCTCAGGCGATGTGCCTTCCGGCACATTACCCAGCGACCCAGATTAATGACGAGCACTACCGGAGGGAGGTACCCGCATTTTGTTTTCTGGAAGTATTTATCTCGACGGTAGGTACACGATTTTCAACCTCATAGTCTTCTTTCCTATTTTGTAAGAAAGATCACATTTCTTTTCTTCCACATTCCAAGATGAAGCTCCTCTCCTTCTCCTTCCTAGCATTGGCTACTTCCACCCACGCTGCTCCGGGCGATGGTGACTGGGCAACTGCATACAGCAAAGCCAAAACCGCACTGGCCAAGCTGTCAACGGCGAACAAAGTATCTATGGTGACGGGGAAAGGGTGGATGAAAGGCCCTTGTGTGGGCAACGTCGCTGCTGTTGCCGCGATTGGTTTCCCAGAGTTGTGTTTACAAGATGGTCCATTGGGGTATGTTGTTTGACTTGGATGGAGATATCTTGGAAAGGAGAAAGTGGCTGATAGATGCAGCGTTCGGTATGCGCAGCAGGTTACTGCCTTCCCGGCGGGTATCACGACGGGTGCTACGTGGGATACATCACTGTTCTATGCTTTTGGAAATGCTCTTGGTAGGTCAGTGAAGGAGATACGCAGATGAACAAGTCAAGTGTTGACTACGCGATGTAGGAGCCGAAGCGAAAGCCCTGGGAGTACATGTCCAACTTGGGCCAGTGGCAGGACCTCTGGGGAAGATTCCTACCGTAAATCCAAAGCCAAATTTCCTTGATCCAGTGCTGAAAATATGCAGGGAGGTCGAAATTGGGAAGGGTTCTCCAACGATCCCTATCTTTCAGGTGTTGCTATGGCGAATGTAAGTCTTCTCCCCTGCATGATACATTACGTTCTCTTCCCGATCTAAATGCAGGACAGTCAATCAGCGGTATGCAAGCAGCTGGAGTCCAAGCCTGTGCGAAGCATTATTGTCAGTCTATCCCCTGTATACTCTTCATTGGTCCAATCAGTCTAATACCCAGCAGTGGGTAACGAACAAGAACGTCTCCGCGATACTCAAAGTGCTAACATCGACGACCGCACAACACACGAGGTAGTCCCCATGCAACTTCGTACTGATATTTCTCTGCTTAATATGCACAGTTATATCTCTGGCCTTTTGCCGAAGCAGTCAGATCCAACGTCTCTTCAGTCATGTGCTCATACAACAAGTTGAATACCACATGGGCATGTGAGAGTAAAGCACTACTTACGGATTTATTAAAGAACGAACTTGATTTCCAGGGTTATGTCGTGAGTGGTAAGTTATCTCTCTTTTCCAGATACATAATAACCAAGTTTGATAAACCGTACTCCAGACTGGAACGCTCAACACACAACGGCTGGAAGTGCAAATGCTGGCATGGTAAGACTTCCCCGACACAAGCACTGAGTCCCGGATCCGAGACTGATGCGAACAGGACATGTCCATGCCAGGTGACAACTTCGGCGACAACAAATTCCTCTGGGGCACCGCTCTCACAAATGCTCTCTCCTCAAACCAAGTCCCCATTTCCCGCCTCGACGACATGGTTACCCGCATCCTCGCGGCATGGTACCTCGTCGGCCAAGACACCAACTACCCTAAAGTCACAGGCTGGACTTCTTGGAATGGTGGTAAAGGCGGTCCCAATGTCCAAGGAGATCACAAGACTCTCGCGAGAAAGATTGCGAGGGATGGGATTGTATTGTTGAAGAATACGGATGGGGCTTTGCCACTTAAGAAACCAGCTAGTTTGGCGGTTGTGGGGTACGATTCTATTGTGAATCCGCAGGGAGCGAATGTGTGTGTTGACCGGGGATGTAATAACGGAACTTTGGCGATGGTATGGAATCATTTGAAAGCTGTTGATTCGGAATGATGGGCTGACCTTCAATAGGGCTGGGGATCAGGCACTGCTGACTTTCCCGTAAGACACACCACGCTAAGCGAGTGAAACAAAAACACAGAACTGACCCTTCTCAGTATCTCATTTCGCCACTCGACGCCATCAAAGCCCAAGCGTCAAACGACGGCACAACGGTTACATCTTCGCCAAACGATGTACCGTCATCGGCAGCTTCAGCAGCAAGTTCCGCAGCCACAGCTCTTGTCTTCATAAACTCCGACGCAGGAGAAGGCTACATCACCGTCCGTCCCCCACCCCCTCTCAGCCCCTCGCAGCCCATAATTAACTAACCCAACCACAGGTTGAAGGTAACGCAGGCGACAGAATCAACCTCGATCCGTGGCACAGCGGCAACGCACTCGTCTCCGCCGTCTCAGCCATCAACAAGAAAACCATCGTGGTAATCCACTCCGTCGGCCCCCTAATTCTCGAACCCATCCTCTCCTCCCCAAACGTCATCGCCGTAGTGTGGGCCGGTATCCCAGGCCAAGAATCAGGCAACGCCCTCGTCGATATCCTCTACGGCTCTACCTCCCCATCTGGCAAACTCCCCTACACCATCGCCCAGAAAGCTAGCGATTACGGCACCGCCGTCGTAAATGGCGATGATAGCTACCCCGAGGGACTGTTCATTGATTACAGACGCTTTGATAAGAATAATATAGCACCCAGATACGAATTTGGTTTTGGTCTCAGCTACACCACATTCGACTACTCCGCCCTCACTATTTCCCCTCTCAGCACGGCACAAGGTAGTACAGCGCCCGCACCAGGAGGCCCAAAAGGTCTCTATGACGTCTTAGCCACAGTCACAGCGACCTTAACCAACAATGGGACTGTTCCCGGTGCGGAAATTGCACAGCTGTATATCGGACTCCCGAGTTCTGCCCCTTCAAGTCCGCCGAAACAGTTAAGGGGCTTTAGTAAGGTCTTCCTGGAGGTTGGTGGAAAATCTTCGATTAGCTTTCTATTGAGAAGAAAAGATCTGAGTTACTGGGACTCAGCAGCGAAGAAGTGGGTGTTGCCCTCTGGAGCATTCAATGTGTGGGTTGGTGCCAGTTCCAGGGATCTAAGGCTGACCGGGATGTTGGCTTGAACTTGGGAAGTGAAGCGAGTAGGCAGATTTATACACTGTAAAGGCTAGATCATGTATATATGGGTCTAAAAGTGACTATTCAGGCCGCTGGCAATTCTCTTTCTCACTCTGAAAAATTATCACTTCTTAATGGGGCCTAAAAGCCCTTCACCTACAACATCTTATTCAAGACCAGATCCGTGGTGCCTTGAATATCTCGCGGTTCCTTTATTAATATCAGTAAGCTTGCTATTGTTTTACTTTCCATTTGCTAATAAATGAAATACATCCACAAGGCTGAACAGAATTTGCACACATAAGTAACAGTATGACAGTATAGCTTGAAATGCTCACGTACAAGATACAGCTGATTTCCCACGAAACATGATCATTACTCTCCAGGTTTCCATTCTCTCGAATTACCTTTCGATAATCTCCTTGACGAAAATGTCAATATCAGAAGGCACGCTGAGTGTCGACAAGTTTATTCAGTTGCGTACCGCATGACTCTGGGCAGGGTGGTGAAGGATGTCTGGGACGAGCTCGCTGAAGCGGTTGAAATTTGTTTGGGATGAAATGGGTGGAATTTTGTAATTGCTTTGACATCTCGCAATAATGACCGGGACTGGGGAAATCGAGACTGTAAATATTTGGCGTCGCACGTGAATCTCTCGTGATTTTCGGATGTTTCGGCTGACAGAGACATGCCATGCCATCGGGCAAGCATCACTCCGTCATCAAGTCATATAAATGTTATCTTTATCTTTTCGTTTTTCATTCAATTTCCTTCCTTTTCTCATTTATATTCCTGTGGACTGATATCAACACCGAATCTGACCCAGCCGACACATGCGAAGTTCACTCATCTCGCAACTGAGATATCACGCCACCAACCCACAGAAAGAACCACAGAAGGAACCCCCCCCCCCCCCCCCCCCCCGGAACCATCAATATTTTCGAACAGGACGATAGCAGCAGCTCTTCACCACAATCTTCATTCAGCCATGGGTGCATGGTGCATCATCACGCCTAGGGAGGGGGGGGAAAGCCAGCAGCACATGGGAAAATACCGCTCAAGGTTATCTCAACCCTCAATATCTATCTCGTGATCACTGATCAACACACCAACACCAACACCAACGCACCAAGTACAGCTACCACCTTCCTCTTCTAGAACACGAGGCTTTTGATAGTTGAAATCGACGGCACTCGCCTGGACTCGCCTGGATGATTTCAGCCCTTGATAGATTGGTGGTGTCACTACTGCGGCATATCGGAGAGCAGCGTCCAGAGAGGGGGCTTGAGATGGGCTTGAAAAGTGGCGTTGAGCCTGCCAGTCAACCCTCGCGCATTGGAGCCATCTCCGTCATGGTTGTCTGAAGCACAGAAACCGCCCTCCTTCTCTTCGAAAATAAAACTTTTCTCGCCATCAAAGTCAATGCAACGGCTCGCATATTCACGGGCCGAGGTTCACAGTTGAATGAATGTGATGGCTTGAGAAGGTTTACGGAATATTCGACTGCAAGACCTATTCTCAAGAAGGCAACTCATCACAAGCTGTGATTCTATGAAGAGGCAAACCCCAGCTTTTCTACCAAGCCTTCTTGCCAGAGCTTGGCACTGGGGAAAAGCTTTTCATGGCGGGACTTTTGGCTGGCCAGGGCTACTGCACCCCCCGCATCGCTGGTGCATGGCCTCCCTGAAAATATTGAAGGCATGCATTTCATCTCGAGAGTTCAGACATGTCGCGTCTCCGGAGTCCAGTCGGCTCAAACCGTATTCAAACCGTGATTCAAACATTCAGATACTTAGATACGGACAACTGTTATCTCCAGCGACTTAGAAGTCCCAGTCTTATCTTCGTCCAAGGTGGAATGTTGGTGATGCTGGGCTGGATATCTCGACTCGTATGTTTCTAGAGTCGGCTGTTGATCCTGTGCCGTGAGCTGAGGTGGGTGGATGGGTGGGTGCTGTCACCCCTCGCCGTGCACCAAATGCACGAAATGCACCCATCCGCGAATCAGCACATGGCACACTATCAGGATGCAGAAGGCCGATCAATACCTTGGAAGAGGACGAGGCGTTTTTCAGTCGTGCTACCGAAGGGATTGCATCGTTCTATTGGCTACGGAAGTAGATGAAGCTTCTTCCTCATCTACTTGGACCATCGTTTGCCGCCAGTTGGCTGGATCAGGGTTGTCCCCATGCGGGGGAATAATATCAACAAATCGGAAGTCCAGATGCACACCTTCTTCGGTCATTCTAGCTTGACAATCAATAGCACCAGGTGGCCAACTTCCTAGGATGAATTATCTGTACAGCATCGAAACTCGTCGGGTGAGCCTTGAGTTAGGTGACTTTGATATGCTCCTAGGACGAACAGAGTAGGGGTACCCGCCAGGATCCGTGCCAGTCGATCAACGGCTTGACCGACGACCAATATAATGGGGTGACATTCACAACTTTTTCAGCCAAGGCCGCAACATGAAGGTTGCATTGCCACTCAAAAGCTTGCCCGTTGGTGTGTATCAGGATGAGCAGAGTTCCTTGTACATGGACGATCTTCTATGTTGTGTCCCGAGAGCTGCAACCTTGGACAGACCCCGCTGAAGCATATATAGCTTCATCCCCCTACCCATACATAGCCGTTCACAGAGTCAGTCATACATACCACCTCACTCGCATTTACAGCCATCGTTCTCTTCAAGAACACCAAAATGCCTGGAAATATTGACGATCTTGCCATTGGGCAGAAGCACGACCCTTCAATTGCAGCTCCTCCAGACTTCAAGCATGAAGGTCCAGCATCTCTTCATGAGGCTGCCCCTCCTCTCGTAGTAGAGGGCAAACCAACACAAGCTCAACACTCAACCCACTTTTACGATTATGATTCCTCTGTGGAAGACCAAGGCGAGTATCCAACCGAAGAGGAATTGCACACTCTCCGTCGAGTCGCCGACACGATCCCATGGAGAGTCTACACACTTGCATTCGTCGAGCTTGTTGAGCGTTTCTCCTACTACGGATCAACAGTTGTTTGTAAGTTGGCAATTCAGCACATGGTTATACCACACTGACATTCAATAGTCACGAACTTCATCCAGCAGCCGCTTCCAAAGGGATCGAAAACTGGAGCTGGCTTCAAAGATGGACAATCCGGCGCACTCAACAAGGGACAACAAGCATCGACGGGTATTGGAACTTTCAATCAGTTCTGGGTTTATCTCATGCCTCTATTCGGTGCCTATGTTGCAGATAAATATTTGGGTCGTTACAAGACCATCTGCTACGCTCTTGGAATTGCCATCGTCGGTCACATCATCATGGTCGTCTCGGCTACTCCGTCCGTCATCGTTCATCCAAGTAGTTCCCTGGGTTGTTTCTTGATTGGTATCATCATTATGGGAGTGGGAACTGGTGCCTTCAAGGTTAGACTTCCTCCACTTCTGCTGTGCTTTTGATCCTTAGCAATACTGACACCATTCCAGCCCAATATCTCCCCTTTGATTGCAGAACAGCTTCACATTACCAAACTCGTCGTTCGTGAGAGAGAGGGTGGAGAGCGAGTTATAATCGACCCCACCGTCACACAAAGTCGAGTATACCACTACTTTTATCTTTTCATCAATATCGGAGCTCTAGTTGGACAAATCGGCATGGTCTATGCGGAGAAATACGTCGGATTCTGGCTCTCATTTCTCCTGCCAACATGTCTCCTCTGCGTATGCCCTCTCGTTGTGTGGTACTGTCGCGATAAATATGTGATGGCTCCACCTCAAGGCTCAGTTCTCGGAAAGGCAGTCGGCCTCTTCCTCCTCGCCAACAAGGGTCGCTGGTCACTCAACCCAGTCAAGACGTACAAACGGCTCTACGACGGTACATTCTGGGAAGACGTCAAGCCATCCCACATTGAGGCCTCCCGTCGCCCAGCTTGGATGACATTCGACGACCAATGGGTTGACGAAGTCGCTCGAGGCTTCGCGGCCTGCTCCGTCTTTTGCTGGATTCCCCTCTACTGGCTCACCTACAACCAACTGAACAACAATCTCACTTCTCAAGCCGCAGTAATGACGCTTAACGGTCTCCCCAACGATGTCCTCTCCAACCTCGATCCATTTGCACTCATCATCCTCATCCCACTTTGCGATTTGGTATTCTGGCCCTTCCTCCGAAAAATGAATATCCGCTTCACACCCATCAAGAAAATCACGATGGGGTTTTACACCGGTGCCGCAGCTATGATCTGGGCAGCCGTCGTCCAAGCTTACATCTACAAGAAGTCCATTTGTGGCACAGGAGCTGCAGGCATCCTCCCAGCTTCCCTCGGCGGAGACGGCGAAAAGATGTGCCCACCAGTCGACATCAATGTCTGGGCCCAAACAGGTGCCTATGTCCTGATCGCCATCTCTGAAATTCTTGCGTCCATCACGACCCTGGAATACGCCTTCTCCAAAGCACCAAAGAACATGCGATCTCTCGTCATGTCCTTCAACCTCTTCATGTCCGCCATCTCGGCAGCTCTCGGTGAGGCTTTCGTCACGCTCTCGGCAGACCCGCTCCTTGTTTGGAATTACGGCACGATGGCAGTCCTCGCCTTTATCGGTGGAACATGTTTCTGGTTCCAGTACAGAGGTCTTGATAGGGAAGAGGATCATTTGAATATGTTGCCAACTGGACACTTGTACAGAGAGAAGACTGACGAGGAGGCTCTTCCTGAGCAGCCAGTCGCTCATGAGATCAAGGAGTAAATATTGCAGGAGAAACATTGGATGGAAAGTGGAATGGAATTGACAGAGGACCATCATGGATTTCCTGTTCGGTTGGAATGCAATGAAGCGAAGATACCATTTCCTATTGCGACTTAGTGTCTAGTGTAATTTGCATAATGATTCTGTCCTTCTTCATATTCCATATGATTTGTTCTACTGCTCGCTATCTATGGCCAAGGGTCACGGGCAGCTCCAAAGGCCCCCCCTGCCACGTGATTTTGTCACCTACCCATCATCTTCTAACTGCGGCCCTACTCCATTCAGTCCCATCCCCTTGAACCGTGCGAAGAAATTCCAACTACTACCACGTACAGACTCTCTGTTTCTACCCCCTACGAGCGTCACCGTTCTATAGATATCGTAAAGGCCCTTGAGATAAGCGAGGTCAACAAAACAATTAATAGTGAAACTTCCCCGGATGAATTCCACAGCTAAAGTACGAAATGGGGTTCCATTATGACGAAGAGAGCGAGTCTAGTAAGGCTTGATGAACATTTCCGATAATTGGAGAAAGAACTTTCGTCAGCCAATGGGGAATGCTTCCTTGAGTCCAGTGGAAGCGATGTTTCCTCATGCTTGCTTGTACTTACAACCACATATAGTCTTAACAACCCGAAAAAGAGAAAATTCCATAATCTATGTGGCTTTCGTGATTCTTTCAGCAATTCTTTGTAATTCATCTGCTTGCTAGATCATGATCTCGGGCTGGGAAAAAGGAGAGGTCCAAGTACTGATCTAGTCTTCTCGGTTGCTCTATTCTCTGAAACATTCCACTCTGCACCACATATAAAGGAAGAAAGCACACTAATCAGTCACCAGACCCAGCTCGCAGAAGCAGCTCATCCTGCCGTGGTCTCAACTTACAGGCAGGAACTCTAAGAAACGAATTGCACGTGACTGACCCCCTTAATTACGCACGTGTTATGCCACTCTTAGAAGCTTGACAGTTCAGCTGATCCCAGAGCTATTATCGCGCAGTCAGCAAAAGGAAGTCCCATCTGTAATTCTTGTCCTTGTATTGGTTGATTCCGTGGACTCGGGCAGATCCGCATTGTGGGAGGTTCAAGCTCAACCACATTGTTGGGTACTTCCAGGCTTCACTTCTTCAAGAAAGCAGCGATATCCATGCTCTTCAAAGGGTAATAAGTGACTATAGTCTCCTCTTAAGAGCGTTTAAATGTATATCTCTTTCTATATATCTACTCAAGCAGCACCCAGTTTTCTCTCCTTCAAAACAAGATCTGTAAATCTCGAAAAATCATCCTCCAACTTCACTTCAACACCATCACTAGTTAACCAATCCGCCATATGATACACCCCCTGTCATTGCATATGCAAGGACATAGGATAAAGATAAGTTTGGGGGGTTTCAATGACATGGCATGCTTACTTTAAGTGGGGTGAAAGCAAACCATAAAAAGTGAATGTCACGTCTTCTCTTTCCTATACCAACACCCTTCTCACCACTTGACTTCACTTCACTGACCCTTTCAACCTTTGAATCAAACTTGTCTTGTATTCTGATCAACCAATTTCTTTCTCTTATAATCCCATACCTTAGCCTACAGCCATGGCTTTCATTCTTTCCAACATGCTCGCTGCTTGCAAGATCAAGCCAAGCTATGCATCAAAACCGGAACCCGAGATAATTTCCACTCCACCTAATCCATCCACTTCATTTGCCACCATGGTCATGACGAAAAACATTGCTGAGGAAGAGGCAGAAGTTCTCATAACTCAATTGCTGGATATCCATGGGAAGCTCGAAGCTCGTGGAGGCGATGATCTGAAACCCTGTGATGAGGTCAACGAGTTGTTCATCCACTTAGTGAGAATGTGTATCAAGACTATCAGCGAGGAAGTGACAAACAAGGTATGAGAATCGGATTCTAGGTTCTCGTTTAGATAGATATCTATCAATCTTTAAACCTAACTTCACCAATCTAACCATTCTCCAGGTTTTCAACGACGCACGGATCATTCCCATTATTCCCTCTTTACACTCTCTCTGCCGTGCGGCTGAAAGTCATTTGGAGTCCCACTGGGCAAATTACATATCGGGTGATATCTCCTCTACCTCAGACGAAGGTATTTTTCCTTCCCCAGACCCCAATCCTCAAATCTAACCACCTCTTAAGTCCATGGCCGCTTAGCCCAATTCCCCTACTACTCAAATTACGTCGATCTCACTCGCATGGAACTCTCCGCACTCAACTCTCTCATCACACCATCATGTTCGTCCCTCCACAAATTTGCATTCATCGGCTCAGGTCCCCTCCCATTGACCAGTCTTTGCATATACCAGACAGCTGCCTCGTTCTCCCGCCCCAGTCAACATAGCACCACTGAAAACCCAGTGGAAGTCCTGAACATCGATTTCAACCCCAAAGCCATCTCCGAGTCTAAACAACTCTGCGAATCACTCGGTCCCAACGCAACGGGCATGAAATTCCAATGTTCTGCAGCCGACTCCCCTGATCTTGACCTCTCGTCTTTCGATGTCGTTTACCTCGCTGCTCTCGTAGGGTCAACGCAGGCTGAGAAGGAGATTCTGCTAGAATGCGTCGTTGGGAGAATGAGAGAGGGTGCATATCTGGTCATTCGAAGTGCTGAGAGGTTGAGACGGTTGTTGTATGCTGTGAGTGGCTGATATCTTCGCTTTCTGAGCTTCTTCCTCCTCGAATAGATGCTGACAGTATTTAGGAATTCTATCCAACTACTGAGAAGGTTCTGAACTGCCTGGATATCTGCTTGGCCGTTCACCCCTACAACCTTGTTGTTAATTCGGTAATCATTGGGAAGGTCCGGCGCAGAACGCTGGCTGAAAAGTCGCATTGATGGGGGCGTACGGGGCAATAACCGGGAGAGTATTGGGACGTTGCCGAGTGTTGTTAGGAACCTATGGGGCATCGACCCAAATGATGCGAGGCATTCATCTGCACCTAGTAGATACATAGACTGGAAAGTAGTTGGCCTCTCTTGCAATATATTCATTCAATCGTCATGCATTCCTAAAGTCACAATCGTCTCGAGTGTAAGAGACCAGAGAAGAGTAAATCTATTGTCAGACAGCTCGCTACTGGACGTTCATTAGTTGTACAAAGTAATGATCCTCATAATTTCCCCCCTTTTGTCACCAATCCAAGCAAAAGCCATACGCCACGCTAACATAAATGCCCCCTCTCGGTGGCCCCCAAACTCCAAGTCGTTATCAATACACACATGTGGTCCTCGCTCCATTATCTAAAATCATCTTGCTAATCGTCCCTTCTCATATCCTCTGCTCATAGGTATGGCATAAACAAAGTATCGCTCTGAGCCAAGTTCAGCGGATTGACTGCTTTGGCGATTAAGTCAATCACCGTTTGATTTGCGGGAAGCGCTCCGGCTGGACTCTGTGCAAGACTCAATGTTCTCTTCACAATGATCTCACTATTTGCCTGGACCGTCTCTCTCAACTGGCCATCGGCTATTGAAGACCCACCCCGGTGTTGACTAGCGAACCAGAAAATCATTTCGTCTCGCACGAATAAGCTCAGCTGTTGCTCGAGCTCATATTCTGGTTCCGTCAGGCAGCGAGCAATGGCCATGATGGCACAGCTATATATACCCTCGGTGGCGAGCGGTCCCATCAGAGTCTGCAAGTTGGGTGTGAGACGGAAAGGAACTGGCTCGGGGTTGTGGAAGAAGGCTTTCCCTGCCGCCATACATGACATAAGCTCGGAGCCCCAGATATTTCCTGTACCGCGGGCAATGTTGAGCTTGTGAGGGTATCGGTTGTGCATGTGGAGGATGTATGTCATGAAGGTAAGTGCCGCAAACTGGTAAGAGAATTGCCGTCGGAAGAGCCAGAACTCGGAGTATCCTGGGTAAATCTTCGTGAAATACTCCAAGACAAGAGTATGAGAAACCCATTTTTCCTGGATTGCGGATAATATCTCCATTCTCGCCGGTAAAGTCTGCTCGGTGTTTCTCTGTTGATTATTAGCGGGTGTCGTCTTGGAGACTCTAGAAACACTCACTTTCGACTCGTTCAATGCCCGCATTTTATCCATTGTGAACAGAATAGGATCATCCTTCAACATGCCATTCTTTCGGCAATAATCTTCATATACACCTTGTAGGGAGATGTAGGTTGAATCGTCTTGCACCATTCGAATGTGGGGAGCCAGTGGGATCATGAGTGGAAGATGAAAGTTCAAATTGCGACGCCGGCTTTCTTTGCGCTTGCTCAAGCTGCCGTTGAAATGTCTGAAGAGTTGCAATATTCTCTCTTCGCGTCTGCAGTGACGAGCTGCGGGGTGCTGAATCGCGAAAGGATGTACACTGCCATCATGACCTCGAATCTTCAGACGACGGTGGCAAACTCCAATACACCGGACAAGATCGACAGTTGGTAGGAAGCGTTCAATGCGAATGAAGTCTTGGTTCTTATCTTTGTGTTGCAGGTACTGGCCAGGGACTTCAACCTCATCGAACTTTTGGAATCTGAACTCGCTGAGGTGGGGACTGTAAGTCTCTAGATAGGCAAAAGCCCTTCTCCTGTCAAGTTTGGATTCGAACTTGTCGCGCCACTTCCGTAATTTGTGGATGTATTCGTACATAGTTGGCTTGGTCCGAACGAAGTCTGCTTCAAAAGAGGTACGGATATGAGCAGGAAGAATGGTCTCTGCAAAACGGGTAATGTTGGCTTCTGTAGCGGCAGGAAGTTTGACGTCTTGGGCGTAGGAATTGGGCGCTCGACTGACGTAAGAAAGAGCGTCATTAAGCAAGGCCGTGATCAATCGGTATGCATCTTCATCTGGAGGACACTTGAAGTGCTTTTGGATTTGGTCAACCATGTTCTCCATGGAGAGCGCCAAGAGTGGGAAGGCAGTCTTGAGAACTGCTAATATCTCTTCAGTATGCTCCCAAGGTTTCTTCTGTATGGCTTGCGGGACGACCTGGGAGCCATTGGCGGCGGGGTCATTTCCTCCATTTGCTTCGGGATTCTCTTTTTTGACCGCAGAGTTGCCATCAGTGTTCGCAGTAGCAGGGCGGGAGCCTGCTGCAGAATCCGGACGTCCACTAGCTGGAGTTTCCTGGCGTTGAAGACTAGGAGAGCCAGTAGCGTTCGGGGTGCCATTCGCGTTCTGTCTCGCCCTGAGACGACGTTCTTTCTCATCCTTGAGATCTTGAGATTTCTTGATCGCCACCATGTCTTCACGGCTGGTTCTGAGCTGGAAGTAGAGGGCTTGCGGATAAGCCTTTGCAATCTTGGCGAGGATTGCGTGGGCCTTTGGTGCCTCTTTGTGGTTTAGACCAGTCAAGAGTTGGGGGATGAATGTGATCCAGTACCAGACGGGGGTTTCGCCCTTGTATTCGTCAAATTGTGCGGAGAGAGTACCTTCGGCATCATCAAGACTCAGTAGCCAGAGGATTCGAGTCAGCAACTTCCGGGACTTGGCGTTCTTGAACAAGCCTGCAGCTTCCAAGTAACAGCTCAAAGCATTCTTGGCATATGTGTAGTTGGTGGGGTTCTCCTTGAAAAGACGATCGTTGTAGTAACCCCATTCAGCCCAGGCCTTTGGAAGCTTGATGTCGAAGAACAGAGCCATGCCATACGCCTCCGCAGCTTCATCTCTCTGGCCCAGCTTCTCCAAGAACATCCCCTTAAGCGTGTAGAACTCCGCCTTTTGGTTGGGACCGAAGTAGTTGAGATTGGTATTGTTGATGACGTCGAGTCCATTGCTCAGCTCGTTGGGGTTCTGATAATGACACTTCGCTTGCTCTCTCAGCTTCAAGAATGCTTCTTGGATTTCGATGTTCGGCAGGGTGTAAATTCTGCTCAGCTGGCTGATGCATACTTCGGGAAGTTGATGCTTGCGAGCAACATGGGCAAATCGATTGATGATCCATGCCGTCTCGTGGTAACCTCGGTACGCAAATGAAGCGCCATTCGCATTTTGTCCTTGCTGTGGAAGAAGTCCCAGGTAGGTTGTGTTGATGAGATTGAAGATATGTTGTCTCCAAGTAACCAAATCTTGCCAGGCAGTGATGTCGTCCCAAACGTTAGGGAGGCGGTCACGCCAAGTTCCCAACAATAGCTTGAGCTCGCCAGATTTGACGTCGAGATTGGCTTGATTAGTCTGCGCTAGACTTTGGCATATCACGCTGGCGTCATGGAGCTCCACGAGTTGCTGGAAGTTTTGCAGTAGTGGGATGTGTGCGTTGGTAATGCGCTTGGGAAGCTGGTGCCATTTGCGAATTGATAGTTGAATTGCTTCGTCACACACCTTGCTGAACTCAGCAGGTGACTCCGTCTTCGTGTGAAGTTTGAGTAAGGACATGAATGCCTGGAAGAAGGTTCGGCGTGGAGTGGGTGCATCCATGACGCCCTTGATGAGACCGTCTAAGGACTCGCGATTTTCAAGGGAGCTCCACATGTCGATTTGTTTCCAAGCACACTCGAGTAGCAGGTCCTGGAAGTTTTCGTGTTTGGCAAAGTCGGACAAGATCTCCCATTGCTGGAGTTTGGTCGCACACAAGACCCAGTGGTCTTCCCAAAGCATATACTCGCCCTGAGAGAATGGCAGAGCACCAGTTCGTGCCTTGATCTGCGCCGCTTCGTAACCAGTTTGAGCCTTGTCCCACATACCGTTCTGCTCATAGGACAGGGCGGCATTTGTCTCCACATAGAGACATCTTCGGCGCCAAGTTCCATAGAAAAGGTCATCTTCGTTCAATCCTGCGTAGAGCTCCACTAGAGCATCCAGGTTGCTTTCTCGAACAAGCGGACTGTCGGACTCTGGTTTGATGGCTGCATTTTCCAACTGAACGAGTGCGGTATACCATGCATCGTATGTTCTAGCCTCGAACTTCAGAACATGCGGGGGAATTTTGCAGTCCGGCCAGGATCTTGCGGCTCCCTCGAGAAGTGATTGTACGACATTGGGTCTCTTGTCGACTTGGCGAGAGTGGTAGTCCTTGGTGAGCAGTGCAACCATCCCTCTTTCAACTTCGCCTCGCTCATCCTTAGGCATGGCGGCCCAGTACATTGGGAACAAAGCAACCCATATCTCATGGGCAACATTTGGATCCAGGTGCTGTAATTGAGTGAGAGGTTCGACGATATCGCGTACTCTCACATCTCCAAGCTCCGCGACAAATCTTCTGTGCGAGTGCAGCAAGTTGTCGTAGCCTGCATCTGCTGGGAGAGTCGGGGAGCGGGGATCGCCAGAGTAGGTTTGGAAAAGACTCGAAGCAAGCATAGTCTTGAAGTCTTCCTTCTGGAGGTGGATGGAACTGTTCATGTCGACAGCCCCGAGAAGCAGCTGGGATGCTTGCGCAAGCCAGTACGAGTCGGCCAAGGTATCCCAGTTCTGCGCAATGATAACATACGCCAGACGAGCGCTGGCAGTTTTCGATTGACTCTTATCGAAGATAGCCATGAATCGGTTTCGCATGTCGACGTCTTGAGCTCGGGTGCCAATCAAGAACGCATGCTCCATGCGAACAGTCAGCTCGGTTCGAGTAATCTTTGGATCCTCGTAGATTCGGATCACAAGCTCAAGGAACTTCATCAACAAAGTCTGATCTGTACGGTTCTCGAAAGTCAGCATCTTGTGGAGGACAGCAGTCTTCTCTTTCAGCGTGGGCCAGGATCCCTCAGACTTGAACACCCATGTCTCAACCATATCTAAGATCTTCAGACACAAAGGATTGCTCAGAGACTTCTCAACCAATGTGGCTAGGACACTTAGGAACGGACGCCGGTTGTCGCCAAGAACATCCATTCTCATCGAGATGACATCAATGGCCTTCAGCATAAGCCCTGTCTGGATCTCAAGGTCGTATGGAGTCATCACCCCAGCTGGCTCTGCCTCTCCCGGACGAATTGGAGCGATAAGTGCAGCCTGACCGAGTATGGCATTGTAGTGGGCGACATGCTCACGAGCCAGTTTCGACTGCAGGGCTTTCATGATCTGGGGAATGTGCTGATCCATTTCGGAAGGCTTTCTCTGTGCCAAAGTCCATAGAATGTTGATGCCGGAGATGTAGTTGTTGGCTGAAAGTGTTTCGGTGGCGATGGTGGAAAGGAAAGTGATGATTTCCGAGGTCGAGGCTTCCGTTTCTCCCTCAGCATCGGCGTCTTCCATCGGAGTGTCGTCGGGCACTGCATCAAGGATGCGCTTGAGAAGTGGCTTGAGATTTCGTCCTTCATCTATCTTTTCACCTGCAGCATGTAGACAATCTTGGAGTTCCGGATTTTCCGACTTCAGGGACTTCTCCAGAATGCGTTGAAGATTGGTCATATTCTGCAAGATCCACGCGTCGGACTTGAAGTTGACGATAATACGGACAATCTGCAGAGTATTCACCATGTTTGTGATAAATTTCTCGTCTGGCTTGTCCTTGTCCGAATGCTCGCTGGCAAGCGCGGCCACAGTTCTCTCGCTTGCTAGTACCGTATCGGTCACATTTGGGAATAGATCAACGAGGGATTCTCCCCAGTATTGTGGCTGGAGAAGGCCGTGAAGGAGCGACATTGCTTTCTTGCACATTTCCACGGATGGTGTGGGCTGCATCGGAGCATGGGAGGAACCGAGATCTCTCAACTTTGCCGACGGAAGTGGGAAACGTTCGGTGAGAGAAGCGATGAACTCGACTAGGTACTTGATCATCTTTTGCTGCACCTGAGCAGGTATTCTGTAATCTGGTCGGTCAGCTGATGCCGAGGAGCCCGGCTTTGAGGGTGAGGGCGACGATGTAGACGCATCATTCAGCGCCTCGAGCTTGCGCTTCTTGGTGCTTGGAGATTCCGAGAATGCGCGAACGGGAGAGGCGTCCTTCCCTTCAACACGCTTCTGTTCCCATTGCCAAATCAGAGTCATCAAGTTGAGAACCAGCTTCTTGCTCTCATTCGATGGGTTTGGAGGCTGCGCAATCTTTCTGAGGGAGCTCACGATCAGGTTGACAAACTTGTCTCTCGACTCGTAGAAGAGATCTGCGTGCTTCACGAGGAAGTGGAAGATGCTTGTCATCTGCTGGACGTTCTGACCTTCTTCGGACAGGATGCGCCGAGGAGCCGCTGCCCAGACTGGATTGCGGTCTCCGGGAACAGGACTGCAGCGTTTTGGCAGTACTGGAGCGATCAGTTCCAAAGCCTGAGTGACTAGTGCACGACCTTCGTTCTGGTTGGTCTTCAGAAGGGAGAAGTAGACTTGCTGGACAATCTTGGCCGGAGTCTCATAGTGGGCAATAAAGTAACCGATGACCACATATGCAGCGTGTTTATTTATGACATCCTCCAAGCGAATGTATGTCCACCCAAACTTGATGATGTCCTTCCTTGCATCCTGCAAAATGGCATGGTGGTATTTGACAAGCATTGCAGTCAGCTGCAGCACTTCCATGCGGGTATGGTCGATTCCAGGCTGCGTGAGATCGTCGTTGGAGTCGCCAAAACTCACCTTCCATATCTTTGTATGGATGGATTCAATCACGGCTTTGTCCATCAAACGAGTGCCTCTTGTCGGGGATGCCTGAATTCCGGTTCTCATCACATCCATCGCAATGATCGGATTGACCAGGTTGTGGAGCAGGAAGGTTTTGGTCTTCTGTGAAGCTGATTTGCCCGCGTAAACTTCCAAGGATCTCATGACAACGGTCTTCCAGTAGTCTGTGGAGTCAGAGTTGATGATTCGGTCGTAGATGTATTTGATGAGGGTCTGGCTCAGCTTCAATCTCTCGGCGGTAACCAAATCAACCAACTTGAAGAGCTCATCCAGATCGCTGGGGTGGTACTCGAGAAACTTCGTGAAGATTACCATGAGCTGTTCTCCAGCCTGCTCAGCTGCAAGGCGCAGGTTCGGAGGAAGTGTGTTTGTTCGGAGATGGAGCTCAAGGTTCTGGCCGACCATCTTGAACCATGCCATGTTCTCCTTCTTATCCATCCACTCCTTGGTCTTGTCATTCTCGAATTTGGAGATTGAGTGCATGATATTGATAGCATTGATGACAGCTGTATATCGTGTCTCCTTGTTCTCAGCACCCATATCTCCACAGTTCTTGATCAAAGATTCAACACCATTCACAACCACTTCTCGAAGAGGGCCGCTCTCTGGGTGCTCGAGGACTTGCGCCAAGAAGCGTCCATACTTCTGATCCTCTATCTTGCCAAGAAGCATCATCCAAACTTCTCTCGGGTAGCGATTGAGGTACTTGTACAGTGGCGCTCTGAAAGGGCTGTATCTAGTTCTGCGAAGTTTTTCCTCCAGGTCTAGAACTGTCTCAATCAAACGTTCCTTGAACTGCTCGGCAGCTGGGGGAAGAAGATGGAAGATGTTGAAGACGGCTGCGATGATCTTCATTTGTTCGTTCTGCTCAATCAACGTGAATGAAATCCGCTGGAGGTTGTTTGGCTCGGCCAAGACCTTGATGTGGTCGAGTAGTCTGGATCCAATCTCGACTTTGAAGTAAGTTGTGAGAAGCTGCAATAATCTCGCTAGACCATCAAGACCGTGGGTGCTGAGCCGTCGTGGATCTTGAAGATTGGCGAGCACCGGCCGCAAACCATTCTGGAGCAAATCTTTTGGTAGCTTGGTGGTTTGAATGAGAACCTTCTTCAGGGCTTCATTTGCTGCCTCGATTGTTTGCTTGGAATCCGAGTACAGGCATTTGAAGAAGACCGACACAATTTTAGTCCTAGTCGGATTGGCAGGCCCCTTCTGGAACTCATCAAAGCCCATCGCTATCGTCAACATCTTGATGCAAGCCACCCTCAAATTGATGATTGATTCATGAGTGCGGTGTTCAGCGGGCTTGCCAGCCAAAGATTCATCGGGGGCATCAGCTAAAGCCAACGATTCCATCAGAAGTCGGTTCAGGTGATCGTCAAAGGTGATGAAATCCGATTTGAGACCGAGATAGTATGTGATGGCATCGATGAAACCAATTTGGACCCCGAAAGGCAACGCACGTAGAGGCTTAGCGTAGATTGGCTGAATACAACGGTCCTTGCTCGGTTCAAGCAACTCGTGAATCTCAGCGCCAATCTCCTTGGAGATGATATCCAACGATCGCTTGGTTGCTTCTCGAACGTGACGGTTCATGTGGCACAGCTCCACGTTCAAAAAAGCGCAGAGCTGGTAGAGTTTCGATGGGCGGGGTTGCTGGCCAGATTGAGTCTGAGGTGGCAGTTGGAGATCATCTTTGGATGCGTTTTTGGAGCATCGATTGAGAAGAAGCTCAAGAGTGTCTTGAGCACCAATTCGAGTCTTGGCAGGCAGATCAGGAGGCATGTCCTTGATCACATACATCAGAGCCTTGACAAACTCAATTTGACGATCCTGAACCCAAGCGTCACCCATATTGATCTCGGTGATTAGGAAGTGAATACCCAAACTTCCACCTGCCTTGGAGAACCATTCTTCTTCGTAACAATTATGACAGAATAGGTTGCTGAGATATGCGAAGAACGACAAGCGGTAGATCTCCGTGTCTGATCCAAAGATTGTGGCGGTGGTATCGTACACTTCCTTCATCGCCGCTTGAGCAGCTTCTCGTACAGCTGGCATATCAGACGATAGGCACTCCACAATTGCATCCCCAAGAACGCGACTGTCAATGCAAAGTGGGCCCTCGCCAGACTTTACATCGAAGGGAAGCGTCTTTTGCTTCATTTCTGCTAGTGATCTTCCAAGTTCCAGAATCGTGAGATGCTTGCAAGTGCTCATCAGCAGACTCGAGGCTTCAGCTGTGAACTCAGGCAGTGAGACAGCAAATATGCACGCTTTGAGAAGCTTTTTGAGCATCATATCCTGACCTTCCTTCTTGAAGACCGAGCGTTCCTTATCTGAGGCATCAAGAGCCGAAAGGTCAACATCGCATTTTCTTGCCAACAGATCCTGGGCCTGGAGGCGCACGAGTCGTCCGAAATCCTCAGGAAGATTATCAACACCAAGACGGAGCTTGAGCTGGGCTTTGATCAAGTGAAGGGCTTGCTTCTTGTAGTATGCATCTGTCTTCTTGGCGGCAGGTCCCTTGGCAACTTCCATGAGCTTTCCGATAGCGAGGTCAATACCTATCTCAGCGGGAAATGCTCTGTCCTTCTTGGACCCGATAAGCTTCAGGTCAAAGCTGGTTAGGTCATCCGAGTATTGTTGAAATGTCAGTGTCGGTGCCCCTGTCATGAACTTCCGATTGCGACCTCCAAGCTTTCCAAGGATTCGCATGGTGGTGTGAGCATGGAAGTGGCTGTATGGTGTAGGTCTGAGGTGGTCGAAGAGGGCCGTCATCAACTCGTCAATCACAGGAGCCATGATGGGATCCAGGTAGTCAGCAGTCAGATTGTCTACACAAAGTTCCAGTGTCCGTAAACCTTGCCCAACAAGGTCCGTCCCGGATCTTAGAGCTACCACCAAAGGTCGCATCAAGTAGCTGAGATGGGGAAGAAGATTGCTCAATCTTGCTGGGACTGTAAGACACAGTTCGACGTAGAGATCTCGGTCGGCGGGCTTTCTTGCTGCCAGAAGCAAATTGTTCAGAACCTCCAAGAGCATCTCAAGAAGTGGAAGGATCTGCTTGTAGAGATGCTCGAATTTGCCACCACCGATGCTTCGGAACAATGATCTCAGAAGCAAAAAGTAGTTCATTGGCTCCTCAGCAGTTGTCGACAGCTCAATGGACTTGGTGACAATATCGAGAACATGTGGTAAAAGGACCTGCTCGTTTTGATTGGAGAATAGGGTAACTGCCATGAACGCAAGCTTGAATAGTCGAAGGAGAATGGATGACTTCTTGACATCGGCGGTACCAACCTGGTCGATTCTGTCCATGAGAAATCGGAGGAGCATACCGGCGAAACTAGGAGATGTTGCCTCGCTTGCAAGGAAGAACTGCGGAACGTGAAGAAGAGCAGTATGCTCAAAGATCATGTCGTAAAGCTTCGGAATCTCTTCGTGGAACACCTCGTGGAAAGTAGCGGGATCGATGCAGTGAAAGACGGTTGCGAACGTCTCCAGGAGATCTTTCTCTTCCTTACTGCTTGAGATCATGTAGTGATTTGCCATGAATTCAACAGGTGAGGAGTACTGAGACTCGGTGGCAGGCTTTTCAATTTCGTAGTAGCGGAAGACGTAGGCACCTTCACGGAAGAGTTTGATGATGACTTGGACTTCCTCTGCTGTGAATCCATACGAGACTTCTTGCCAGTGTGGTGGTGCATTGGCAGGATCGATCGGCGCTGCAACATTGCAGGCCTTCAACTGGTAAAATGTGTTCTTCAGCCCATTCATAAGATTTTTGAAAAGAAACTTATTGTCGGCTACTGGATCCGCTCCTCGGTCCCGAGGGTTCGAAGTCTTGATAGGCATTGCAGTGAATATGTCGATTTCATCCCAATCTGGAGGGTGCTCCTTGCCTGCGAGATAGTTGTCGGGCGATGCATCAATCGACTGTTGCGCATACAATTTCGAGAGCTTGACAGCATTGGGATACTGCCGATTCATTGCTGCGAACTTGTCTCCAATGGCGTTCAAAATCATGATTAGGTAGTGACGAGCATCTGCCTTGTTGTCCATCTTTGCAATGCACTCGGCCATGTTGAGAAGTAACTTGGCACTCATCGTCTGAAAGCTGGTACCAGGAAAGCTGTCCTGCAGATTCTTGGTATACACTTCCACTGTCTTTCGAATCTGCTGTGGTTCGAGAGCATCTCGAACATGATGGATCAAGTCGGCAAGCATACTGTACGCCAGAGGGCGCATGGTCTCGTATACAGTAAGGCCATCACCAATCAAGGTTCTCTCGTCAAGAAGCTCATCAATCTTGGTCAAGAAGATCTTGCGGAAGTTGAAGTTAATGATATGTCGGATTGCCACCAAAAGTTCCTTCCTGGCTCCTGATTTTTCGCGCGGGCAGTCCTTCAATAACCGAACGACAATGTTTGGAAGGGTTGGCAGGAAATCAGTGAGTTGCTGGGAGTATACTCGGAGGAGGTATGCCAAAAAGCTCATAGTCTTGACCTGCGCCGTGATGAATTCTCCAAAGGCAGCTCGATTTCGAATGTTGGGGCTGACTCCTGTGAAGATGGTTCCCTTCGCAGCAGCATCTGCATGGGCCTGTTCCTGAGGTTTGGCTTGAAGCAACAGAACGCTCTTGATAAGGGGGACAAAAAGCCTGACATTGGCGCCAACTGTCGTTCTGTATACCTGGAATATCGACACGACAATGATTGGGCACTCCGCCAGAACTTTGAAGGACTGCATGCCCTTAAGCAACGGACGGGTCTGTTGTTGGGGGTCTGTTCCCAAATCCGACACTGAAGCTACCGGGGAACCAGGACGGGGAGAGTTCTGGAAGGTCTGCGAGCTCCCTGGTGTAGATGGAACATTCGTCGAGGGGTTGTCGAGCTGATCTCTGACTACGGTCTCCATCTGATCAAACAGCTCTTGGATCAGGCTGAGGAAAGGCTGGACTTTCTCCTGCAGTACTTTGGTTTGATGGCGCATGATGTCCATGATCGTCTTGACACATAATGATGCATTCTCCTCGTTGTCAACTCGAACCAGGTTCATTAACAAATCCACCACTTCCTCAGCATATGGTTCGAAGGGCTCGGGGGGGTTCGTGGGCAATCGGTGGAGGATTTCGAGGATGCAGTTTCGAAGTTTCTATTGAGGGTCAGTACCCCTCCATCAATCTGTGTAGTATGGAAGAACGGACCTGCTCCGAAGATGTGCTGATGAAGACTGGGGGGCCGTTGAGTATGGTGATGAATATTGGCACAAGCTTCTTCAAAAAAGGGCTGTATATGTTCCCAGATATGTAATGCTCGAGGCTGTCGCGCAGCTGGCCAGCCGCCTCAACCTTGAGCTTGACATCTGCGGTAGCAAAGAATCAGTCCTAGGTCTACCAAGTATGGGGACAACTAATAAGGTTCGACGGATGCTTCTCCTTGCTGGGCATACCTGTTGATGGGTCGCTCAATCGCTGCACTACGAGATCAATGGTATTGGTCGCCATGGCTGCGACAACTGCCTTCGCACTGGCGCAAGCCTTCACGATGGAGCCTTCATTCGCCGTGGGATTCCCGCGCTGGGCACCAGTATCTGCGGCGCGAGGTTGTTGTGGCTATGGGCAGCGTTCGTGATGTCCCGGTAGTGTTGAAGCTCCAAAGCCTGGCAAATCCACCACTGCACTTGACGCGATCGCAAGTCTGCCCTGTATTATGAATCGTATATGGCGTTGTTTCGAGAGTGAATATCCGCCCAGAGAAACCAAATGATTACAGAGAAAGGAATTGCCGTGTTGTGGAGGGAGGTGGATGCGTGGTGTAGCGGGGGAGGGCAAGGCTTCAGTGAGGCTTTCGAAAAAGCTCCCGTCGCGACTTTCTGGGGGACAGCTCTGACCCTGAAAGGCGAGTGTCATGTGATGCGGCCGGCGGCTCCGCTAGCTGTCGCGTGGCTCCTGGCTCCTGGCTCCTCTCCAACTCAGCTCGCCTAAACGCAGAACCTGAAATTTCAGTCTCGCATGATCAGATTGGCAGGTTCCTAGATTTTGCACGCCAAAAATCTGAGCCTTCTTAGGTGATATTCTTGCCTGTGATTACCATTTATATATACAATTTAAATGAAGATGGATTTTACCGATAAAAGAAGTTCGTCGACAGTTGTAGTGGATCAAGCGAGGCAAATCCTTCTACGACGTCAAACTATCCACTTTTTTAACAATTATGAAGCTGAACCTGAACTCATTTCCTATCATCTTCACATCATACATGTAGCGCGCTGTCTTTCCCACGTAGGCCATCCCTCACTATCCCGTTAGAGCTTCAACCTCAAATCCAAGTTTTTGGCTGCTTCTCGTCCTCTTTGTCAAACGTCCAACCCCATTTCCTTCTCTTCACGTCGGGATTCCGACTCTTCAGTGGCACTACGAATCGCTGCTGCTCAATCCCTACATGTGTCTTTCCATCAATTCCAATAAACCGTCCATAGGCATATTTCTGATCTTTGAAAGTATTGCTCCTCACATCTTTCTCACGGAAGTCCGCTACGGCTCGGCTGGCTGACACAAAAGCAATAACGGATGCAACAGAAGTCGGAAGCCGAGGAAGAAATCTCTTCGGCCGACGAGCGTAGTAAACTGTAGCAACTAGGAGATGGAAAGCTAGAATGGCGATAGTCAAAGTGAACATGACTGGCGATACAAAAAGTCGAGATTCCACAAAAGCTGCCTCGGCTGAAACAATGCTAGCTTCCGGTGCCTGCGAGAATATGTGTGTGTTCAGGCTGAGCAGGATAGCAAACAACTGCTCATAAAGATCTTCAACCAAGGGTCCAACAGCAGTTGCGTTCGGTTTTGGCGATGCAGGATCAACAATGTTTGATGAGTTCTGCACCATGGCCAACAAAGAGTTCATCCAGTCTGAGGTGAAGCTGTCGTTGTGCCAATTGAAGTCATTGACATTGAACGAAGCAATGAGTGAAGTGCTTTCCTGGAATAGGTCTAGTTCGTTGCGAATAGGTCCACTGAAGAGGGCTGAGTTGTTGATACTGACTTTTGGGTCGAAGAAAGGGGATATGTCTTCAGTAAAGTTCGAGACTTGATTTGATTGGATGACTCTCCCTGTTCGGTCAGTCACCACGTCGAAATCCGCCACAAGAAGTTTCTGCGAACAGGCAATGAATGTTTGAGAAACATCTCTATTCGACAAAGAAGGCCCAGAATCTCCGTTTTGGGATATTGCCACTCTATCACTGACACGAACCCAGCCCATGATCAGGCTCGAAGGGCAAGTTCCATCATCGGTACCATTTGTCGCAGGTTTCATTGCCTGCACGGCTTCCAAGGCCAGCGGACCATTTCGGAATGGAAGTAAATCATTGGTTGTGTCATTGGCGGTTCGGCTTGCACTTCGAGGATAGAAGCAGTCAATCCTTGTTCCATTCGCAGACTGGTGGGATGTCGAGAACTGAATGCTAGAGCCGTTGTTGTTCACTTCAAATTGCAATGTTCCTTTCTCTTCTGACAGTTCAACACATGAAGTCTGCGTGCCGATACCAGTAGTTACTCCGCGGAAGTTCTGAAGTTGAGCATTGTGCCCTGGGAGAGCGGCCACGGATTTAAGATTAAAGGGCAAGTAAAAGAACTTTTTGTCGATCCACGGGGGTAAGGACGTCCCTTCAGAAATGTTGGATAATGCGATATAGAAGTGGTCCTGGTGACATAACATCTGGTCAGATACATTTGAATGAATTGAAATTGCGAGGGGAGTCAAGAAAAGCTTACAAAATAAACCCCTGGGCCAGACAGGATAGATGGATCAAAAATAGGGGTGCCGTTGAATCGGGCGGTTAATTGCTGACTGGCACCAAATGGAACAACAATAAAGGCTGGATTTTCCTCCAGCAGCGCAGAGAGGGCAACCGCTAGCAGATTAGTTGAAACTGTGACTACACACACCGCCGCGAGAACAAAGTGCTTTGCCCTCAGGGCACGCCAGACAGCAAGTTGAGGTGGTAACGACGTGTATTTGACAGAAACTGATGCAGACGCCTTCGCTTTTCCTCTCCGCAATTCTTCAAATGGCCGCAAAAGACAGAGCAGCCGGTTTAACATGGTCCACACAGGCTCGATAAGGGTAGCAAATGCTGTGGGGGCATAGTTTTCGATGATTGATCGGACAACCTGGTTGTTTGAAGGGATGGTTATTCCTGCCGTATGTCAGCGTTCGATCAAGCCAGGGCTCTCAGAGTTGGTTACCATTCTGTTTCACGCTCCATATCTGCAGGAATATGACTGCCGCGAATGCACCGAGCAGCATAACGATGAAAATAAGACCAAACTTCAATTGCAGCTCAACTGGTTGGATGGGTAGAAATGGCTTTTCTGGTTGGTCGCTTGAGGAGCGAGACGGCGTGATTGAGGAAGACACCGAATTTTCAGAGGCCATTGGGATGATGATAGACGTGCCACTTCTTGATCGCGTCAAACAGAACTTCCTCTTCGAAAGAGCAGTTTCGAGCGAAGCTGCAGTCAATGTGCCATCGTCGCTGACCGCGCCCGGGCTACTGTTGTGAGGTGGTATCATAGACATGATGTTTCCAATTGATGCTGGATCGAAGCTCAGTTGGCTAGGACGGCTGTGCGAGTGATACCAAAGAAAACTAGTGAGAAGTATTATAACAGCCAAGGCGATTTCAACAACGATTGAAATCGGCCTCACAAGAATCACCGCACCAAGAGAACTCTCGATCGTGCCGTTTCTTTGGCTCTGGGAAGATATTGGAAGTGTGCTTGAAGACATCGGCGCTGTCAATACGCTGAAAGCAGAAATGAAAAGAACCTGGTGAGCCCTTTGAAAAGCACTTTGGAGAGCCACTGGATCGAATAGACTTTCGATAGACACATTGTTTAGGGCAACAGCGAAGCCGACCATATTAGAGACTGGCCATATCAATCCATACTCCTTAATACGCGAGTACTGCTGGAGCACAGCAGTGTCGGGAAGATTTGCTCGCTGGTCGCTGGCTGACACACCTGTTCCAAGCAGATATTCAAAATTCGTGGTATTAAAGAACTTCTCGACAGCAAGCGCAGTCGTATTACTGCGCGTCGGATTGCCGAAAACAATGGCTTGGTTGGACGCGTTGACAGAGACATGCATCTCTTGCGAGACGTAGCTTGTCTCGCAAAATATAGCGGTGATATTGTGATACACGCCGTGATCGAAGCGAGAGGCGGCAGATGCCCATACGGCAAGAAAAGTATTGGAAAATTCGGTGGAGCAGTTCGGATTCTGCAGGGCCCAGTCAGACTGTGGATTGCTAAAGTAACCAATGTAAGTCATCATGTAATCAGCCACGCCTTGAGTATCCGCCAGAGCAATGTTTGGCACGGTACATCCTTTTCCATTGCTGAATGTGTAGCTAAAAGACTTTTCTTGTACCACCTCGGCAGGAAAGCAGGTCAGGTTTGTGTTGAAAGAGTCCACTGTAGTGGACCACCGTTCCGTCGCCGATGAGCCGCTGGGTATTTGATTTGGTTGGAATGGCATTATTGCATATTCGGGGGTTGTAAATGGTGGAAGAACTTGACCAAGCCAAGCTATTCCATATGCCAGATTCATGAAATTTGCATTCAGCGCAGTGCTCTGCTGAACGAGCGGCCTCAGAGTGGCATTCGTGGCCATGTCCACCACCCTGAGACGGGTGACAGTTCCAGTGTTGAAAATGGCAGACTGCAAAGGTGTAACAATCCAGAAAACCACGATCATTATGAACCCAGCGTAAAACACTCCCCAGTGCCTGCATAAGTGTCAGTTGAGAATTGAGCAGAAGAGTGAAGCATACTGACTTCCTCTTGAAAGCGGTAAATGGGATGAATGGGAGAAAGTCGAATGGGTACTGGAGAAGTAAAGATTCTTCAGCAGTGGCCCCTCTATCCTTCGAGAGTTGAAACCAAGGCTCCAGTCGTTTTACATCTAGATCGACCCAACTTGTAACACAGTTAGTGGAGCGGGGATCGGCAATAGTACTTTGAGATCTCACCTCCAGATCATACTGTAGCAGACGGCTAAGATGGTGGGAAGGTAGAGGTAGCTTTCGATTATTAGCAGAAGAAAGGAAGGACTGAAGAGTGGCTGAGATACCCGAAAGTTGTTCCACCTGAAAGACTGTCTGTGTCGGCTGCGAAGGCCAGCCCACCACCGTTCTCAGGCTTCAAACTGATAGTAGATAGCAACTCGAGAACAACTATTATTACTAAGGAGATGAGGATGAACCCGCCAAGAACTGGCATTCGGAGCGTGACTGGCTTCCAACCATCCGGAACGTCTGTTAGACGCGATGGCGTTAACGGATATCTTGACAGACCCTGGGGACGCAGTGGAACTTACGATTACTTTGAGATATTCCAAAGTATCGTGATAATATTTGCCACGAAGCGTTGAACTTTCCAAAGCCGCTGGGTGTCGAATCTGACGAAGAAGATGCTGGGACGCCACAAGAGCCATCGACTTCATTTGCTTCAACTTTCGTGTAGGTCTTCGTAGTTGAAGTTTTACCAAGAGTCGAGGAAAATGGGCTATGCAGCTCCCTAAGCCCCCTAAGCCCCCTTTCTTCCGCTGACATCTTGACGCGAAAAAAAGAAAACCGGTATAATCTGGAATGCAAACGCAAATAAGATGACCGCAATGAAAGCTGGAGGAAAGAAATGGAAAGTGGTATTAATTGAATAATGGACGGTCATATGTGCGGAAGACAGACAACATGAAGTGAAATCTTGCCGTGGCAGAACTGCTTGGGGCGGGAATACTGTTGACTCCATTGGCTGGGTAATAGTGAGTGCGGGACTGTGCAGCATCATGTTTTAGAAAAGTAGCACAGCAAGCGCGAAGGTGGTGTGGCGGCCCATGTCATTTGGCTTGGCAGTCCTCGAGGGTTGTGACCTGGCCTGGCCTGGCCTGGCCAGCTCCGATCCCCAAGCCCAGGTGCCTTGGAATGGGCGGCCACCCGACGACCCAGCATGACAAAGACTGATAAGCCCAAGCAGTAGAGGAATAATTCTACCTACGGTTTTCGCTTCATGAGGAGCTGGGCTGGATGATGTTGAAAATAGAACCTCCACCAAAAGAGCATACGCGAGGATGAAAACAGGCGCCAGCCGATACTAGTACAGTACGCTAAGCGAACTTCCAAGCGCCCAGATCCACCAACCAGCGGATGAGATGGAGCGTCAACAATTTCCGGAATGAACGAAGAGCTTGCGAACGAAGTTGAGGCGATCAACTCAATATATGGGGACGATTCTCTGGCTGCAGGCGAGGGCGACATTTTCGTGCTACGGCTTCCTCAACACGACACCTCGCTGAGGATCCGCTTCCCACCCGAATACCCCGCTACTCCTCCAGCTGTCCTTGGGATCGAGACATCTGGCGAGCATACGCGGAAAGGCGATGCTGCAAACATTCTCGCAGCGTTCCTAGAGGCTCTTGGTAGACTCTATGTGCCCGGCGATGTCTGCCTCTTCGATGTCATCGAGGAGGTGAACAACGTTCTACCCACTACGGCCGTCGTCAGCATCGACGATGAACAGCAACCGCCTCCGCCTCCCTCCAAAGGCGCAGCTGAATCTGGCCTCGCAACCGCAACCGCAACGCCAACGCAGCAACCCCCGGAACAGCAAGTCCAATGGACTCTATCCGATGTTGTGGTCGAGCTCAAGTCGGTCTTCATTGCGCGATGCACGCCAGTCTCCTCCCCCAGCCAAGCCAAAGCATACCTCCAACACCTTCTCGACAGCGATAAGAAAGTGCGCTCAGCCACTCACAATATTACAGCATGGCGGATTAAGGGGGATCACAATGTTACGTATCAGGACTGTGACGACGATGGGGAAACTGCCGCTGGAGGAAGAGTGCTTCATCTTATGCAGCTGATGGACCTATGGAATGTCATGGTCGTTATCACCCGGTGGTATGGTGGTCACCAACTGGGGCCGAAGAGATTTAGCATCATCAACACAGTTGCAAGGGATGCATTTGTCAAGGGAGGATTCGTTCAGGAGGACAGCTCTGCGGCGAAAAAGAAAGGGAAGCGCTGAACCGTTCAGAATTCGACACCAATAGCAATTCAGAACCAAGTCCAGTTTCAAAAAGTCGGGCTTTGCACATCCCCAACTACGAAGCTACAGGGCACGACGATGTACCATATCATTGTCTAGTCAGAGCCTCTGGCTCCGTTCTGCAAGGCGAAGCTGTGATGCTCCGAACCGAGCCATGCTGGCTGGGCAGCTGCTGTCGGCAAAGATCCGGCGTGGGCTTGAAATAAAAAGTCGCCATAGTCCCGCGGAAGGGCGTTGCACGGTAGTGCAAATATACGGCCTTCAAACATTGCGTTGTACCTTGCAGCTGCAAATATACAAATGATACGGGTTGTAGTTGTCAAATAATAGCTAATTGAGCAGCCAAACCCCCAGCACAAGTCAAGTCCTCAACATAGCCCTGATGGAATTCCTGTAGAGGGTGCCTGCAGCAACCGCACCAGCAGTAGTTAGCAACCCAACAAGAATCGCGGTATTCGACACCTGCGTTTCTTCAATGACTCTAGCCCATTTTGTTGTCCCTTCCGCCTTGACCACTTCCGCACCAGATCCACTGATCTCATAGTCGTCCCAATTGATGGAGCTGGTCCTCTTTTGATATGGAATAACCGCATCGGCCCAGTTGTTTGTGATCAATCCTGCTTCATTCTTATACCATGAGTTGCAATTTGGGTCAGCAAATGCCGACTTCGCCAGGCGAGTTTGAATCTCGCTGTTGTATTTTTCGACGACCTGAGATTTTGGCTCAATTCGGAGCTTTCTGCCGCTGTTCTTTGCTGCTTTTACCTTACTGATCAACGTGTTGATATACAGGGACTGGGCCTCGATCATGAGGATGATACTGTTGTGTCCGAGGTTCGTGTTAGGGCCTGCCTCGTAATTAGAATTAAATGATCAAAGGAGGAGTGGCGAGTTTACCGTAAAGCATGCTGAAATTTGGAAGGGTGGGCACTGTCATTCCAAGATATGCAGATGCACCAGACGACCAGATATCCTCTATCGACTTTCCACTTGAGCCATATATTTTGATCGGGTACATGAACTGAGTAGTCTTGAACCCGGTCGCCAAAACAAGGAGATCAAAATCGTGGTCTTTTCCGCCCTCGACCTTGACACCATTTGGTGTAATCTCTTGGATAGGGGTTGTCTCGAGAAGCACATTTGGCTTGGTGAAGACGGGGAAATAGTCATCGGTGATGATAACACGCTTGCAGCCAACCGCGTAATGAGGCTGCAACTGTTCCCGTAATTTGGCATATTTCTCCCCTGGAAGTTGGGATTCCATGTGGCTCTTGGATGCGGACATCATGAACTCGTGAACAGGAGATTTAACATCGAACACCACTTCGAAGAACGACTCTCTGAAATCCATCAACCCTGCGCGGTACCTGCGACGAGCGAATGGGACATATTTGTAAACTGCTTGTCGCATTGGTGTAATGGGCCTGTCGTCCCGAGGAATTACCCAATTTGGTGTCCTCTGGAATACTGTGAGGCTTTTGCAAACCTTTGCGATCTCTGGGATTATCTGGGCGGCAGTTGCGCCATTGCCAATGATTCCGATCTTCTTGTCTCTCAAGTCGTAGTCCCAGTCCCATCTGGCAGAGTGCATCAATTTTCCAGAGAAAGAGTCAACGCCCTGAATGTCGGGGTATTTGGGCACATTCAGTTGTCCAACTCCAGAGACAATGAAGTCTGAGGTGATTGTGTAGTCTTGTCCAAATTCAGAGTCTTTGCTGCCCAACCGCGCTATCTTTGTCTTCCAAGTATAGCTTGTCTCATCCCATCGAGCCTCTTCAACAGATGAATTGAATCGGATGTGTCTGTACAATTGGTACTTGTGTGCAAGGTCGACTAAGTAGTCGAGTATCTCCTCCTGTCCAGGGTATTCTCGAGTCCAACTTGGATTTGGCTCAAATGAAAGGGAATAGAGATGGCTCCAGACATCCTGCTCGCCCGAGATTAGCTGGTGTCGTCTAGGGACAATCGGGTAGGCATACACAGCAGCATCCAGGATATCTCTGGTCGTTCCATGTCCCTCCCACTTGATTACCCTTCTCAACGATAATGAAATTTCGTCCGTTCCCCTTGCGGATCATATCAATTGCAGTGGTCATGCCAGATATGCCCGCCCCGATAATCAAAACATCTGCCCTATTGGTGTTCCTGCCATAGTCGACGGTCGGGGAGGGGTTGGGGTCCGACATCTTTGCTTCGGTGAGAGCAACAGACCCTGTGAAGTAGGTATTGGTTGAGGATGTACAGTACAAAGCTTCGAAAGTCGCAACTGGACAAGAATGAGACCTCGTGGGAAGCACTGTGGTACTTAATAGGGATGAGAGCTGGTGACAAACACTGGATAAACTCCTCGGCATCTCAGGACCACAAGCTGCCGGCCGAGGTGCCAGTAAATGGAAAGCGGAGGCATGATGCCAGGGGCGGGGAGAGACATTGCCAAGAACGGGACAGGGGAGTTGCTACCCGTTGCTTGCTGGAGAGCGGTTACGGACGAAGGGCGATCTCGACTTTCTGGACCTTACTAAAGCGGTACAAGTGTGAAGAGAAGGTTTACATCAGGCTTGATGGGGAAGCACAGCAAAGGCCCCGTTGGGGAGAGGAGGGGAGGTGGCTGTGGCTGGTTGATGGAATGGGATACCATTACCCACCCCACATTTCGCTTAACTTCTGGACCCCGATAGCCGAACCGATCTTCCCGTTCCCGTTCCCGTTCCTGAACAAGCGATCGCGAGCTCTTGTTCGTTTTCGTTCTGGGTTTCATTGACACCTTTCAACTTTCAGATAAACGTCCTGTCGCGTTTTATATTTGAGTTCAGCTTCGCCCATCTAAAACTACCCCGCTGTCACATTTGACTTTCCTTGCTGTACCTCGCACTTGATCCTTGAAACGATCTTCGCTCTTGGACTTGCTCGTGCACCTTACACATGTCCATTGTTTCCTTTCATAACATTACATGAACTTTAATTGCTGATCTCAAGCGACCGGTGCAGCTGTCACAACATGGCTTCACGCCTCTGATAAGTTCTCCGACGACGACATCTCAACCCAAATATATCACTTCACGGTATCTGGGAATCGTTCTGATGTCAAAGTGTGTTTTGATTCATTGGGCTATTTCTGTGGGAAGTGCCCTTCTTTTGTGTCTTCACCTGGTATATGCACATCTGCCCTCCACTTCCCAAAACTCCTCCTCAAATGCCAAAAGGGTATGTATGTACAAGAAATTTTCCTAACGCCCTCTTATGCTCCCTCCCCAGATACAAAGAAAAGAAAGACTGTGCTTATCGGCCGGCGATGAAGCATGGATCTATGACTTGTGGAGGTGGCGACGGACGTGGGCGTTGGAAAATCTGATGGCACGCTTCGCCTTGCTTCCACTAGCGGTGATGTTGATGGCGGAAGACTCTCCTGAAGAGCAGGAAGTGCCGGCAGCAAGTTGCTGAACAACAGACCAAGTGCCGCTTCCACACTGTTGGAAGGATGTTCCACCAATGCAGTTCCACATCCCCTCTGTAGTGCAAGCACTCCCGGCGACTTGTACTGTTCCAGAGCCTGTTGTTCCAGTTGATGTGCCGGAGCTGGGTGCTGGAGAAGCTGAAGAGGCGACCGGGCTAGCAACTGGAGCGACACTAGGTGCAGATGCGACTGGGGCAGCAGATACGACTGGATCGGCTGGTGCTACTGGAGCTTGGGTAGCTTCACTCGCAGCTGATGTTGGGACTGTTGCAAAGACTCCTCCAGGAATGCCGGCGGCGGTCGTGGTTGCTTTCGGCGATGTTGCAGCAGGTGTTGCCCCGGATCCAGTTCCTTTCGTTGCCGTTGCTGGTGAAGATCCCGAGCCCGCTGCGCACCCTGTAGGAGCAGCCAGGTCAGATGAAGTCTGTGATCCATCGAGCTCCAAGGAATCTCCTGGGTTGGGAAAGATAACGTCCTTGGAATCAACTGTTTTGCAGCTACCGCCGATGTTTGCAATGAACATGTCTGGAAGTGCATTGTATGCTGCCGTATCCCGTTCCATAATGAGCGTTGCATTTCGGCCAAGGAGCTCATCCTCGTAGCTACGCTTCGAGGAACCTCCGCTGAGTGTGACCGGAGCACAGTTCATATACATCTCGCGGTTGCCGATCTTGTTGAACCAAGTCCATGCGAGAGTGGCCTCGCCAGCTGGCAAAGTCGTTGGTACTGTGAACGAGTAGGTATCTGGGCTGACGAGGTTGGCGTCGTCACCATTGTTTCCTGCGACACCTTTGATTGGGCATCCGCCCTCGATCGAGTGAATGACTTTCCAGACACTGTCCTTCGTTGGGGCTTTGTCGTATGTGATAGAGACTTGGCAGGATCCTCCACCATGGGTGGCACTTCCAGTGAAAGCAAGTTTTTGGGTTGAGCCAAGAGGATATGCGTTGCTTGCGCCCTCGGCTTCGTAAACGCCGGTTCTCTGTTTGCAAGGGAAGTCGCTGCCATCAGCGAGGAGAGGGGAGTTGTTGAGACTGGATTTTCCGTATGGAACAGGGGTGTTCATGATCATGTGCGAGCTCCCGAGAGCTGCAAGTCCGAAGACTGCGAGTGTAGTGGATGAAAGCATGTTGATTTTGGTTGAGAGTAGTCGTTCCGGACGAGGTAGTCTCTGTGGATGAAGGTTTTCAAGGAGTGTGACTTGGCAGTTGATATATGTACTTGCTGACCGTGTGGTCTGTGGATGCTCGAAAGCTCGAGGTCTGGTGAAAGAATGTGTAGGTGAGACTGCCACAGGCAGGAGGCAAAGAATCTAGAAGGCGAAGAAACAAAGGACTAGCCCGAGAAAAATGCAGAGAGCTCGAGAATGATGCCAAGGAAGTCGATGTCGAAAAAAATTGAAACAGAGGGTCGCCGGCCATCTTATATTCTGTGTCTGTGCTATTCTGGCTATTCTCATCAGGGGCAGACGATGGGTCACTGCCTGGCACTACCAGGACCCCTGTGTTCCCCAGCTTGCTTGCAGCTGCTGGATCGAGAGGATTGCTGCAGGGAACGCGTTGAACACTACATTGACTGGCCACGGAAGATCAAGGCCAAGACACTCCTGCTTGTCAAACGCGCACTGTGAAGGCCCCATAACGCCACTTCGTGCTCAGCTGGCGCTGGATGGATCTGAAAGCTTGAGAGACACTCGACCAGTCACCCAGCCTGCCTCGCCGAGGTCTAGGAAATGCGAAGCTTAGATGATCGATTGGGCACAGGGAGGGACGCTGTTCAGACGAGCACTGATGTGCGGAATGCACAGGGGCTCGATAGGCTGGCGGACATTTGTTTCGATGGTTGGCGAAACATAATGGATTAGTACGGGGGAATCACATCACAACGCCATCACTGAGTATTGTGCCGTGTGCCCCTGACTAGAGATGTCGGCTGTAGGAGGAGGAACAGTCTAGCCAGGAACCAGACGACAGCTGGATGTGATAACTCACCAGTAAGAAAACACCATCCCCTAATACTAAGAGTCCGCATCGTGGTGTGAAAGTTGGAGTTGAAGTGCTTGTACCGCAGCTCAGGGGCAATTTTCTGCTTGTGCGTTCGAAGGATGTCTCGCTGGCCAATAACCTTGCATGATCGCCTCTCGCCTATGAGCTTGGCAGGGCCGTGAAAGTGGCTGGCCAGTGAGGTGGCCCAGCGTCCCAAAGCCACGTATGCGGCGCATCAGCCCCCGTAGGCCAGCCCGTCCAGTGAACGTGGTCCCCTGGAACGGTGTCTAACAGCCCCCTGAGCCTGTCCCTCCGAGCCCCCCCTATTCTTATCATTTCGTCAGGCCTACTCCCTGTCCCGCCGTTCTGCTTGGCCGTCCGAAGGTCTCTGGTCTCCCCCAGACGACCGGTCTTAAACCGAGCCCCTGGCCACTGACTGGCTGGAAGAAGCTGGACTGCTGCCGACTAGCGAGTCCTGTCCGCTCAGTTGAAACTGGGACTGTCTCGTCACGATCGAATAGGAAGGATAGTAGGGACGATGCCTCAAGTCTTTTAGCAAACTCCAGGCCTGTGTAGAACATTCCTTCGTGTGATCACAGAAATCCGAGTCAACGGATCTGACTCGCTGCGTCGGCTTTTGGCGAGCGGCTATTGTAAGACTTTTCCTCAACTTCCGGTGAGAAACGGGGGCTGGAGAGAAAGAATGAAAGAAAGAACCAGAATCAGGAGATGCTGACTGTCTCTCGTCGGGCACACCGCTACCTCATTCTGTATGAAACCTCTAAAGGACCTCGCTCCGATGCATACGACGATCAGCGTCCAAGTCCCGAGATTTCGTGCACTCAGCCACACGGCATCAACGAGGAACTTCTCAATTTTCTGTGGAGATCGCATCGCATGAATTCAACCACTTAATACGAAGTAATGCTTTTTATATTCTCAAAGTGGCAACGTTCATCCCTACCATCAAGTCGTGGCCGAGGCGTTTTCTAGGCATGACAAGGCGTTCTTTCGAGTTGATCCGCGAACGGGTTGCTTGTCCAGCTGGAGCATTTGACGGGCTTACGTGGGTTGCGAGTGAGCCTTTGTTTGAAACTTTTCAACTGATTCTCATTGGACACATGAGGCCAAGCGGCTCTACAAACAGAAATGCTCTTCGGATCCAGTGGTGGCGACCGTTTGTTTCTTCCGAGTTTCCTCAACTTTCGACGGCTGTCAATCATTTTTTCTGAGCATGCCAGGGGGCTCTGTTTTGGCCAGTCAGAAGCAGCTACTTACCACGAAGCCACTGCCACGGTGACTACTTCGTAAACGGATGTTGGTTGAGAGGCGTTTGATGATGATGGCATTTGCTTTCGCTTGGTTGTTGCTTCAAGTGACTCAGTCAGTCGATTTTCGAGCACGTCGAAGCCCCAGTTTCTTTGGAACTCCAAACAAATTCAACGGAGGCAATACCGGCTTGTGTCGGAGGAGGCCAGATAGTCCAAATCATTGATCTAGGTCGAGCATTTTCGACACTTTGGTTCAATCACTCCATCATGTTTTGGCTGCCCCGGCCCTGTCCGAGCAGCGCTTCCCTCAGCCAAAGAAACGTCACCATCACGGCCTAGACAAATCCACACATAGATCTATCGGTGACCTGCTATTCTTTGTTATGCGAGTAAGGATGAACCAATCCTCAAACTAAATCTTTTGAAATGTTTGTTTCGAATCCCAAATCACTATGGGCCCCAGGGCCCCTCTTGCGTTGGCCAACTCAAATATTTACGCCAAGACACAGGCAACCCAGCAGAAATCCCAAGTATGCGGCTTCACAACGTGTGAGATGAAAACCAACAAACCCAACGGCCACGTTGTTTCGCTTCTGGGATCAATAAGCATAACCAAAGTCCAACTGCATGTGAGCTTATTTCTAAAGTGTGTTGGCGCCTGGTACGTAGCCAAGGACGACCACGGCCAGCTGCAACCCTCGGCGCTAAGGTCCTTGAGGTCATGCCAAGAGCGTCCAACGAATTGTTTGTCTTTATTTCGACGTCCATGATGACTCCTACGGCTGGCATAAGGAGAACATTTGTATATTTTCCATTCGGTCAGAAATATTTCGTTGAGCTTTGTGGTGAAGCGAATGCCCCCTCTAAAGAACTTTCCAGACTATTTATTTCACGCCGCCTCTCCTCAAAATCCTTCTTGATCTCTCAGATAGCGTTCCTCCTATATCGATAACCTTGTTCTTGGGGTATCGAGCGACGAAAATGAATTTGCCAAGGTTGGGGGCGGTCAGAAGCCTTTCGTAAACACAACCTTATCATGTTGGTGGAAGGCCCAACTCTCCCATAACTTTATTTTTTTCGCTTCAGAGCTTAATTTCTAACGGGGCCAGCTGCGTGCGAGTTTATTTTATAGTTGTTGGCCGATTGTATGGGACCCGGCCCCGGCGTGGGAATCTGCGACCTGAGCGCTAAAAAAATTCCAACAATCACTGACGACCAACAATGCCAATAAAGAAGCTTGTCTTTATTCCAACGTCTATCGTTTAACTGTCCGTCTGCAGCCCAACTTTATGCAATGTTGGCGCCGTTGGTTGTCTTTTGATTCTGGTATCAGTTATTATATCTTCTTCTCTGCGGGCAGATCGTTTTTGCTGTTTTCTGCCCGCTACCCGTTTCGCACATCTCTCACATCTCCGCATGACATGATGCACTTCTTCCACCGAAAAGCTCTTATTTCCCCAAGAATACTAACAAGGATGGGAAACAAAGCCACGCAACGCGAACCGCTGTGAATCCCAAAGATAGGTTCCACACGGGAACGCCCAAGTTTTGCCTTTCAAGCCGCCTCCTATTCAATGTGTATCTAGAGCTGAATGTCAGCATCAGCGATGGAAGCTCCGTTAGTTTATTACATGTGATTCTAAATTAGAAAACCATGAAAACATATTGCTTAGTTATGTATAGATGTAATCTTCACTTGTTGTTCTCAGGGGGCATTTGGCGACGAATCTCCTGGCACCAATTTTATCATCCACGGATTCAGTAGTCTACATACAATTATATGTCACTCTACGTAAACGGGACAAAGACACACTGAAGAGGAATATTATTGTTCGACTAGGTGCTCTAGTGCAATAGGAAGCGGTGATAAGTGTTCTGATATGTATCATTTGATGGAGTTTTAATCAGGCTGCTCTCACATGGCGACGGCACTCAATTTAAATATAAATTGACATTCAGTGAAGAATTCATCCTCTTGCTGCGCTACTTTAATTCTTTAAGCAGGACGTAAACCAAGCAGCGTGATTATCAGAAAAAGCGTAAACGGAAATGCAGCCCAATTTCCCAACGTGCATGGACAGTTTCCTTCCAAGTCATGGGAGTCTTGCACGCAAATTTTCTAGTCGACTTCCCCGATGGTACCGCACGGCAGCCGTGCGAAATAAGCAAATGGAACTCTTCAAAACCACGAATACTTTGACGAATCAATTGAGATATTATGTTCATGGAGTCAAGATGCCCTCTGAGATGATGGGTATTTCCACTCCTGACCAGGCACCATCCTGGTCCTCGGTTCCGTTTTCACATGTGCGGCAGTTGGATAGGATTTTGATCCTTCGAAGCTGACTTTTTGGGGTCCCATATCCAGATGTAAAATTGTTGAAGAGCGTGGGCAATTTCCCTTGGTGGAAGATACTGACAGATTCAATGAAGAAGTCATAGAATAATGCGCTTCGATATATCACTGTCACACTCGTGCCCTACAGCATCAATATATCTGTATTCGAGTGTTATGCGGACAAGTGTTGTGCCCCTAACAGTCACAGTGAAAAGGCGCTTAAGCGAAGACAGGTTCTTTCCTGTACTTCAATGACAGAACAGAGTTTCAACTCAGAATTTCTTTCTACAATCTACTCTTCGGCTCGGCTAACTCCTCCACTTTGGCAAATTGGTAGTAATAATCCAATGACTGGGGATTCAGTAACGTCCCACTGGGCTTGATGATCTGCCCAGACACAATCTGCTTCACAGGCAGTTCCACCTTTTTCAGGTTCACAGTTGTCTAAATTCGAGATGTCAGCGCTACAAGAAATTGATGAACAGGATTGACTTACAGGTATATCCGGTGTCTCAAAAACATATTTAGGGACATGTCTAGCGCTCAATCCTTTCCTGATCGCGGTTTTGACGTCATTCACCAAGGCAGTGGTGAATTTTTGCCCAGGCTTCATCAGCAGGAACAGCAACACACTCTCGTCAGTATCCGTCGGTCGTCTCTGCCCGACGCAAATGCTATCCGCGATCTGAGGGAACTTTTCTTCGATGATTGAGTATATTTCCGCGCTCCCAAATCGCACTCCGCTCGGGTTGAGGACCCCGTCAGCTCGACCTAGGAATAGTAAATTTTTCGTCACTGGGTGGAACATAACGAAGTCGCCATGTGTCCACACATTGTCGTATTTCTCGAAATAGGCTCCGAAGTAGCGGGATCCGTCGGGGTCGTTCCAAAGGTACACTGGCATGTTAGGGAATGCCTTAGGGGCCACCAACTCTCCTGGTGTTCCATGGGGAACCGGTGCCCCAGAAACACCCTTTCCACCTTCGATGAGGGAATCGTAGACCTCAACGGGAGTCCCAAGACTGGGACCTTGGGTACCGCCGACATAGACTGGGGTCAATGGGTTTTCCTGAAACGTTAGCAGTGAATTTTCAACGAGCAAGGAGCGGATTTACCCCTCCAAAGCAACCTGCCTGAGGGAAAGTTAGCATTGAACTCGAATGTCAGCCTCAATGAAATACACACCAAGTCTGTACCCCCAGAAATATTCCCAAGCTGAACCTGGGCTGGGAACCCCTTATCATAAAACCACTCAAACAACTGATCACTCAATACCATTCCCGTGCTCGTCACATGTGTCAAGGCACTGAGATCTGTGACTTCCCGTGGCGAGATGTTGTTCTTTTGCATCTCATGCATCCATCTTGGACTTGTTCCCAACTTCGTAACTTTCTGTTCCCCAAGCATCCTCACGAAAGTTGTGAGATCCGGCTGGAAAGGGCTGCCGTCATATAAGATGACTCGTGCGCCTGCGAGGAGATTCATGACGGAGCTGAAGTACATGATCCAGCCAGTAGTGGTATACTGTAGCACCACACTTTCTTGGTTGATCTGCCCGTGCAGCTTCCCTTCCTTAGCAGAGGATAGAATGCAACCGCCGACTGAATGAACAATACACTTTGGCGTTCCTGTCGTTCCAGAAGAATAGGCAACGAAGAAAGGATCACGGAAGGCAGTCTGTTCAAAATCTGGGGCCTTTCCGGTCGCCTTCGAGACGAAGGATGCAAGAGTTTCTGTTCGAGGTATCTTGCTGATGTCGACTGGGTCTGAAAATCGAGGCATAGAAACCATCCCTTCGAATTCCGAAATATCTTTCATCCCTTCGACAATGTGCAGCATTTTGTCCCTCAGATCTACTTTCTTGCCATTGTAAATAGCGAAGTCGTCCATGAATATGTACTGGCAGGTTTAGCGGAAGCTGTGTAGGACGAGTTAGGATCCATACCTTAGGCGCAACCTGTAAAGCCCTTTGAAGAACACCCTGGACACCCATGTCTGTCGAACTGCTACTGAATAGCCCACCGAGAGTGGTGATAGCGAAGAAGACTTTCAAAGTGTCAACGGAGTTGCTAGCAACGACAACTACCCTGTCTCCCTTCTTTACACCGTGTGCTTTCATTGCATCAGCCAAAACAGATACCTCTTTTCTCAGCTGACCCCACGTAACATCTCGGACTTCTGTGTATCCCTCCCTGATCTCAGTCACGGCAATTTTGTTATCTTCTTTGCCAGCTTTGCCCCGCTGAGACGACGGTGCACCTGGTACCCTCGAGTAAAGAAGGTTCTCAGCAAAGTTCAAGTTAACACCTTTAAACCATATCGGTACTGTGTCAATTCGTGCAGACTCGTCTACAACTTTCTCATACGAGCCATTGTGTATAATGTCGAGAAAGTGGAAAGCTTGGTCCCAGAACTGAGCTCGGTTTTTGATTGAGTATTGGTATAACTCCCAGAATGTCTGGGAAATGTTGTTAGCTAAGGACCGCGCTCAAAATAGGAGTCCAACCTTCAGCTTCAGATTGTGTTTTTGATTTATTTCTTGCATCAGTCGGTACATCTCCGTACCTTGTGGGTTCGGATGCTCCCATAACTTTCTGGGAACTGCCAAAGATGTCATATTTGCAATTGGCTCAGGCAGGAGAAGGTTCACCAAAAAGAGGGAGGGAATCTAGAATGAACACAACAGGAGTGGGAGGAATGAGGTCTGATAATAACTTCTTAGAGCTGGCATTTGAAGGGTCGGCGATAACGGCTATGCGGGGTGATCACCGACCGACCTCCGCAACTCTCCCCACATCCTCGGCTTCGGCGTCTAACAGAATGCTGACTGGAGATTATGAGGTTATGTTGAGAGATGTGGGCAATGTGGGCAGGTACTTGATTGGTTGACTCGAAGGCTTTCTTCGTCTTGACCGGCATTGAGTGAGAATGAAGTTGAAGTGTGAAAAAGAATATAAGTCAAAACAGTTCGCCGTGGAAGTGTGTAATTGTATCCGAACTGCAAGAAGGGAGGAGAGAGTGATAGCAGCAGGTACTTTATTATTATTGGTGGCTGGTTAATAAACCCTAGATGTCTGAGAGAGAGAGGTATTGGACATACCCCTCCCCTCTACAATCAAAATCAAAACAACATCTTCAATTTGTTATGTCCGAAGCCCATCTGATTGTGAATACAGCACAACTTGGACTGTCATCAAGAATGGGGGCCCCTCCCTTGTCTCGCATTTGGTTGAATCCTGGCTCCCCCAAGTCCAGGCAAGTTCTATTGCTTCAATATAAATTTGGCTGGCGGAATTCCTCCTCGGTCGTACAGAATAATGACGCACCAACAGCACTGCTCCGATTTCCAATAGCGTAGAACTCCGCCAGCTTACCGATGTCAGATACAGTAGCAGCAAATATCAGGCTGCCCAGGCCGCGTCGTCCTCGGACAGTCTCAATGTCCGTTCCAGACTCTTGGCTGGAAGCTTCGAAGCTACCTCGACGACCACCTCTTCAACACATAAAATGTCGTCTAGCATTGGACCATTGCCAATTCTAGTTCTGCTATATTCATCCCTTGCTGCTATTTACTGACAGAGCTTGAAAGTTGTGCTGAACAGCACAGTCTCACATACACTTAACGAAGGCAACCAAAGCACGAACTTCTGGAGAATAACAATACTGTTGTCGCGTCATCATGTCGCGCCTTTGGCCACACACCCCCTACGCCGAAGACCAACCCTACTACCACTCCATCCTCACTGCCCACGTTCTTACCCGTGCCATACAGGCTGGTGCTTTGGCTGGCGGCGGAATCGGGTCCATCATCTTCACCCTCCGGAGACTCAATGTCCTCAAGGCTGGCATACCTCACTCAACTCTCACCACCACTTTCCTCAGGTCCTCTGGCATAGGATCAATTACAGCCTTCGCCCTGATGACAGTTGGCTTGCCTATGCAAATGCGCGGCAAGGAGGAGATTGAATGGCGGGATAGAAGTTGGAGATTGCTGGAAAACAAGGGACAATTGGAATGTGATGACTGGACATATCCTGCCATGGTGGCGGGTGGGCTGACGGCTGCCACTAGGAGGAGTGTATTAGGATGGAGAGGTGTTGTAGGTGGTGTTGGTGCTGGGAGCGTACTGGGTATGATGGGATATATGGGCTGGAGATTTGGAGTCAAAGGTGGGAAGCGGGAAGAGACGAATGTATAAAACGGCATGGCGGCAAGGACGATATCTGAACTATCGCTAGCATCTAGCATGCCTGGAGCGAGAGTACAAAGGAGTAGCTCTGTCGTTTGGTTTGGCGTTTGGGGGAGCATATTATGAAATCTGGTCTGGACATGGAGTTTTATGAGAGCGCTGTGCTCTTGTATTATCACCTGTATACATTTCGATATAATGCTATGCTACTCGCCTACCATGACACCAACCCAAGTTACCGCTTGTCATCTTTTCCCCTCCAGCCAAACGCCCAATAATGCTTTACACCGTCAATGCCATGCCATGCCCAATCATCAATCATCATCACTCAAGTCCATAAGACTTCCATTACCATCCAAACCAACTCCACTACTGTACCTCGCCCTGAATTTCTCTTTTCCCTTTCCTCCTCTCCGCGCGAAGAATTGTGATGCCTCGATCTTCTTCTGCGTGATTTCTCTCTCGAATTCGTCATCCTCATCGAACTCCTCCACTCCATTGGGACCACTGCCAGCAGTTTCTTCCAGAGCCTTGTTCAGGAGCTCTGTCGCAATAGCATCTTGCGGTGATATAGCCAAAGCTTCATGGAAGACCAGAACAGCATCGAACGGGCGGTGCTGCTCCATCAAAACCAGTCCTTTGGCGCAGAAAACAGATGGGTCTTTGCCACCAAGTCTCAGAACTTCATCGAACTGAGCGAACGCCAAGTCCCATTCATGAAGTCTCCGATATGCATGGCCAAGATTTGATCGAGTTGAGATCCAAGCTGCTGGATCACTGTCAATCTCATCTGCAATCTTGAGGGCTTCGGTGAACTTCCCGACGGCCTCCCGTAAGCGCTCCTGATGGTAGAAGACCACACCCATTTCATTCAGAAGTAGAGGGTCGGTTTTGCAAAGTCCGTGAGCCGTCTTGAGAAATTCGTCGGCAAGGGTCATGTTGTTCAACATGTGGTTTTGCATACCCAAGAATAGCTGAGGCAGATGTGTGCCCATGAAGAGCCGGGCAGCCGTCGAGTATGCTGAGATTGCCTGGTCATGCTCCCCTTCGGCAGCGAACGTGTGGGCAAATCCTATCCACGCTGGCCCAAAATGCGGATCCATCATACTTGCTTTGCTGAAGTACCGTCGGGCTTCCGCAACTTTGTTTGTCGCAAGATAGTAGACCCCAACAGCCAGCCACGTACATGGTTCTTCGGGATGGTTGTCGGCTAAATCATGGGATATGAGGAAGAGAGCGTTTTTCAACTGGAGTTCGTATAAGCAGGCGAGGTGGAGGGGGTATATGCTGAAATTGTATTTGTCGTCTTGCAGGATTGCATTTGTGATAGACAATGCATCCTTGAACTTGCATTGGGTGAAGAGAAGGTCCGCCTTCGAAAGCAGAAGGTCGGGATTGTTGGAGAGGTTGTAATGTGTGGAGAGGGTTTCCGTGGCTGTCGAGAATGCCGCAGGGTTCTTGTATTTTGATAATCTGGTAGTGTAAAGCATTTTCGTGAAGTCGGCTGCTTCTTGGGAGGAGGAAGGGTCGTCCGTTACAGAAATGGCATCGAAGTCCAGGGAGTCCAAGAATTGCCACTCCTCGTCCGGCGACATCAGACAGTTCTTCATCAGTTGTTCAAAAGCCTCGAAGCACTGGACATCTATCCGCACAGCATCCTTGTAGCATTCCTTTGCGCGATCGAAGGCATTCTGTTTAGCGTAGCACAATCCGCGAAGGAAGCACATGGCTGCCTCGAATCTGATATTCGCCGCTTCATCTTGAGCAACTTCGTCCCTACGATCATGTCTATCCCCTCGACCCAGCGCCTTAGAGCCTGCTCTGTGGTGCCCATTCGTGTGCTGTATCTTCCGCCGACTGTTGCTGACGGTTGTGATGAGGTGGGTGGGGTTTTTTTCGCCCAGGACATTGAGTGCTTCTTCGAATCGGTTCTGCTTGATCAAACAGTGACCAGCTAGGTACCGACAAGATGGATTTCGTGTGATCAGATCTTGTTTGGACAGGAAGCTCTGGGCTCGAGTGTAGTTTCCGGTAGAGAAATGGACCTGGGCAAGCCAGAAAGCATCTTTATCGTTTTCTGCGCGGAATCAGCATGCGCAGACATCCGGAGGGCACAGAGAGAGGACTAAGAGCACGAAAAGGAGGAGGAAGGGAAGCCTACGAGTCAATGCAAGTAGCTTGTCACCGATAAAGATGGCCGAGTCGTACTGGTGTTTGTTCAGGGCATCCTGGCGCCAATCCCGCAAGAACTTCTCCATAGTGTATTTGAGGGCATTCGCTGGACGTCTGCAGCTTCATGAATCGTTGCGCATCGATGCAGAAGTGATAGTACCGCAGATTCGAGGTGGAAGTTGTCTCGGAATTCGAGACTGTTGTATGGTTTGTTTTGTTTGGAAGTTGTTTGGAAGTCGCGTCGAGGGGAACTTTTGGGAGACGCGAGGCTGAAGGATTGACCTGGGCTGAGCTGGCATAATGTGCATAAATAAGGTTTCCCCTTAGCGCCAGTTGTGCAAATATGCAGCCTTGGAATTTGATACTCCCCGCCTCGCCCCAGCAGGCTCAATGCATTATCTCCATCTCCACTCAGAACATCGACAGCGACCTCCATACAACAAACTACTGTCCTCTCAATAATTCAACCATAGCTCTACCAGAATTCGAAGAACTGCTCTGTCGCACAGCAAAGACGAACCCTTGAACTTCTTCCTCAACCATATTCGATTCTCGAACCAACATTCCATCTCTAGCCAGCCATGTCTGAACGAAAGGTCCTCACCAAGTACTACCCTCCCGACTTCGATCCCTCGAAGATCACACGCTCTCGCGCCCCCAAAGGAGCTGGCCCCAAAGTCCAAACGGTTCGATTAATGGCACCGTTCCCCATGAAGTGTACCGCCTGTGGAGAATACATCTACAAAGGTCGCAAATTCAATGCGCGCAAAGAGACCACCGAAGAAAAATACTACTCCATCCCCATATACCGATTCTACATTCGATGTACAAGATGCTCGGGCGAAATTACCTTCAAGACAGACCCCAAGAATATGGACTACGAATGCGAGAGAGGGGCAAAGAGGAATACGGAGCCGTGGCGAATGAATGGGGCTGGCAAGCAAGAGAGCGATGAAGAGCGTCTGGACAGGCTGGAAAGGGAGGAGGAAGAAAAGAATGCCATGCAGGAGCTCGAGACGAAGACACTGGACGCCAAGAGAGAGATGGCAGTTGCAGATGCCTTGGACGAAATCCGGACTCGAAATGCAAGGAACGAGAGAATGGGAAAGGATGGAGTAGAAGTCACAGTTGCACGGGAGAGCATTGACGAAGAAAGGCAAAGACAAGATCGCGAAGATGAAGAGGCTGCCCGGCAGGCATTCATGAGGCAGCATGAGGCGATGGAGGAGGTCATTGATGATGATGAGTACGATGCGGGTGTTGGATCAGCGCCTCCAATTACAAAAGAAGAAGCCTTGGAAATGCCTCCACCAAGCTTCAAGAGGGTCGTGAAGAAAAAGAAAGATCATGCTGCAGCTCTGGGGATCAAGAAGAAACCTTCACTGGTTTGATCATTTGATGATCATTGATGGCGGCGTTGGTTAGGGGAGTGGGTTTCTATTTCCGTGGGCTCAGATATATCAATGTATTGATTCGGCCAGCATCAAAGTGAGTCTTGGGCATTGGTGATTTGGGCATGTACTTTACACTAATGATTGAAACGTTTCACAATGTGGCACCAAATTCCAGTCTGCTGCCGTCAAATTCCCGTTTGAGCTTCTCGAACCTTTGTCATTCGCCCGAGGCGCGAAGCAGTATGTCAACGGTTTGTTGCTACCTAAATCTTTCATCTAAGGAAGCTACAGCTTCAATTGTCCTGCTTTAGTTTGAACTCCGCTCCTTTTGGTGTTGCTCTGGCTGCCCTTCCTTCGCAACCTGCCCCATTACCCAACCAGGAAAATAGACCGCAAAACGCCATCCATCAAAATTTCCTAACAAGTCTTCATCATTTCTCATCACATTAATTCATTTTCGTTACTCGTTGCTCCATCTTAACTTCAATGCATCGAAGACGCAAATGGAAGGGGCGGTGTCGGTTCGTCGTGGCCAGCCACGGGCTTTCGAGATATCCCACCAAAGCTTCTTGTACTTCGGGCATCCATCTCTCGTGGTGTTGGAGACATGGGCATCGGACCTGGTGACTGTGGAGGTCGATATGCATGATATATCGCATCCACATGATTTGGACTGGGTTGTGGTGGTGGTTGGTAGCCCTGATAGACTTGTGGGTAAGAATGTGTTGATGTTGAATGCCCTGGAGAATGACCTGTTCCCGGCACGACGGGTTGAAACTGGTCTTTGTTGAAGTAGCTCCCTGTTTGATGATGGAAGCCCACCATTTGAGCGCTCCCATGCGCTGTCATACCTGGACTGCTCATCGGACTGATTGGTCCTGATATGGCTGGCTGATTGCTTTTCCTCCGCCTCAAGAGGAGGGCTGCTATGATGGCGGCGCCGACTACCAGGATGGCAGCTCCCCCAATAGCAGCTCCAATTATTGTGCCAGTACTTGGGGTGCCCGAGGAAGAATCCGGGACTGCAGTGACTGTGTAATTGGCTGTTGCCGTTACAGTCGTCATGGCTAGAAGCTCTGCTGTTCCGATGTATGCTTGTTGGATCGTTGCTGCATCCGCACTCATGTTCTGATAGGTCAAAGCAATGAAGGTAGCATTGTATCCACACCCCTACAAAGTCAGCACTCTTCATGTAACTTGTAGTGTGGCTTACCCATTGCCTATAGTTCGATGGATAGTTGTTTTGGAAACATGTCTTTGTCCCTCGGCTGCTGGTGTCAGTTTGGTGTTGGCTGGATTCCAGAGGAGAACGCACCATGTAAACACGAGAGAGTCATCTGCGGCAGTAGCTGGCGAGTTCTCATCGATGCATGAAGTGAAGAAGAGACATGCTTTGCTCTCTGTTGCACAACATCCAACGACGAAGTAGTCGGTGTTCCAGACACAAGAAGAATGTGGAGAGCATGTAGCACCGAGAGCTGTTCTGTCAGTTGAAATGGCTGTACAGTTCGGAGCGACCTACATGAAATACCACCAACAAACCCGCAGAAACTTGCTGGCCAGGCATCTCTCTTGACGAGCTCAGCAACCTCAGTTGGCTTGGGACTGACGCTTGCAGTTACCAGACTGGCGGGATTTGTGGGTTTCGGTCCATCCCATATAATTGCAGAGGCCAGACCGAGACCAGAAATAACACAGAAGGGTCGCATTATGAACGATGGGCTCAATGGGGATTCTCAAAGAGGAAGAGGGAGGGGGAAGGATTCTTCATTATCAGTGTGGTTCCCCTCCAAATCCTGCAGCCTCAAGGTGGCCTGCGAAGGTTCTCTCTCAGCTTCTCGTTCGCGGGTCTCGTTGGCGATAGGTTATTGGGCTATAGGATGTGTTGCACAGAATCGTGATTGGTTGATTTTACGACTCGGCCACGATTGCTCGGGATGTGACGATATACAGTAATAGCTGAGAAGGTCTTGGCTTCAGCCTTATTGCGATGTCAGCCGTTTTAATAATCGGACATAAAGATCAAGCATGGACTCTTTCCAAAAGTCCTGGAGCATCTAGATATCTTGCCGAGTGAGATGGTGCATGTTGGTGATAATAAGGAGCGAGATATGAAGCCTACGATAGCAGAGGGGGTATTCTTTATCTATCTTAATGAGACCAAGGAATCCTCTTAGGATTCAAGTCCGCTACATATCAATTTTCTGAAGGATTTACAAATTGTTTTTGCGAAGAATGCATCGTCATGAGCAGAAAGCCAGGCACAGAAGGAGCACGATGTTTGATTCAAGCTGAACTTGGTGCGCCCGCACAAGGCAGGTCACTGCAGATTTCACGCAGGCAGATTACGAGCCTGGAGGCACGGGTCTGTGCGCTACAGGCGGTTTTGCGAGGCACTTTCAGGCTTAGAAAATACAAAGTTGGCGAGTTCACGCTTAAATATATCAACGAACGCTTAATCGTTTTGCTTTATTATTAAAATACACGATAAAGAATAAGTATATCTGTCTTTCTATTAACTAGATTTTTGAATTGTTATTTTGCGTAAGAATTATTATTTTTCATTTGGCTGTGAAATACCCTGTACCGCACAGACCCGTGCCTCCAGGCTCGTTACTCGAGTATCGCTAGCCTCGTCCAGCCTCTTCCTTCCACACAAAAATCGATCCTGCTGCATCTTGTTCCGTCATCAAAGCTCTCGATGACATTCAGGGAGCATCGGCTGAGTACCAACAACTGTCCCAGGAGCTATGGTCCCTCGATCGGGCGCTCCTGGAAGTTGAGCTTTTGTCGCGAACTTGCGACTCTATAATTGAGCTTAACGCTTTGAGTCATACAACTGGGAGGGTGGTTGACCAATGCAAGGAGTCCATGGAATTGTTCTTACGGAAAGTAAGGACATATAATTGTAGTTTGAGGGAAGGCGGCTCGGGTGATAGGATTCGCGATGCGGGAAAGAAAATCAAGTGGGCTTTGACACAGAAGGAGGAGGTCGCCAGATTCCGGACTGAGATCAACGGACACAGTTCTACGATCAACATGCTGTTGATCACCGCAGGCATGTAGGGTATGACCTGTTCAAATTTGATGATAGGACTGACTTTAGATGGTAGCAACCTCACGAAGCTCACCTCACGAAATATCAACGCTCATCTTCTCGGCGCTCAAGCGCAGCGAGACAATATTCAACATCAGCAAAGCGCATCACTAGCTATTATACAGGAGAAGTTAGACGAGAGTGAGAGGAATCTGAAAGAGCACGGAACAAACACATCCAGACTTGTAGAGCGAATGTGAGCATCTCCTTCACTTTGTACGTCCTGAGCCATGACTCATGCGAAGTACTAGGAACTATTTCTTCAAGCTCGGTGCCGAACTCAGGACATTCATGTTCAACATCTGGACTGTCAACTTCAAGACATATAATGCGGTCATAAATCTCCAAACACGGACACCCCGAGAATGTAAACCATGCTGGATCCAAGAACCGCTAATTCTGACTGACGCTCTTGGACGAGTTGCGCCGATTCACCTCGAGCTGATCAATTCCTGGCATGTGTTCGAAAGCGTCCTGATAGCACGTTTCGATCGACTTCCCGGTCAAGAAAAGATAGTACGGAGAGAATACGCTATTCAGGAAACAAACCTCAAGCTTATATTCGGGGTTACCTCGTTATGACGTAACGCGTTATTATAAGGCACGTGCGCTTGGGCTAGTTAATAGAAATAAAGATAACTAATAAAGCTGTATAAGATAAATAAAAACCCGTATTAACAAATAATACAACTAAAAGAGCTTAAATTAGTTACTATAAGATTAGAGATAGTGGCGAGTCATTAGAGAAGGGGGCAAGTTGATATAAAAACAAGTATTATAATAAACGAGGTAAAGATTCAGCTACTTCAGACAAGCTGTTGAGATCCTAATTACAAAGCGAAGGATACTTATTTATAACGTGTAATCATTTGAAACCTATTAGATTACTCTATTCACACAATTTGTCACTTTGATTCGCTAAAAGAATAGTGCTCTTTACCCAGCATATATTGAGTTTTGGTAGTCGCAATTCTAAAGCATAATGCTTATAGTATTTGCAATCTCGTTTAATGACTTTTATTCAGTGTCATTATCTTTAAAGCTCGTGTTTTGTATATCTTTCATTCATACTATACTAGTCCCTCAAGTCGCCCATCTTTTCCAAGTTTGACCTATCTATTGCCTGTGAATGCCAAAATCATTACTAGTCCATGTTATAACAGTTGGGCTGATTGTATAGTTAGCAGATGTTTTCAGTGTAAGGAGGCTTAGCGTAGCCATTCGGCCAACCCGATGATTTTAGCAAGAGCCAAGAGAGTCAGAACTGAGAGATAGCAGGTAAGATACTTACTGGATTCGGGAAAGTTACTGTCAGACCCGAAGCAACTTCTTGATAGGTAGGAACTAGCCCAACTTGCCGAAAAAGAGCTTGATTCGGCGCTGGGGGAATGGGTCGTCCCGCAAAGGCAGGTCCTGGGCATGGAATTGAGATATTGCTCGACAATCGAGGGGTAGAGTCATCGAAAGTCCCTTTATTGCCTACGGCGGCTAGGAGCAATCTTGTTTTCACTGCCATGGCGAAATTGGCGAGGCCTCCAGCCACAAGCTGCGCTTGGATTGCTGGATCCGACATCATATCTTTAAGTAAAAGGGGATACATTAGCTTCAATATGAAAAGTCTGTAGGAAAGAGGAAGACAGGTTCTATCAAAAAGATTTTCAATCGAGCGGAAAAGGAAATGACGGGCTTCCCCAGCACCTACTGGCCATAACACCAACGGTCTGAGCCGTTGCTTGTGAGGTTCCCTGCTCATCCTTTCCGCCATCTGGAGATGGGTTGGTCAGAAGCCTGAAACTGTTCTGCGATGTGGCGGTATTTGCATTGGCAGCGATATATTCGCCACAAACGCAATCTACACCTACAGCGTATATGCTCAGAATACCTTTCAGGCTACGGTCGAGAAACTGGGACGTGCTCCAACGTGCATTGTTCAGATCATTGTTCCCAACGACAACAAGTGGAGAACTGGCACCGCCGTTCCGTCTAGGAGTGTGGTAGGAGAGGTCATTGACTGGGGGATCTGAGCGTGCATAATTTCCCGCACTTGCTGCCGCTGCTATGCCAACTCTGAAGAGATCTTGCAGTTTGATTCCAATCACATCGGTACCATCAGCCAGGCCCCCATTAGGAGGGTTGCGTTCAGGGGCGGGCCACCATAACAGCTGTACGGGAGCGGCGAAAGACATACCCACGACACTCCTTCCTCGCGACGAAACAGTAAGGGAGTGGTCAATAATCCTGTCGAATGCCAGTAATGTAGAACTGACGACTGCATACTTAGGGTTGTTTGTTTGAAGTCGCACGAGCCCAAGCATCGCATTTTTGGCTGGACCAGCAAATGTACCAGCAGCACAAGAAGCCATATTGGTGCCTGTTCGTAGAATTAGTGAATGCTTGAGGGATGATCTGCAATTACAAAACACGGATGCTCCATCTCGGATCCACGAGAGTAGAGGAATCAACGTACCATGAGTACTATCCGGAGTGAGACCACTCTGACCGGAGCCCAAGTATCCTACAAAAGCTGAAAAGTGAGCTCCTATCCGATTGGCATAATCCTATAATGCAGCTGTCAGTTAGATTCGGGTCTTCCTCGACGACAGGTTGATTGGCAGGTAAAACTTGCTGAATGAATGGCAAAACCGCTCCCATCGATGTAATAGACCCAAGTCTGCGGCTGCGAAGGAGAATTGGCTCCATCATCGTACATGAAGTCCTCGAAGTCGTTTAATTGACCTGAAAGACCTTTTTGCCTGGACAATCCAGATATCCAATTAAGATTGTCTGGTGCATTAGTTTGAGCAACAATATGACTAGAGCCAGAGAGCTGCCTCGAATCAATTTCATGAATAGTGCTATTGAGAAAAGTTGCTTCGTCGTCACGTTGGCTCTCAGAACGTTTGGTACTACGGCGTTGATAGTTGGTTGGAAGAGCCGTCAAGGGATCGAGATAATCGTCTCCGACAATGTAGTTATCGATAGCCATAGCTTGTACGTTTGGGTTATCCCACAAGGCCTCGGAATCACATTGATTGAGTGTAGCGATTAGCCACAGGTGCCCTTCCGTATTTGTCGTGAACTTCTGTGGCTTGGCGTTACTAGGAAGGCTGTCTACAAGTGCATTGAATTGTTGAGTAGTAGTCCCTTGATTTGCTACAATGATGATTGGGGTCGGAGTTGCAGTCATCGTGCACGTGGATGAGGATGATGTCGACTTGGATGTTGTTGTAGGTGAATTGGTTTTGGTGGGGGTGGGAGCTCCCGGGCCAGTAGCTAGTTCACCTAATAGAGCTGCAATTGCTCCGACTGGATAGTTGTTAACGTCAGATTAATGCTCCAAGGGTTGAATATAACATGATGGACCTCTAAGACATACGTATTCCCGTTCCAACTGCAATACCAGTCCATATGCCGACTGACGTGATCTGACCGAGTTAGTGGGGAGCTCCAAGAATTACTTCAAAGTGGCTTACAGCAGTTGCGGTAACAGCGATATCAGTCACCACATCAATGGCTGGAATGATGCTTTGCTCAAGTGCCGGGCCGATGGCTGCATCAGCAGTCTCAGCCACTTGTGTCACCTTATCCAGTGTAGAGCTAGTAGCACCGACGACTGAGAGAAATTAGTAGAAGTTGGCGTCACAGGAAAGGGCTGCTTGGAAGTTCATACCATTAGTATCCAGTTCTTGGAAAATCTCATCGGTAACCTGATGAAGATGGTGTTAACAAATACTTTCTGAAAGAGATTTGAAGTGGATATGGAAGAAGATGCCTACCGGTATACCCTGAACAGGTTTCGGAAGATCAAGATACATCGCTATTTTGAAAATACGCCGGATGATCTCTTCTTCTGGTACTGTTCGGATGATTAGCGATTGCTCTCAAGCTTAAGTGGAAGCATATCGAGGTAGAACAAGTTCCTGGTTGCAAGTGAAAGATCAGTCTTACTGTTGCTTGCTTGAATTGCCTTGAGCATCGTGAAATCTCCATGCATATTCTCGAGGTCTAGTCTCAAAGTTGCGGTGAGCACTCCGCCGATAGGGTCTCGCTTTTTTCGTTTAGAAGGTCCCCCGTCGTTTTGGTACTTTTGCAAATCGTCGTGAAACTTTTGTACCGCCGACCGAGCTGACGAAAGAGTGGCATTATACTTCGTCAATTCGTCAATGAGCTGCTGCGTAGTTGGTGAGAACCAAGTGCTGTCTTTATATATCTGCATCCTGTTGCCATTGCCGCAAGTTTCGGATGGATTACCAGCACATGCCTGGCTACAGTCACTCTGGGGCGCTGTGGCGGCGCCGTGCAGACTGTTGCCGACGAAACATTGACTGAGAAGATCCAGATTAATCAAACATCTCCAACAACGGAGAAGAAAACTGGATTCCGTTCAAAGATGAAGGAGTCAACATACCCGCCAAATTCAACTCCTGCGTACTGCCAACTGTTGTCAATGGCAAATGCAACGCACTTCTCAACAGTCATTCCAGTACTACTCTGGTCTTCGGTAGAGTCTGCAACAAGAATGCGACTGTCTGGGCTATCCTGGTAACAGCCTATGTCCTTAAAATCTCCCACTTGGGGAACTTCGGTGGGTACGCTCGGCGGTTTTGAGGTTGTAGTGGTAGGAGGAGGTGTGATCGAGATACTAGTTGTCGAAGGTGGTTTTGTAGTTGTAGGAGATTTATTCGTGGTTGGAATTGTGATTGTGGGTGTTGTTTGGGTAGAGCTTTTGGACGTTGTGGGATGTTCTCCATCACCACCTACGCAAGTGGTGGCGCCCGTCGTGCAAGTCTGCCCTGGCCCACAGGCATCTGTTCGTAAGATTAGTATGTAACCATATGTATCTCTCGGGATTTGGGATCAAAGGAACAAATATCCCGAGGACTAGATCCCTGATCGATGAAACTTTGAGGGCAAAAAACGCTCACTGCATAGATTCCCAATTGTACACTGAACAGCACTGTTGTCACAACACACGGCGTCTGCATTATAGCAGTTGCCATGACTTTGAATGAAATGTCAGTCTTGTACCCAGGAAAGACGTGTAACTAGAAGTATTGGCGACTGCAGATTTTAACATACCAGCATATTCCATTGATGCACTCCACTGCTTGAAAGGTGTTTGGATTTAGTGCACACCAAGAAGCACCTGCTGGTGCGCAGGCAGGTGTTCCTTCAAACTCCACGCAGATTTCGCCAGAAGAACATACAACATCTCCTGGGCAGCTCTGTTGCTCACAGAGCCATCCTGCTGGACAAGAAGGATCTTGGGATGTAGCCCGCTTGAGGAACTGGAGTTCGTTGAAGTGATTGCTTATGCCAGGCCTCTCGACCTGCAGAGGCGAGGCCAAACACAGGTATAACACAGACAGAATAACAAGGCAGACATTATCCAAACGAACGAGGAGAGCCAAATCTAGAGGGACAGCCATGTTAGGGTTAGGGAAGAAAGTCACAAGAGAAAATGAAGTTGATTTTTGGGACAGATTTTAGATCTCATACTCAAATACCTAGGACCTGATTCACCAACGACATGAAAGCTGTTCGTGACTTGCACATTTTAGCTGGTCAGCATACCAGATCTGACACATAAGTCTAAATTGAGTAAACGTCGGCCGCCAAGAATCCATGCACCCGCGGAGCTTCAAGGGTAATACGAGGATAAGCTTCGCCCAGAAACAATTTGGCGTATATGATGACCGGGGCGCCGCATGCCGTATCTGACTGAGCGCCGGATAATAAGCACTACGGAACAGCCGGTTTTTGATAAGCCTGGAAGCTTATTTTCATGATAACCGCTTACGCTGTCGGCTATTACTAACCTCTCTGCAGTAACATCGCCATACCAAAGAGGTTTTTGTGACCGAATCTTCGTTTTCGGACACATGGTTCCGTTGATCTATCTAGGTTAAGGCACCTAGTGGGAAGCTATCCAGCCCTGGGAGTAACAAAATCGTCCCAAGTGCGAGTCAGCAACAAAAGAGATGCTTCAATATCTCGCAGCTGTTCCCATGCTCTCATACATACCTTTCTTTGCTCGTGCTCCAGCACGCCAACATTCTCGATTTCCTGGATCTGAACCAGAGCAATATGGCTTTCTCTGTAAATGTTTTTCTTTCGCTTTTCATCAGTGTTATCTACAGAGCACGGTTCACTGCCGCTGTAGATGTCGAAGCTGGCTATAACCCGTATTCAGCGGCTCAGGCCATGATTGACAAGTCCTCACACTCGTGGGAATGGGGAACCGCGGCGGAAGCTTTGCTAGAGCTATACGACAGCCAGCTATCTGTCTTCGGTTCAAATCCGTTTCCCGGAGGAAAAATTCCGAGTGCAGACCCTTCTTCTGTCTTTGCACTTCGGTACGCCAAACAATTCATCAACGTCAATGGCCAAGTCCTCGTTTCCGATTCTGCTGTGGGCGACCCAGCCTCGCTTGGTGTATCTGCAATTCTCATCGGGCAGTCTGATGGCTCGTACATTGACGCAGCAAACCGCCAGGCCGATTACATATTGAATCAAGCTCCTAAATGGAGCAATGGAGCAATATCTCAAAGACCTGATGTGGCCGAGATTTGGGCGGATAATATGGCGATGTCCTTCCCATTTTGTATGTATAATATTTGGACATACGACACAAAAATACAGTAATGAGTGGTGCTAATATTGCCACAGTGGCGTATCTTGCTGTTCAGAAAGGCGATACATCGTTGATGGACACTACAGTAACTCAATGCGGTTTACATAGAGCAGTTTTGAAAGCTGGGGATCAAAATTGGCGTCACATCATTGGTCCACAGTCACAAGACACTGGACTTTGGTCGACTGGTAATGGCTGGGCTGCGTATGGAATGGTGCGAGTGTTGCATACATTGCAAAAGTGGTCAGGTTCATCCTCAATGACATCCCAAGCTAGCCAGTTAAAAGGCTGGATAAAAGAAATCCTTGACGGTGCCATGTCCTCGAGTTCTGACGGTGGTCTGCTACGCAACTATCTTAATGACAATAGCTGGTTCGGCGAGATTTCGGGGACCGCAATTCTCTCTGCTGTCGCTTACCGAATGGCTGTCAACGACCCTGGGACCTTTGGTAGCTCATACATCTCCTGGGCTGACAACAACCGTAAAGTTCTGGCACAGGATCAGAGTGGAGGTGCTGAGGGTATCTTTTCTCCCGCTGTTGATCCGTACAGTTGGCTAGACCGAAACAAATACACCAGCGGCTCACCAGAGGGACAAGCCTTTGGGATCTATCTCTACACAGCTTATCGTGACTGTGTAGCTGCCGGAGTGTGCGCCAAGCCTGCCTCGTCGGCAACCACCATTTCGAAGTCTGGTATTGGGCCCCACGAGACCTTGATTGTTCTCCACGCCCCAGTCAAATTTACTGCTGGATCTGCTCCGACTGGAGGTACGTACAAACCCTCGCTTATTTCCTGCACCATCTCGGGATCTTGATCCAGAGACATCTTTGGATATCCCAGATCTTCGATCTTTCTTAATAACAGGGCTAATATTGACGAAGTGCCATGTGATCCATCCCAAAGCTGTGATACGGATGGCTGCCAAGGAAGCTTCAATGGCCTAAGCAAGTACCCAGTCTGTAAGGCCGGGCCAAGAAGCGGATGCCAATGCAAAGCAACTTCGACAACATGCGGCGCACACCAGTCGTGCGACCTCAATGGGTGCGCTGGGGAGTTCAACGGACTTGTACGTAGCGATTCACAGTTAGAAATACCCCCCTCCTCGATAGCTAGCCCCAACTCCAACATGCACTCTGAATCTTTCAGTACGTGGAATTCTGACTCTCCGAGTAACTATAGGCTCCATACGCGCAGTGTACCGGCAATTTCTTGGGCTGCGAGTGTACAGCAACTTCAAACACATGTGGGGCGCATCAGAGCTGGCAAGTGACTGAATTCCTAGATCGATTTTAAACATGCTAATCTTTTCAAGCGATCTGAATTCCTGCGAAGGGAAATTCTTGGGGAGCGTTCCGTATGCCACCTGTACGAAGAATTTCATAGGTTGCGAATGTAGCGCGACGTCGAATACGTGTGGGCCGCGGCAGAGTTGGTAAGAGTCCTCTAATACCCTCTCCCTTGTGGACTCGAATGTAGTGCTAACGTAACCAAAGCGACCTGAACGGATGTGAAGGGAAATTCAACGGCATATCGGCTTTCCCCCAGTGTTCGAAGAACTTCATAGGATGCGAGTGTACAGCGACTACAAACACGTGTGGCTCGCCGCAAAGCTGGTAAGTCTGACTATCCACCCGTCCCACTAATCAATTTATTCACCAGGTCCTTGCTGATCATGTTGCAGTGATTTGAACGGATGCTCAGGCTCCTTCAATCTTTCGAACGGAATCAGCTATTGTTCTCAGAATTTCGTAGGCTGTCAATGCGCGCCTACAACGCATACGTGCGGAGGACGGCAGAGCTGTGAGTTTACCATATGATTATGGTTGACCTCTCCTTCGACGCTGACGTACCGTCAATAATCTAGGCGATTTGAATCACTGCGAGGGCCAGTTCACCACCTCGGAAAAATACCCAGAATGCACCAACTTCTTCAAGGGGTGCAAGTGTGCCGCGACATCGGTAAGAAGCACCAAAGATTGGTTCTGACGATGGTGTCCTGTTACTGACAATTGCTATGCAGAATACATGCGGGTCCCCGCAGAGTTGCGGACTTAATGGCTGTGGAGGAGCCTTCGATCTGTCGAATGGACTTGCTTATTGTACGCAGGTCAGTGTAGCTCTGCGCACGCTCAACTAAACTATGTGCTCACTGTCTGTAACAGAATTTCGAAGGATGCCAATGCGCTTCAAATCCCGGCACGTGTGGCGAACCACAGAGTTGCGATCTCAACAATTGTAAAGGGGGGTTCCCTGGAAATGGTACGTCTTTGAGAGTCTTTTCCTTCTGCTCATCGACATGAGGTTCTCCACCTCTTCGCTGAATCTGTATCTACCATACACCAGTATTTTGCGTCAAGAACTAATCAATTTCCTGGGCTTTAGTTCCTTCTCCGGTGTGTACAGGCTTCTTCAAAGGATGTGAATGTACAGCCACTTCGACGACGTGCGGGGCGAAAAAAAGTTGTGGTAAGTGGTTATCTTGGTCCGCTGTAAGGCTTCCTCGCTATGTGCTGATTGAGGTTTTAAAAAGACTTGAATGGTTGCGCAGGAGGCTACGATTCATCTGGAGTAGCAAGGTGCCAGGGCAACTTCCATGGCTGTGCTTGTACGGCCACGTCGGTAAGTGATGGTCTCATGCCATCCTCTGCTCTCAATGCTACTTTCGCTAACCTCGTATACGCGTGCATAGAATACTTGCGGTGAAGCCAAATCGTGCGATCTCAACGGGTGCAAAGGAACCTTCGATTCCAACTCCAACACAGCTCGCTGCAGAGGCAACTTCCCGAATTGCGTGTGTATTCCAACGTCGGTAAGTTAAAGCAATCTCCCTGCGTTTGATGGACACTTTGCATTTTCCACTCCGCTCTCTCACACCTTGTAGAATACTTGCGGTGCCGTAGACTCATGTTCCGCCAACGGGTGTAACGGTGCCTTCAATGGAGGAAATCCCATCTGCACGGGCAATAAGTACGGATGCCCTTGCAGACCAGACCCTATTTGGAGACCCCCTCCACCAATCACCCGGACGTTACCAACAACATCTGACCCAACGCCCACATTACCACCGCTTCAGAATCCTTGGTTTGTGGTCGGCCTCTGGGACGAAGGCGAATGCAATTTTAACGGCGGGTGTACGTATTCTTACGGCGCTGGAGCTATGAACATGAATGCCGGCACTCGAGACCAAGGCCCTTTGACGGGAATTGGGTTCTCCACGAAGCAAATCTGCGGGCAAACTATGTTCGGTGCAACAGTGATATGCAATGGCGATAGTAAGTGCCCCTAGGCCAATCATCTCCAGTCTTCCCGCATTCAGTCCCTCCTCCAGATACCTACAGCCTCCAGACCTTTCCGATTGAAATGACAGCACAGCTAACTGTCCCCTCCTCACTACCTAGTCACTGCTGATTGCGCGGATTATGGCGTGGCATTGTACAACTCGCGAACCTGTCGAACCTACTGCTCCAGCTTAGGCGACTCGCCATACGTCTGGAAGATCGATGGGACTTTTCCCTCATTCCAGTCGACTGTGCTAGTTTGCGACAGGGCGTTGTCTTAGCTTAGGTAGGGTTAAGAATGTATTTCTGGGTATTGTGGCTTGGTTTGTGGACTGTGTTATTAAGCTGTGTTGGAAAGACTCGACCCAGAGTTGTAAATGCGAAGTTTGTTAATAAACATATCTACCAGCCATTACAGTTTAGTAAAAGCATCTAAAAAGTTGACCTATCCTCTATCGGAAAACCAACTTTAGTGTAGTTGATTTGTTTCCCTATATAACCTATTAGCGTGGATTTGCCAAGAGAACCAAATTAATTTAGCCAAGTTGATTTTGTTAGGGTTACGTCTAAATAAGCTCGGATACGGCTTAAATTTGAGTATAAGTTAGTCCTAGTATATGCGATATTAACCCCGTTAATATATTAACCTAAAGCTCATCGTAAGATTATTTATTAGGACGGTTATTTGACGAATAGATTTTTGATAAGGAAAGGCAAACGCATAAATTAAGTAGAATCTAGTCTTAAGTATAAAAATTAATAAAAATTAATAAAAATTCATAAAATAATATAAAAGCGAAAACGAGAATTTAATTTATTTTATAAATAGGTATAAGTTGGAATTATTAATATAAAACGCGTATTGGGTAAAAAGACGTATAAGACAACAGAGTAAATAATAAAAGCTTTAATATTTAAATACAAGAATTACGTTGATTGGGAAATCTTGTCCGTTTTGTTCTGCGTCAATTTCTGCTTCTTGAGCCACTATTGATTCATTGTTTTTAATATTTCTTTTTTTACTTGCTTCGCTGTATCGTGGGGGTTCTTGCTCGAGTTGAGGGGTGTGGGGAGAGGGATCTTTCCGTTGTCTTGCAGATAGCCCAATACCACAGCTGGGTTAGTGGGATCTGGAAAAGCATTAAGATTGGCCCGTACATTCGGTCCATGGCAACCTACACCGATCTCGAGCGGCTGATGCGTATTCTTGCGCCCACAGGAATCAAGAAAGCTCGACTGAGGCACGAAGAATACGTACGCGTGAACACGAAAGAGCGCTTGGCCAAAGGAAACCTTCCCGGCAGACCTGACTTTTTGTCTTACATCCTTAAAAGCAAAGGCACGGAAGACGAGCTGACCGAGAAGGAAGTGGAGGCTAATTGCGGATTCTTGATTCTTGCTGGCTCAGAGACTATTGCCACGGCCTTGTCTGGAACAACGTATTACTTACTGAAAACTCCAGCCGCGCTCAAGAAAGTCACTGAAGAAGTACGAAACGCATTTGAGAAAGAGGAGGACATCAATTTTCTCAACTGTGCTGCAAAGCTACCATATACGCTTGCATGCTTCACTGAAGGGCTGAGATTCTACCCTCCAGGGCCAACTGTGGCTCCCTGGCGGACGACAAAGGAGCCATAACAAACATTGATGGTTATGAAGTACTCTCCCATGTAAGTGGAGTAATTCTTCTTCTAAATCTGAAGCCTTCGTACCTTTCACAGACCGATACTGATTCTTGATCACCTAGACATGTGTCGGCGTCCATGCACTAGCCGCATCTCACAGTCCTTCCAACTTCCACCTTCCAACAAGCTTCATTCCAGAGCGATGGTTTCTAGAGGTCGTCAACGACCCCACCTCACCCTTTCACAACGATCGCCGTGGAGCATCACAACCCTTCAGTTTCGGTCCAAGGAACTGCCTTGGAAAGTCTCTGGCATATAATGAGATGAGGGTAATGTTGGCTAGATTGTTATGGAACTTTGACTTGGAGCTTGCAGACGAGAGTCAGGACTGGGCGCAGCAGAAGACTTATACTTTTGTGGGAGAAAGGAAGCCTGATGTGTAAGCTCAAAGATGTCAGGGGTTTTGCTGCTCAGAAATACTGAGCGCTGTGACTTCTTATCATGCAATATACAATCATTTGCCACAGATCGGATCCCGCCCCCTCACCTCTATTGGGGACGAAGTGACCCCAAGGCTTGTACCTACCTTCAATCTCCATTTTTGATCATCACCAGAACTTCCTTTCCATTTGTTCAAAAGCGCACTAACGTACTGCAGACTTCTGCCGTAATCAAGATGACTATACCTGGGAATTACATTACGCTTCGACGGACAAAGTGCACAGTGGTATTCTCAAGCAATCCATGATCATTTTCACTGAATGTCTCGAAAGTCTCGCAGGACACTCCACCATGTTCAAGACCACAATACTAGGCGCAAGCTAAGGTAGAAGCTCCCGTCCCCCCATATCACAATTTACCAGGGAGAGATGCCGTATTCACCGCAAACCCTACCAACATCTGCATCTCTGTCTCCTCTAACCACGGTCGCAATTCTCTCACCGCCGACATCAGGCTCAACAGCACCTCTCTTTCTGGTCACCTCGGGATTGACGAAGTTGGTAGCCACCAAACTCGGGTCTGCACCAAAGACCTTGAAGCTATCTTTGCCAAGCTTGACCCAGTATTGAGTCATGAGCATGTTGACAGCTGCCTTGCTGCAACGATACTCGTTTGCCAATGGTGCATAGTACTTGGAATTCGGGTCAGCTGCCTGGCTGATAGAACTAACGCTGGAGCTGACGAAAATCAATCGTGGCTCGTGGGACTGGTGTAGAAGTGGGAGGAAGGCTTCAGTGACCGAGACGACTCCGACAACGTTGACGGCAAGAATGGCACGGAGAGCATCGCGTGGATTTGGGTTACGATCATAGATGCCGGCGTTGTTGACCAGGATGTCAAGTCGCCCGTGTTCTTCTCTAACTTTGGCTGCAGCACCATCGACAGACTTGTCATCCGTAACGTCGAGCTGGATAGCTGCACAGGTGCCTTTGATGTCCGACAAGGACTTGAGGGAGTTCACAGCTTGTTCTCCGTTGGCTGGATTGCGGCTCCCGATAATTACGTGATACTTCGAGGAATGGCGGCGGAGGTTCTTGGCAGTCTCAAAGCCGATGCCTTGGTTGGCACCTACACATCGCCATGACACGTCAGCATGGGCATTTGAATGCTCGAAAGTGAATGTAGATCAGCATACCAGTAATGAGGACTTTCGTCATTTCCGCAGCCATAATGTCGATGCTTTGAGCTCGCAGTTTCCGCAGACGATGCGACGATAGCTAGTTACTCACTTCTGTTTCTCAGACGAAATAGTTTGTTTGGAGGGTTCCCTTGATGAGGAAATGCTCACAGTGCGTAGATTTCTAGGGGTGAAAAAACATGCCGAAAGATTCCGCTTCAAAGAACAAACTGGCGTTTGATTTGTTTGTGAGAGAGCAGGTTTGCAAAGGGCGAACTTGAACTTGAAGTGGAGGATGGCAATACAATTCGCTGAAAGTAGACTAGCACGCTTGATTTCGTTTGACCAACGCCTCTACACATTCACTTTCAATTTTGATTAGGCATAGAACTATAGATGCGTTCTCCTTCACAACTTCATTCATGGAGGGTGGAAGCAACGATTCTCAAACATTTCTGAGTGAAAGACCCATTTGGCGGGGAGAAAGGAGGTAGTGGAGGTAACGGAGATAATGTAAAGAAAGACCCGAGACAAGGCGGTGCAGGTGATTCGTGCTCGCAGATTTGAGCATGTGATTATATTATTATTGATTTCTAAAATGACATAGCCATTTTAGGTAGAAATACCGAAGAACTCCATTCCAGCTTCATTTGAGCTTGCATGGCAACCCCAGAGAAGTTCGATATGGGATTGAGCATTTGAAGGAAGGTGACACGGGAGCCTCGTACACGCTACAAAACCGTGACCTGCATGCATAGGCTAATTACGAGTAGAGAATCAGCCTAGCGGCCCGTACCGAGCCTACACGCCCACCCGTCTGACACGATGTCCACAATGACGATCCCATGTCGAGCAGACATGGACCAGACATAGGCCAGACTCCTCTACCCCTCTGCTGACGTTATCTTGTCATCTGAACTGTTACAGATTTGGAAAGTCGGTCCATAATCAATACGCCACTGCGGCACCTAGAACCCTTTTTGATTTCTGCATGGCCCTTTCCAACAACTACAACTTGTCCCGACAAAGACAGGCCGGAAATCATCTCGTAGCATGATGCTATGTTTTCGGTCCCTCAGCCGCTACTGTCAGCTATACCTAGGCTCTGAGGCTAGGAGCATGCGTCATACAGCGCGGGCCAGTGCTTCATTATTTGAAAATAGCAAGTGAACCGTTGCCCCTCAAGAGCCTCTGCGCCGCATCATTATCACGCCTCCGCCGTGATTTTGTGGAGATGGAGACTGAAGACTGCCAGATGAGGATCAAGCCCACTCCTACGCCATGGCGTTTTCAGTCAAGACTTTGGCGAAATTGCTATGAATAAATTGTAGGTGTTCGCACGAGGTTTCGACATTTTGGTTCGATTGAAATGTACCCTTCTTTTCCACGCGAGCTCTTCTTTCGTTGACATACTCTTTCATGATGCCCAAGATGCAAAGACTATCTGTTTTGCTATGACCGTAGTCTTCTGTTTTCAAGCTCAATTGTCAGCTGCTTACTTTGGATGTTGGACCTTGAATGGACAAGAAAGGCTTCTTGGAAGCTCTTTTGGATTTCCGGGTGCTAATGCAACCTTTGATTACGTTGTGAGTTTATGCAGTGCTATTAAGATAGTTTTTCTCTCCCCTGCTCTCTCAATATACCTTTCTAATGCACTTATTTTCTGTAGATAATTGGAGGAGGCACCTCAGGACTTACCGTGGCCAAAAGGTTGGCGGAAGATAATAGTCTTTCCGTGGTAGTCATTGAAGCTGGTGGATTCTACGAAGCCGATGCAGGCAACTTTTCACAGATACCAGCTGATGAAAATATTTTCTCGGAGGCACCTGTTTCTATTGATTGGAAAATATCTACAAGCCCTCAATCTGTAGGTCCCAGCTCCCACGTTTTAATTACCAAAGATGAGACTTCTGATGTTCGTGAAGCAACTCGGCGGAAGGTCTATATCGTATCCACACGGAAAATGCCTCGGAGGATCGTGAGTCCCCAAAGTGGTTTAATTGCACTAATTACTTACTCTGTTATCCAGGTCTGGTCGGAATGGAATGGCATATCAGCGGTCAGTGGATTACTCTCCAATTACTGTAACATTTTTCTGACTAGAAGCTTAGTGGTACAATAGGATCTTACCAAGCCTGGGCAGACATGGTAGACGACCAAAGCTACACCTTCTCCAACCTTTTGCCCTATTTCAAGAAAAGCATCATCTTCACGCCACCAAACTACGCTAAGCGTGGGGTCCACCTCTGGCCTATGATGCATCCGCATTCACCTCTACTGGTGGACCTCTGCATGTTTCGTTCTGGAATTACTTTACTCCAGTATCGCAGTTCTTTAAGTTTGCTCCCCCGAAGCCAGGATTTTCTGAAAATAGAGGCATCCAGAGTGGAAGCCTGCTCGGCTTTGCTCAATACCCTGCAACTCTCCATCCAGATGCCCAGATTCGAGATTCTTCTGAGACATCATTTGGGCAAGCGGTTATTTTGAGTACTTCACTTCAGATTTACGTGAGGACCTTGGCCAAACGCATACTGTTTACTGGAACCGTTGCAACTGGTGTCACAGTCGACACTGCAGGAGCCGTGTACACTCTTTCAGCAAGAAAAGAGGTCATTCTTGCTGCTGGCTCCGTAAGTCGCAATAGAGCTCCCAAAGAATCTCTGTTAATGGATATCCAGTTCCGTTCTCCTCAGCTGCTCATGGTGTCTGGCATCGGTACACAAGATACACTCAAAAGTCTCAATATCCCTGTCATTGTCAATCTTCCAGGAGTTGGTCAGAACACATGGGTAAGTTCTTAGTTGTCTGTCAAAGCTCTGAAATATGTTTCGGACAGGTTCTGCAAGGGAGATGAATAAATGATATGGCTCTCATGACTACCTTACACCCTTCTCTTGTTTCATAAACACAGCTGTGCCATCATGAAGTATCTGAAAGTGAGGACTGAGAGTTTTTCAGGATCATCCAGGCATGGGCGCGGCGTACCCAGTCAATGTGACTACCCAGCATCAACTTTCCAGCAATGCAACTTATGCCTCACAAGCTCAACAGTCCTTCCTCATCAATCAATCGTGGCCTCTGACAACCTTCGACAGCAATTATTTAGGTACCACAAAGCCCCAGATGAAAGTCTTGATCTCGATATCTATGCTAACTCTGCACAACAGCGTGGGAACACCTCCCGAACTCTGCTGTGGCCAACATGAGCATCGCAGCACGAAATGCTCTTAATGCATATCCCCAGGACTGGCCAGATGTGCAATACATCCTCAGCGGTGTTGATCTAGTGACAAATACTCCTGGCGACTACATTTCCATTGGGGCTTTGCCTCTGAAAATCTCGTCTCGAGGCAATGTCACCATCAACTCCACCGACACAACAGACAACCCAATCGTCAACGTAGGATGGCTCCAATATAAGACAGATCAGGAGCTTATCATTCAAGGTTTCAAACGATGTCGACAAATTGCCACAAGCATGGGCGTGGTATCAGGACCTGAAATTGCACCTGGCATTACGGTGCAAACCGACGCTCAGATCTTGGCTTATGCTCAGGCGAGTGCTGGCCCGAGTCATCATGCAGTTTCTTCGTGTGAGTTATGAATACCATCTAAACTAAAGTTTACGTTCTTTCTAAACGGGGATATGGTCACTAACTCGTGAATCACTGGAAATTAGGCAGAATGGGAAACTCTACAGACCCATATGCCGTGGTCGATACGCATGGGATTGTGCGCGGAGGTATCTCTCGTTTGAGAGTCGTGGATTCGAGTATTTTCCCCTTGCTTCCTCCAGGTCAACCGATGTCAACTGTTTGTGAGTGCCACCCAACGTTTAATAGTCACTTCATTTTCTCCCTTTGTTTCTCTCACCTTCCGCGGTCGGAAAGCTCCAATTAGAAAGCCTCTCGCTTTTATATTAACAACTTGTTGGAAAAGAGACTAATTTGTGCTTAGACATGCTTGCTGAGAAACTCGCAGCTGATATATTGAGGAATACTTAGCGGTAGAGTAGCACTCTAGACTAAATCTTATGACTAGTAATAGAGTCCTAAGTATCAAGGTATCCAAGCAGTACCATCCTAGGCTAATCACCTTTCTGAGCCTGAGGTCGTTACCTAGTATTACACTCTCCCGGTCCCGTGGGCGGGGGTCCGTAACAATAGAATTAATTCGTTACGTATTAAACTTCGAAACAACTTTAATTTATATGTTTACAAGGAACAATTGAAACACAATCCAAAGGAGCTAATTCAATTCCACTTGGAATACCCACAATCTTCATCTCTTGGCCCTTTTGGATCTCAATGTCATAAGTGATTCGAGTCGCCGAATGCCCATCAAGGTAAGCAAATGGTTTATGTCCAAGACTGTCCTCATTGTTTCTAACCCACTTTCTAATTAACTTGATGAAGTCCCTGTGCTGGCTTTATAAAGACTTTATGGCTTTAAAATCGCTTGATTACTTATTGTACATACTTATGCCCACGATACTTACTATAAACTCTCGATTAATGAGAACCATAAGCAAAGAAAAAGTTAAAAAACATGTATCATTCAAGGTAGCGTCTAAACTAGATCCCATCATTTGACAACTACAATAGTAAGGTTGAATTCTCTGTGGTAAAGATTGTTGGCAAAAACAAGCAAAACAAGAACTACGAACAGCATTGTCCTGGCCACTAACAAATAACAAACATAAAGAGCTATATAGTTCAAAATCAAATTGGCTCAAACATGCAACTCCTAAGCAAATGAAAAAGCACCCGCAAGCCGTGGATCTTCTTCGGATGACATTCGTCCCCCAGGTCGTAATATCCATCCCCCTTCATGAAATTGTGCACCGTTTACGACTATCATCACACAGATATGATGATCTGAAAATTCTCCTGTCTTCGGCGTATATTTGCAGCTCCGCACGCCTGTCGCTTGAAGTCCGACCAGGGACTGTCCAGACGACCGTTACCTTGCCGGTGATACTGTCCGGGCTATCTTCCCAAGGTCCCTGCGTCGTATATGCCTCTTGTACGACGTAATTGACCGGTATGCCCAGCCTCAATGCGACTGTTTGGACCAGATTGTCGAGACGGCCTTGATTGTACCAGTGTGCAGCATCCCTCATACCTCGTGCCCTCGCAAAAACCATAACGGCGGGATTGGTGCCGAGGGACGCGCGATTGGCGTTGATCAGTTCTGTAATCGGTTGAGCAGCATGCGCGTTGTAATTGCTGTCTGTGTCAAACGTTTCGCCACTATCTGTCTCCTCCGCTATATGGGCAATGAGAACTCGGTCCCTTGCAGCTATAACAACAATAGCACAGCCCCAGCAGAATGTGGCAGAGAATGTCTCAGAGTGACGACCGTCCAGGGCATAAGTCCTGAATTGGTCGGTATCCACTTGATTCTCCCTTGGAACCATGTTATATATGTCGATGAGTTGAGCGGCAACAAGGGGGGTGGTTGTTTCCACTCGGGGAATCAGCTGCCTGGCGCCGTTGGTTTTTCTATTTGACGGTTCAGGGAGACCATTGGCATCCTTGCGTTGTTTGAGGGAAGCGGTGTTGCTATGAGATCTTAGTTGTCGCAAACTTTATAAATAGTTCACGCTTCTACATACCCGAGACATGAAGAAGCGACTTCGGTCGCTAGCAGCCATAAGGAAATGAGGAGGATGAGACTGATTATCCTGGAAGAGGGACGAAGATACATCTTGTCGAGAAGTTTGGCGAGTTTGGTATGGTTCTTGATGGGAGAGTATTGAACAAGGAGTGAGGCTTGCCTTAAGATGAAGTTGCTTGGTGATAGATGATGCGGATAATTAAGATCTTACTTAGAACAGAGAACCCGCGAGACTTATATAGTCCTTTTGCCAACTGGACACCAGTCAACGGATGTGAAAGATTGACCGGTGTCTCGTTCTGAGCTGAACAGATGCTGAAAATAGATTTTTGAACTGAGAGATCATTTCCCTTCGCATTCTATATTTATTTCCCCAACACTAGAACGATCCTTCCAACTTCAGATTCAGAATTCCGAAGGAGAACTATGATCCTACAGTTTTAGCCAATCAACGAACTATTTATATAGTAAGTAATTACGAATAGATATGTTTTCAAAGTGTTGCGTTGGACCTCGCGGCATTGTCTATATTTGGAACGATGTAAATAGAACCCATTGACGACTGAATCTAACGCTTTCAACCAAGAGGCCAAGATAAGAACTATGTGCTATCTTTTGGTGCCGGTTGTACAGAAATTGAAATCATTGCCATCTTTGCCGCATTCTTATAACATCGGTCAGCAGGGGTTTAGGTATCCCCCCAGTCCCTCAGGCCATATATCAAGAATCGATGCGTGGCTGAGGAACTGAGCTGATTCAGGGACGTGGCAAAAGATACCAACATTCAAGTTAGACAGCCATTAGTCAGAGTCCTTGTCAGAGTTACTCTTCGTTGGAATTTTTTTGTGTTGTTTTTTTGTGGTGATTTTTGGCTGTATGTGGTTTTTTGTGATTGGAGGTTGGTTGGTTTTGTTTTTTTGAAAATGTTGGAAAAGTCTACCGAGATGCGCATACGTACGTACTCGGAATGGTTGCCTTGGTAGCGTGACTGACTGGCCTTGGCGATTACAATCTTGCATTGCAGAAAAGCAGTATTTTGTCATCTACCAGAAGAAAAACTCGGGTCCTACTCCACCATCAGTCTTGACGACTTTCTGCTTGATAAATTGAATTATTTCACTTCTCATTTATATTATACGCAGGTCTTAAGTCTCCCTGAACTGCTTCCCGAGGTCAAGTCCCAATACCTGTTGCCTTACTTGCTCTGTTGCTCTTCCGTACCTACTTTCAACCCTCGATCGTACTTTTGATCTTCTGCCAATTCAGACGAAATGTCTACTCTCAACGAAAGCGACGAAGTACTTCGCGCCGCCGACGAAGCCTGCAGAGGTGGCCGGCACTGGCAAGCGCGTTGGCTTCTCCGCAAATGGAGACCCGACCCAAGATACAACCACGGCAAAACTCCTGTGCGTGAATTACTACTCCATAGAGTGGCCGAAAAGGGCTATGTTGCTCTGATCCAAGACCTTTTGCCAAAACAAAACCCGATCAAAGATGATCTTGTCCGGGATGCGATTCACGGAGAGGCTCCCATTCCCGTTTTGGAGTTGTTTTTGGCTCGTGGGTGGGAGGTCAATTCAAATTCCAAGCACTCGGTCCTTCGGTATGCAGAAAAAGCGCCGCATTTAAAAAACACATGTGGTTGCTGACATGTTTTTCTAGCCAAGCTGTCGCACAAGGCGATGAGATACTTGTTGACTGGCTGCTTATCCATGGAGCAGACCCAAACCGCCAAAAGGATTATATAAGCGCTCCCTTGGTTCTAGCCGCCTGTCACGGGCATCTCCACATAGTGAAGTCTCTCATCAAGCACGGAGCGAATCTCAAGGACACAGATGTTCTCTCCTGGGTGACATCGAATGACGATGAGGCTGCAAAGCCACTTGAGATGATGGAGTATCTCCTGGATGTCGGGGTAGACGTCAACCATGTGCAGAAAGTCCAAACGCCCTCGAATGCTTATATAAACCGTTTTCTTGGGACAGCATTGCATCATGCCGTGAAAAGCAGAGATGTGAGAAGATTGGAGTTATTGCTTGCTCGTGGAGCTGATTGGACGCTCAAAGACGTCAAGGGATTCACACCGCTTGAGAAAGCTAAAAGATATCGACACGTAGGGTCAATCAGGATACTGGCACCACTCGAAAATCCTACCCTCCAAGATGAGGAGAAGATGGAGGAAGAGTTGAAACGTATCGGAGATACTTGGCTTCGTGAGGACAGGGATAACGAAAACCAAGGGGGGGTACTCCGCAACCTCCAGGAGGAGAGAGAACGGGCGTCAGCACTACTGAGGCAACAGATGTATCAGCAGGACGAAGCAGTAGGAAAATTGGTGAGCTATAATTAACCTTACGAGGGCAGGAGGGTTGATTTCTCAGATGTAAATTTGTGGAGGGCGCAAATAGCTGGGGGCTGTGCATTTGACATTTTTGCTGTCCCAAAATTTATTGTCAACTCAACTTTACACAATGCCTACACAAAATTCAAAACTTTCTCTTATAGAACAAACTCGTCCCGGACTTGGATTGCTCAGCTTTGTGTCAAAAAGGCTTGCCCTACGGAATGACAATACTAAAACATTTCCAACAGTCCAACTTCCGCCAGGCCAGAGGCTCGGGGTGGCTATTATTCGGTTGGTTGGATGAGACTCCAACTATCTGATCCATCCAAAGAAAAGAAACTCTGAATTGCTACCGAACAACCCGATTCAAGTATAGCACAAGTTGGAAGGATCTTACGTTATTCTATTTTTAAAGCAAAGAAGCGCCACGGAATGACCACTGTTTAATATATCTAAATACGCACAATTTACCTGATATCATTTTTAAACTACGCAACACGTTTCCCAATCCCGCACACGATTCTAGCCAAACCTTGAAAGTAAGGATTCTTGATGAGGGCAATGAGTTGAGGCATCAGGCATGCAACAAAGGATTTCCAACCGGGATAACAATGGGGACGATAACTTAGGGCAACAAATTGAGAACTAAGAATAGCCAAGAAGCCCAACACCAAGTGCAAACAGGAGATAACAGGTCGAGTACCCACACAGATTTCTAAACTAAGACCAATAACAAGCTAGGAACAAGGGCTGAAGACAACGAGAAAAAGGACACCTCATGACTCCAACTAGAATTTCAAATCAAGAACAACTGAACTGAGGACTCGAGCCAAGAACACAGGGGCCGGGAAGGATCAACGTGAAAACCAATACCAACCGAAACTTCCAATGCCGAGTACTATCACCCCTATTTGCGGCCATCGACTCCAGATCACCAACCGAAAACGTCAATTCCAATTGGGAATTCGTGTGACAACTCCCAACCCACACTCCCATCAATTCTGATATCTCTATTTTTGACAACGTCTCAGCATCCCTGAAGTTGGGATGCGTACTCAGAATAGAAATAACTCCAATTATGAAACCTGTTCTCTGGAGCAACAACTGGACTTACAATGTGAAGAGCAGTATATAATGGACGGTGACAGTCGACATTCTGATCAATCACTCAGCGGTTCGAACATCTTCCACATCATCCACTGCCCTCAGTCCGGCCCTCAAGAACCTCAGAAACAGCATCTATTCCTCATACACACCCAAATCGAAAACAGAAACCAAAGCAAACATGAATATCAAATCAGCACTTCTAGCGCTGACTGCCATTTCTGCTCTCGCGAGCCTAGCCTCTACTTCACCACTCGTGGAGCGAGATATCAACCCTCAATACTCGGTCTATGCTAAATGCATCCAAGAGGCAGTCCCCGCGTTCCCATTCGGCGATGTGAAACCCACGGCCGAGAAGGTCGGTGAATGCTTCGCACGGATCCAAACCGGCGGAAGAGGCAAGCGTTCGGCCGCCGCCGAGCCCGACTTGCAAACATCTCCCGCTCCCGTCGTCGCCGTCGGCACCAGCAACACTGATCTCACCATCCGAGGCAATGACGACGACGATGTGCTCAACATCGACGCCTCCCCGTGGTGCGACAGCGACAAGGTCAACGACAACTTCATCTGGGTGACCGAAATCCGCGACAAGGCGGTCGACTTCTGCACCATCCTCGTCACGGAGATCAACGAGAAAGGCCTCTCGAAAGACGGCGGCGTGGGCCAGTTTGTGAACCTCTTCACTAACGGCCACGACAAGCAGGGCCACCAGCTCAAGGACGGGGTGAAGGTTGTGGCGACGTTCGTGCTGAAAGTCTATACTCCTGCCGGCATGGCCTTCGAGACGGTGAAAGAGGTCGCGAAGGGGGTGCAGGGTGCCTGTGTTCAGGGCCTCAAGGTGCTGGCTACCAAGGAAACTGGGTGCACTGATGATCTCGATTACTATCGGCCGAGCAAAGCGAAGGGCTATACCGGGACCGGGGCTATTGGAGGTCTACTGCATATTCTGTGGAAGGGCGTCCCCTTTGCTGCTCTCAAGCTTGATCTTGCTAACGCATAGAGGAGGAGAAGGTGCATAGAAGAGGAGGAGATATGAGATGTTTCTGTCTTGGTATTTCATTTGCTCTTGTCGGACTTGCGCGATAGCCTTTTTACTTTCTTTTAAGCATTCTTTCTCTTCTTCAGGAGGCTTTGGAGGTACAAATATTCCAGCCCGCAGAAACTCAATGACAACTTTTTGCACCTACTTGCTTTGCACCTCAAGTTTGGAAGGTCCTGGGACCTCCTTGCCAAGGGGCAAGCTATCCTTTCCAGGACTAGCTCCTGCCTTCTCATGTATATAGATTGCTCAAGCTGCCCCTCTGCTTTTGCTCCCTAGTTTAATATTCTTCAAAATACACGATTCTTGCTCTGCAGCTGTTGCTCTAGCGGTCGACGTCACACCACGCAGATGCTACCTGCCCGTCCACAATTTGATCCATCTACAATTAAGGCAGACTAGCAATCTCTCACACTTCCACTTCTTCTTCCGCCTCCACCAATACATCACTTCTCACCCATAGGTCCCTCCTCCAAGCTCTTTCTCAGATCAGCCGTCGGTTTCGGATTCGTGAACTGCGGGGGGTCCTCCTCAGTCCTTCCCTCCTCGCCTCCAGAGATACCCTTTTCTGTCTCCCTCAGTTCTCGGAGGATGGCCAAATCCTCCTCGCTGACCGGTACGCCCTCGATGCTCTTGCCCTCCTTGGCCGTCACGATGCCTCCATTGCAACAGGCCGACTCGACAATGAAGCGGAACGCGCAGCAACCCAGACGTCATCGGCGTGACATGCATTAACACTCCCCCCCCCCCCCCCCCCCCCCTTTACTCGACTAACCCACCACGCACCCTCGTGGCTTAGCAGGTCTTGCTTCAACCGCTGATGATAGGACGTTGAACATTTGGAGGAGTTAGCTCCAAGTACACTTGCTACTAACAAACACACGAGACCACGTCGAAGTGTAGAATCAAAGGCTAGAGCAAAACCTTGTTACAGCGAATGTAGGGGCTGTCACGAGACCATGGCGGCTCGCGTAGGGGGTCTGGGATGTAAAAGAAAGCTACTCTTTCAATTACTAGTGCCCTTTAGGCTTAGCCGGGCGGAATAGACCTTCATCATCATCACGAGGGCCAGCAAAGACGGATCTCTCTACCTGTACGTAACGCTGGCTACGAATTCTCGAGTATTCATCTGAGCTAAAGAGAGAACGCAATCTACGATCGAGATCGTGGAGTTGGAGTTGAGATTGCGGTTGTACCGAGGCCAGCGTGCTCAAAACAGGGGCAACCAACGCGTTTTTCAACAATATGTCGACAAGAGCACAAAATCAACGATCGATTAACGACTACCTGTGTGCTAGCGCATACAATCGGAGCGCATACGATCGGAGCCCTCTGAGATAGCGATGCAGAGTTCTCACGAAGACGAGATTTCGATTCCCTTTCCCACCTCCTGCTGATCTGCGAAAACCAACGACTTTTAACCACGGACGATGGCTTGACAGGATGCAATATCCGCCTTTGGGAAGAGGTTATCGAGCACGCTTCTGGCGTCGAAGCAACAACTTGCGGACGATCATAAGTGGAGGAATTCGTTAGACGGTTGGTTCTATTTATATAGATGGCTCGATAAGACAGAACGTATGTCCTTGCTGGGGGATTACTGAGCACGCTTCCGGCGTTGATGCAACAACTTGCAGATGATCATATACGGTGGAATTAGCTGTGGAGTGGTCTGTAGGAAGGAAGAGGGAAGGGTACGAAACGGAGTTTACACTGAACAACAGAAGCACTATCTTGGTTTTGCATTTGTTTAAGGAGGATATGAGAGCTATGGGGAGTAGGTGGGCTAGAGCACAGAGGAGGGCTCATTGTCCTTTTGGTTTAATTACCTGCCTTTCTCGTGTAAGCTGTTAAGGAACAACGCTTGCATGTATTTAATTGGGCCACAAGCCCCCGATTTCTAGGAGTTTACTCCTAGCGTCCTATCTTCATAATTGGAGGCTCTTAGAGCAACCCAGACGTTAAATAGAATCATCATCATCATCATCATCATCATCATCATCATCATCATCACGAGGCGACCCCACTTTCCAAGACTTTCGACATGTTCAGCTCTGCTGTGGCGTCCAATGAATCAAAGACGAGTTGCGAAATCAAAGCTGAAATGCCCTGGAATATGATAAGGGCTTGCGCCAAGCTGCCCAGTTTCAACTCGCAGCATTGCTGGCAAGTGGGGCGGCACGCAACTGGGTGTAGAGAGTCTGCGAAGTATCGTGTGGGTTTGGGACAGGCGAAACCATTGCCATGGATAGTGCGATTGAGGTTGTCTAGGTAGACTAGAGAGCTTCTCGAAGGGAGAGGCGGTAAGACACGTAGGATATGGAATACTGCCGATTAGTTTGAAGAATTGGAGATGGTTGGAAAAACCTGAGCAAGGTAGAAATATATTATTCGCTAAGTTTCAGCTTATCGAGGTCCCACTTTGTGAGCATGTGGTCTGACCCTTCTCTTTCGCTCAGCCTTGTTTTAAAAACCTCGCACTTCTCACATTACCTCTTATAGTATTTCATCTTTCAAATCTACAGATACTGCAGCAGCTGTGTCTCTAAAGTGATGGTTCGACCAGATTGTGACAATGGAGTTTTTCGGCTACAGAGCTCTCGCCAATCATCGCGTAGAAGAGTTGGCGCCTGGCTCTCTGGCGACAGTTCATATCAACAAGATGTAGAGCGTTTTGCTTTTCTTAACCCCGCCCTAGAAGAAAGAGATCGAAACTCCTGGTCCCCAATACCTCCTAGCAACGCACGTGTCGGAATGCTTGAATTGAAGCAGGATTACTCACCATCAAGGAAAGTTTTCCTCTCCGAAGATGAACTTGGATCCTATTTGTCAAAGGAAACGACGGCACCATCAAGTCCCCCGGAACCCCGTCGTCGCATCTTTATCATGGAAGGGTTGGCGACAGACTACATTGCTACACTGGGCAAACACTTCAACATTGATCCTACTGTCTTCATGAGGCAAGAGCGGTCGACACTTTGGGATCCTAGGCATGAGGGAACAAGGAATACGCCGTGTTTGCCGTCGCTTTTGGATCCAGAAGCATCTTTTCAGATTAAATATTACGAAGTGCGATATTTTCATTCCAAAATGGACTTAGTGATGAAGTGCGCGAGGACCGGACGACATATTGGCGTAACGAAGAGTAGTGGCGAACTTGATCAAGTGGCAATTGTACGCCGAACTTGTTCATTTTGGTCAAGATGCGAAGATTCTGGGAGTTGGGATGGTGAGTTCGTCTCCGAGAATTTTAGAAATTGTCTAACACTTCCTCAAGCCGTGATACTCTGTGATCCACCGATAGAGAACGTCCTTATCGGCCGCGGAGAAGTAGGCCCTCCTCTTAAGCCGCCAATTTGTGAGAAGATTGAAAATTCGCTGTGGCAAGGAGGTTATCTCGACTTTATAAAATCCCCTGCCTCTGCTCCACACTTACACAACGGTCCACCTAGAACTTCTATGCTGGACGACATTTGTCATTACTGGCTCCAACACAGCGGCCTCTTACCCAATACAAACCGTCCCGATGTTGCAACTGTCTTCATGAAGAAGATAGTGGCATCAAACTACATGCAGCTTATAGAGTACCTCCGAGGTGTCATCTCAACCATTGAATGGCAGCTCTCTCGGCGAACCGACCTTGGAATCGACATACCTTGGGTCGAAGAACAATGGAGCAGTCTCCAAGCCTTGAATCGACGGTTGATAGAGTACTCCGATGATGCTGAAGCCATCATGCTTAGTCTAGGAATTCCATATGATAGGCCTGATCCAACAAACATCGGAGACTGGATTAGCTGCAATAAGGACTATCAATACATATTTAATCGACTGAGAGCACTAAGCACTAGGACTGGACTACTTCTTTCTTCTATGACAGGGCTAGCAGGTATCGCGGGGAACAGCCAAGCACTTAACGAAGCCAGGAGGTCCTTGAAGGAGGCCAAAGGTATCAAGACGTTGACTCTATTGGCCATGATATTCATTCCTTTGGCATACTGCTGTGGTCTCTTTAGTATGAATGACATGTATCTGCCCGGAAAACACAAGTTCTGGATATATCTCGCTGTTTCGCTACCTTTGATCATTGTCGTTTTTCTCGCTGCGTTTCTGATTGACCTTGGGTACGGGGATGATGGAGTGTGGAGACTGCCAACTTTCTTAGCCAAGTTGCATTTGGGTTCTCCGGAAGTCTCAGGAAGTTTAACGGCGCGTGTGTTCCCGTATTTGGGCGGATGGCATTAGAAGATTATTTAGTCTGTAGGACCTGCTGCGCGCATAATTCATGTCGGATAATTACCTAATTAATCATTCCGTTTCGCACCTTCAATTCCAGCCCTTTCAAACAGAGAATAACTCTCCGGCTGGGTCTAATCAAGTCACTTTCTTTCGCAAAAATGCCTCACTCAGATTCATTAAAGCCTCAGGCGGTTGGGAACATACAAAATAGACTGTTGGGATATTGGTCACAGTGAATATGGTCACGTGGATCACACGTGACCCGCTGTCCATATTTAGACTAGACCGGATTAGGATGGCTGGAGATCGTGTGGCGCAGATTTGTCATTCGATTAGTCAAGTCGCGAAGGGTAAGCCACACCGTGAATTCTCCGCTCAAGCGAGAAAAAGATCTCCCAATATTGCAATTGAAAGTCTTCCTATCCGGATGTCTGGTTCTCTTCCTAAAATAACCGCTAAATGTGACCATAGCCTTGAAGCGAATACTCTCTCTCTGCCTTGGCTGCAAGGATGACATCGTGTTCTCGTATGACAAACCCGGTCGCAATATATGGCTCACACATCGAGTGAGCAGTCGTGACTTGCGACCGGATGGAATCACGGTCACGACGGTAAGTCTTGCGGCGGCATCGGGCGGAGAGAAAACGACGCGATATTGGCCGTAATCGAAATAGACATTCAGGTACCGTTTCCCCAGCCTTGCTAGAAATTTAGCAAGCGGACGAGCCGATAGGACTTGATTTGGGTTCGAGGTGAAGTCCATCAGAATCACATCTCACACAAAAAAGAACTTGTTTTGAGGGCTTCTGTATTATAATTACTGTTCTTTCTAAAGTAATGCGAGAGCATCTAGCCACCCCAGTAACCACGCACCGCAAGCCCAAGGCCGGTACAGGTACAGAAAACGCCAGGGGCCATCCACTCCACCCCATGTCATCGCGTTGTATCGCGGAAGTGTTACTCGTACATTAAAAAGCCATAGGCGCCTTCCCTCCACACGAGTCCGACGCAAAAAAATGCAATGCAATCTTAGAATTGAAGGTGCGCAAACGTACGTACGCGTCGTCAGTCGTGTTCGTCGTGCCGAAGGTATGGTTGCCATGTAATTAATTGATGGATGCAAGACAGAACGCCAGGTGCGCTATCGCTGAAGTGAAATCAAAGGAAAGCATTAATGGCGGTGCTTGCCTCAAAACTTAGAGGAAATAAGCGATGAAGAAGCCGATTGCAGCTAGACCCGCGCCTGCCGAATTGGTCATGGCATTGCTGCTGAGAACTGGTCCGTTGGTTCCGGAGGCTGATGGACCGACCAAAACTTGCAAACTGCATAGTTGCTACAGATGTTATTAATGGATGTGCACCACAAAAGAAGAGAGGTCTTACAGAGTTTGAGTTGCTTTAAGTCGAACCTATCATTTTTCTCGGCACGGTGGGTTTCTGTTGGATCCCAGATCACATGTGGCTACCTACTAGGCAGCTGCAGTCTATTGTCTATATAAGAACACCCAAATAGCCAGCTTTTATAATCAAGCATGCTGCTATTACTTCTTCTTCTGATCTCCAACTGTTTCTCGCTACGCAGGGACGGACGTTAGCAGTCCTGCGGACTGCTGGATCCGTGTATGACATAATCAATCAATCAGAGCCTCCCCATCATAGAACTAAGCACTGGAAACGTATCACATTTCATCGTTGTTTGCGATGCTGGTTCGGAAAGGAGTTCAAACAAGTTATCCGAGCTTCCGCGGCGAGATATTCCTACTTTTAGGAGTTCAGAGAACGTCACCCTGACGGAGCGATCTCTGAGCTTGGTTCCACCAACTTTAGAATTGCTGCCAACTAGCGCCAGTATAACTTTCTGGATTACACCAGGGATCATCATAGAAGACTTTTAGAAGCTTAGTGAGAAATATGACGAGGATTTACCGCTTAAGATCCAAGCCTCGGACACCGATAGAAGATTTGTTCCTTGGCACATTCCTGTAGTGTCATCCCCCGCAAACGACCTGCGAAAGAGTTCGTGATCCATAAAGTCAACGCTGAAGTATCCCGTAGGCGAGGATACTTTTGTTGCCGTGACACATTCAGATCACTCCCTCACCTCACCAGCTCCCATCCAGAGCACGATCAACCAACGCCCACGCCTCCTTGATACCGTTCATCTCAACACCCTCGTCATCCAGCCACTTCCTATCATCAAGCATATGTCCCGCCCCTTCCACACTTACAAGTCTCGCATTCTTATCCCCGACCTCGTCCACGAATGCCTGACTCAACTCAAGTGGTCCATCCACGTCTTTCGTACCATGTAATAACACACATTTCGGGAACTTTTTCCAGTCCCTTCCTTCACTGCCGAAATCAAGTTTGCCTTCTAGCTCCTTGAATAATTCTGGGTAGGTATTTTCTTGGAGATAATAGTCATACAAATCAGGTCGTGGAAATTCGTCACTGGGCTCTTCGTCCACTTCCCCCGCTTTCGGTTTCACATACAAAGTATTGGGAGACAGATCTGCATTCAGGCATGCTACATCGAATCGTTGGCTCGGAGCTGTATACCCAGTAGAAACATTAGTATCATCGAACAGAGCTGCAAACTTCTCTTTGGGCATCTTCTCATCTCCATAAATAATGGTATTGGACTTGAAGAATGCATGATTAAACGATGGGATTCCGTAATACGTCATGATCGCAACCGGAGGTGGTGAGAGCTGATCAAAATATCTCGCAGCGAGGAAAGCAAGGTAAGTTCCTATTACCGTTAACCATGTCTTCCTGCCCAAGAGAGTAAAGATACCATCTTCACGTGATTCGTCCCCATCCAACGAAGAGAAAAACATACCCGCACTAGCCCCAGCAACCACAACCCTCCTAATCTTCTTACTCGCCTCCTTGCCTCGGCTGGCACTACTCATGTCCAAGACACCCGGCAAGTCATCGACGACAAAGCGATATGCATCCTTGACATCGTCCCACAGGTCCTCAGGGCTGGCTTGCGGCAGAAGCCTATAATCTACGCTCACGAGGGTCCATTCGCGTTTTAGGATTGCCTGTACCAGAGATGGGTAAAGGAATTTGCGATTGAAGGCTGTCAGACCGCCGGCGTGGAAAAAGAGGACAATAGGGTTGTTGTCGCGGGGACCTATATCGAAGTCGCAGGCAGTATAGATGTCGGCGAGAATTGGTGTCCCATTTGGGAGGGTCTTGTAAGGCTTGGTTATGAGGCGTGGCATTTGATCCTAATGTAGGTTTGATGAAGAGAGGGAGTGAGGTTGATATGAAGTTGATGTTCTTGAAAGTTGGAGATGCGGCTTGATTTGATATGAAGTGACTAGCGGGGAAACTCTGTCGGCAGACCCGCCAATCCGGTTAGTGCTTATTTACAGGGGAGTCAGCCTGGAATCGCTTCCAGTCAGGGCATTTCGGATCGTGCTCGATAACATTAAGCATTAATTCTACTCTCTCATGTACACGAATGCCAAAACCTGACCAAGATACAGGGGTAGCGTCTCAGCTCGCGATCGTTTTCCTCTCATTTACTAATCTCTTTTCTTTCCGGCTGTGCTTCGTCGGGTTATTTCCCCTGCTTTCATTGGAAGCAGTACGGTACCGTACATGATTTTAGTAGAGTATTAAGGGTAGCTGGCTTGGTAGGAGGGCAGTACGTTGTGGTGAAGGTCTTAGTTGTGGTCAGATGGAGGGGGAAAGATTCATGGAGAAGGGAATACGAAATGCGGATGTGGAGTACGTAAAGGAAGGGGAGAAAAGAGGGGGGGGGGGGGAAACACATATGCAGAATAAACTCGGCTTTTCTTGGCAAGCTATGTATGGACAGGGGCGAGCCACTCATTCATCAGACTTCGCTTAACCTTACAGGACACGCCGACTGACTCAGACTCACCTGCATGCGTTCATCTAGATACAAGTCCTTATCACAACACACAACATAAAACCAAGAGTACTAAGTCTCAAAATCTCAACATCTCAACATCTTTCCACAACTCACCTCCCTTCACTCATTTCACCCTTCACACCGTCCACCCAACCCTCGCCCACAAAAATGAAAATCCTCCTCACCCCTCACAACCCCTCCTGGGCTCTTCAATTCAATGCTGCTAAATCATCACTCCATCAAACTCTACACGGTATCCCAATCGTCTCAATAGAACACGTAGGCAGTACATCCATCCCAGGTCTCCTGGCAAAACCAGTCATCGATATCGATATCGTCGTACCAGCTTCCTTCATGGCCGCAACGCGCGCTGCTTTGGTCGCTGCGGGATATACGGATATGGGTGATCAAGGCGTGCCAGAAAGAATTGCGTTTCGGGGCCCTGGGTATGGAATTGAGGAAGTCGTTGGATCTCCTCCTGGACCCTCTCCCTCGGAAGTTTCGAGACTGAGGGAGTTCAGGGAGAATACGTATGTGTGCCTTGAAGGCTGCCTAAGTCTCAAGAATCACAGGGACGTGAAGAATATTTTGCTCCAGGACGCGGAGTTGAGGAATGAGTACGCTGAGTGTAAGATGAGGCTTGTGGACGAGATTGAGGATGGGGGAGAAGGGTTGGGTATAGATGACTACGTGAGGGGGAAGACGGGGGTGTTGGCGAAGATATTGAGGAAGGCGGGATGGACGGAGGAGATGCTTGAGGAGGTTAGGAAGGTTAATGAATGACTTGGAGTTAGGGTGAGAGAGAAGTGGGGTTGGGGGGATGTAGAGGGCGTGGCGATGCTTGAGAGGAAGATGTGAGGTGGGTAGGGAAACTGAATGGAGGTGATATTGTCATGTGATTTGTACCAAATCCTCTTTCTTCTCTTCTCTCATCCCATCGGCCATGCTTGCGGTTTACGGTACTAAGGCTTTGGAACATAACGGAACAAGGTCCAACTCATCTTAAAGTGCCAGCGTAAAACCAGATCTCCACGGTCAACCATCCCTCAACCCTCCACCCTCCTTATGCCGCAAACAGTTATCTTCACCTCCCTTGGATCAAGATCAATCAAATTTCCCTCCATAGCCGTACTGACCAAAGCAGCCTTGACAAGTTCCTCAATCTCCTTCTCCAACATCCCCGGCGTAATGACTTCCTCGCCCTCCGCCTCCAAATCTCGCTTCCACTCGCTCCAGCTGTCGTACTCGTTCTTGTCCAGAGGAGGGATATTCAATGCTCCGCTGATGTAGACTATGCGGTCTTTGTTAAGCTTCGTGAATTGCATAGTACTTATATAGGTATCCTTTTCTGCTCCCCTTCTTGTCAGCATTTGCTATATCGAGGATGGTGGAAGAATGAAGGAAGATATATCGCGGATAGGAAGTGTGGTCTTAACGTCCCACCCCACCCTTTCGCCCACCCTTACCTTTCGCTTACCTCGCTTAATTCTAGTACTTCTTATTCAAGACTTAATAACTCTATATTGCCTTAACTTCTATATATGAAACTATAGAATCTAAATCTCCTTCTAATTCTGATTCTATAAGTATAATTTGACGATCTCTAGTTGCGATTTGAGCCTCTCGAATAGCACGTGTTATCACAAACTTAAAATTTGAACTAGTTTACACTTTTCTTCATTTCTTTGGCTTTAACTGCTCTAATCGCTCTTTTAGCTCTCTAATACTTATATTTGCCTTTTTTAATTCGTAATATTTTTCATTAATTCCCTTTATAATCTTCCTAAAAAGTTATAGTGGGTGATGACTACCCCTATCATCGCTCGTTCGATAGTAGGGGAAAGCAAAGTGTCCGCGGCAAGCAAAGATGTCCGCGCCCATACTTTTAGGGGTATTTATTAATACTAATATAAAATTTGTAATAACATTTTTATATTCTTACAAAGCAATATTATATAAGCTTAAATATAAAATTATTTCTAGAATCGGATAATCTTTTATAAAGGTATTAAAGATTTAAGTAATAAAAATTACGAGTTTTTAACGTAAATAATGTGTTTTCTTAAATCAATAAGGAATTTAATAAAATCATATTAATAAAATTAAATAACATTATAAAATCATCTTATGTTAGCTTACTTGCGAAGATAAATTTATAATATTATAATAGTTATAGTATTTTTTATATACTTTAAATAGTTATAATATCGTATTTCTTATATTTATATATTAAAATTAAGCTATTACGTAAGTTTTAAAGACAAAATATATAAAGTATTATATATTAAACTAATATAAGAATATTTATATAAATAAAATTAATAAATTCTTGCTTATTACATAGTTATTAAGTATAAAACCCTTTTATTTAATTTGTTTAATTTATTAATTATAATTAATCTAATATTATATAATATTATAAGCATTTAAATTATAAAATTATAAGTCTATTATAAGTAATAATATAGATTAAAATTACTTTTTATCCTTTAATATATTTTATAAGTTTATTTAAGATTTTTCTAATATATAATATTTGTTTAAGCCTTAATAATCTTTATAAAACTTACGTTATTATATATAATTTTATATAAAGTAATTAATTAAAATAATAAATATAAAGTTATATATATATATTAATAATTATTATTCTTATATTATTTTATTAGCTCTTAAGTTATTAAGTATTTAAAAATATTTTCTTATATTATTTTAACCTTTTATATAATTATATAAGAATTATATAATTTTTTCTTAAGTAAAACTTTATAAATATATAAATTACAAGAATAATAACTTAATTATAAAACTAAATTATAAAATAATAAAAAACGACGTTTATAAAAGTCTTTAAACTAAGAATAATAATTATCGCGATAATAACTTATATATATAAGAATATATATTATTTACGTAATAATAAAAAAAGCTTAAAACGTTAAGTAATCATTTATAATTGAATAAAATATTTATTTCTTAAAATATTTTTAAATTCTCTTCTCGTTAATTATAAGTTTTAACTTAATAAATATTATTTAATTAAAACTAAATAAAAAATAATAAGTATCTCGTCTTTTATATTTTCTTATATATTAATAATATAAGAATACCGATTTAGCGATAAAAATAAAAAGTAACTTATTATAAAGCACGATTAAAAGAAATAAATAAGCTTAAAAATCTTAATAATAAAAAAGAAATAAGAATTAAAACGTTTAAATTTAATATTTTAATAAAGTTTAAGTATAAAGGTAAAGGAGTAATAAGTACTAAATTTAATAAAAAGTATTATAAAAAACAGATTATTATATTATACGATTTTTGTCGCGCACTAGCGTAGTTCTTTGGTCTAGTGCATACTTGCGTAAGCACTCTAGGTATATAAACTTAGTCTCTAGCTTCTCTCTTTACGAAGACAACGCTTAATTTAATCAATCTTTAAACACACTTTCTAAAACCTTATCTAATCGTAGAATCTTTTAAACCCCTAAGTTAATACTCGTCTTTTACACGTCAGTTAAAAGTTACACCTGTCTTATTTAAGCTACACGGCGTATTCGTAAAAGAACTTTTAGTTAATAAGTTCTACGATTATTTAACTTCTACCTTTAATTCTATAATTACATATTAATCATTTAATATGTCTTTCACAAGTATTAACGAACCTATTAGGCTCTTATTGTCTAAGATCTTATATGTTAAACTAGAAGATTAGTTAATATAGTTTATATACTTTACGCTTATAGTAAATATACTTAGACTTTAACTATACGTCGACCTTAATAGAAAAGATACTACGTCTCTATCCGAAATCTTTAACGCTACTCCTCTAATTATTAAAGAGCTCGCGGAGGAAGTTAATACTAAAAATAATATAGACTATTAATTCTTTATATATACTTATAGAGAATAACTCAAGACTTAGGCAATAAATAATCAAGTAGTAATTCTAAGAAACGTTAAGAGAGCTCTTAGATCCTCGAGCACTATAGTAAGTAATATAACTATTATTAGCCTAGGTTCCGAGGGCGGAGGTAATTAAACGTTTACGCTTTTAACCCCTAATACAAGGGGGAACTCTAGAATGTTTAAACCGCTCTTAGCGTTATTAATAAGGCCTGACCTTATAACCCCTAAGTCACTTCGGGAGTAAATAGAAGTTAAGGCTAAAGAGCACGTCCTTTAAAGTGTAATTTAGTAGTCCCGAGCTTCTAATTACTTTAAACTTTACGACTAGATCGAGAAGAATATAATTAAGTAATTCTTTAGTATTATAGTAGCTCGAGTAGTACAAGAAAAGCGTATAAATATTTAAGTAATCCTTCGCTCCCTTAAGGAAGTACTCTATTAAACGGAAATGTCGATTCAAACTTAAACACGAAACGACTACTAGGAATCCCTTAAGACTAAAGGAAAAAGTAACCCTCGCACATAAATTATGTTTCACTAGGAGCTTATTTAGAAAGCTTAGCTATATAAAGTAATAGACGTAAAAGGAACGATTAATATAATTGACTTCTTAGTTATAATAAAGAACTTTAATCGCTCATAGGCAAAGCGCTAAAGTAAGAAAATTCAAGAGTACGAGACCCTTAGTCTTTCCCCTCCTTATACTATTAATTAGTTAGCTCGATTTTTTTACGCTAATAAATTAAGTCCTTAGTACTAAGCTCTTTTATTAGGTTATAAAACCTAAGGTTATAGACACTTCGCTACTTTTAGCGAATAATTGTCTAATAATAAAGCGACGTCGGAAGGTAATAAAGACGCTCGTAAACCTTTAAAAGGGAAATCCCCTAAGAAGTTATGCCTTTACTAAAATAATTAGACTTATAAATAGAGCCCTTTAAATTGTACTCGACTTTAACTTACTATTTATAAGAAGGTCTATATAAAAGACTTCGATAGAAATATTAGACTAAATCCTCTAATAAATGACGCCATAGTAAAGTAAATCTAATAGCGCTTTATTAGTAATAAATAAAAGGGACTACGAGACTAGATTAGATTAGACAAACTAATACTTTAAGCTACTAAGGACGCCATTAAAAGCGCCGGTAATAAGGGCAAAAGTAAGTCTACGTTTCTTAAAAACATTTTAAACAAAGGGGCGAAGAGTAATACGTAAGCACAAGTAATAATTGTTCTAAGCCTTATAAAAGATTACTAACTTAGTGTCTACTTTATATAAGACTTAGCCTACCTCTTATTATCAAGTACTCTTCTTAACAACTATAATACAACTAATCTAGTTAATAATCGTTCGCTCTTAGAGTTAAGATTATTTATTAAGTCTAAACTAGAGGATATTATAAAGCTCTTAACTTTTAATTATAAGACGCGGAATTCGCGTTATAAAAGAGTCTCTTAAGAACTCGGATAAGGAGTTATTTAATCTAACCCTCTACGACGTTATTATTATAAAAGGATTTTATATTAATATTATTTCTAAAGCTCGTCTTTATAATAGCGGGCTTTAGTACTATAAAATAAACTATACTTTACGCTAAAAGGAGGAAAACGATCTTATAAGAGACTATTTAATTATATAACAATTAGTTCGTAAGTAAAACCTTATATTCTTTGAATTTAATAAGCTTTTTAATTATTCGTTAAACTCCCGTGAGATCCCTTCTAGTATTATAAGTACTATAATGTTTCTAATACTTAAACGAAGTATTAGTAAATTCTATAGACTATTACGAGAATATAAGAGACTAAGAATAAATACGGAAATATATTAGTATTTACGCTCTAAATATTTAAGGCTAAATACCTTAAAAAAGCTAATAAGCTTAACTAAGAATGTTAAGATTACTAAGGTAATAAAGAAAATCAAGTATAAGTATTACGCTCTAACCTATATATTTTAAGTAATCTCTAGACGCCTAATCGAGAGACAATTACTTAGACTATTTTAGAGAGTTACTTAAGATCTCTTTAATTATCTAATTAGATTTAAGAATAACTCCTAGCTCCTTTTACTTAAAGATAAATATAATAAACTACTCGTGAGTTATACCCTTTAAAACAAAGAATATAATATAGTCTTCGAATACATTAAGAGCTTTAAACGCTAGGTTCGTAGGCAGTTTAGACTCTCGATATATAGACTAAAACACGACTAAGAAAAGGTAGTTATTATTGTCCGCGAGTTCACGAGATATAAGAACTAGGCTAAGAAGCTCGGAATTAAACTCGAGCTTTCACTCACTTTAACTTATAAGTTAAATGGCGGCGCCGAAAGGGCTAGCTAAGAAGTAATTAATAAAGGAATTAAAATAAAGCTCTTAGTAAATCTCCCCGCAAAACTAGCCATTAAATGCGTACTAAGAGACATTTACTTATATAATAAGAGCCTTAAGCGTATAAATAATTAATAGTTATTACTAGAAACACTAGATCGGTGGTTTTGTAACTACTTTTAATAGTATAATCTGGCGCTTATTACAAAGCTTACTATAGATCTTAAACTAAATTAAAATAAGATTTACGTCTTCAGGTATAAAGTATATTTATTAATAGTAAAATAAGCGAAAGGGTAAAAGAAAAGAGCGTTTAAAGTAAATACACGTATACATATTAAATATTTAATAGGTTTTTATACTTTTAATATTTATTAGATTTAGGTATTACGTCTCGACTAAATAATTATCACGCGTAACATACGCTTTAATAAAGACTTATTTTATAAGTTAAGTCAAGAAAAAGTAATAATTATAATTAAAGAAGCTTAGTCGATTTACGATCTTATTAAAGAAGATAAATTAGTCATAAATTAGGCCGAAATCCTGGAGAATATTATAAGTGATAAGACTATTAAAGAAGCGACAATTATAATTAAAAGCGCTCTAATATTACTTTCTAAGCTTATTAAGGGACTAACTACTACTCTAAAGAGTCAAAACTCGGGGGTAAAGGATATTAAAGAACTAAGTATTATAACGGGACTTCTAACTCCTAAAGCCACTCTTATACTAGACGATATACTAGTTAAAGTACCGGTAGAGGGTAAGGAGTAAAGATCGAGTGCGTACGACTTAGGGCTTACGCTAAGTATAAAACAAGACTTAAAGGGATCGCGTCTAAGTAAGAATATATAACTTACAGATCGGGCGTCAAACGTACTATAAGACTAAGCTAGAGGTCCGTCTCGAGCTTCTAGACTCGAGATTTAAATATTATTATTTACTTTAAAAGCGGATTACTTACGAGTAAAGTCACTATTACTAGAAAAAGTACTAAAGGAACTAACTAAAAACTCTAGTTAAGTAACTTAAGAAGTTACGGATAAAAGTTTAAAGTAATTAACTCCTTAAACACAAGTTCTTAAAACTTTAAATTTGTTATTAAAAGTAGTGACGCGCTCTCGGACTAAAGTGTTAAGAGCTTAGTCAAACGTACGAGGACAGACGAGAGTAATAATACACTCTTAAATAAAGGTTAAGGCCGCCACGGCTTAATCTAAAACTTTAAGTACTCGAGAAAAGCTAATAAGGAGTATAAAAAAAAGAGGGAGATTACGTAGAGGAAGTAAAAGTAATAAAGTATTTACAACGCTTATTACTATCCTTAAAGAAACGCGCTCTTAAAAGGGCAACCTTAATCTTAAGAGTAACTTAAACCTTGAGGGTATAGACTCTAACGAGTATACCTTAATTAAGTATAGTAATCTTTAATCCGAAATTAATTAACTTCTTTATAAGCTTATGCCTAATTAATATATATCTTAAGAAAAACAAGACAATTTTAGGGAATTAACTAAGACAATATATTCAATAATCGTAGTAATAATATAAGTAAATCGCTTATTACTAAAAGAAAAGCTCCTACTTCTTAAAATTAAGGTCTAAGATCTTCTACTAAAGCTAAAGAAGTAGAGTAATCTTAAGAACTACTTAATAAGAAAGTAGTTTCTAGAAGACTATAAGTTAAAAATAAGGAATATAGACAAATATAAATACTAACACTTATAAAAGTACGATTTAAGCACTATAGACACACTCGTCCCGCTTATATAAGTCTTTAAGTACAAGTCTAATAAAGACGAATATATTTTAAGATACTGCTCTCGAATAGTAGTTTAGGGTGATCTCTAAAGTGAGGCAACGATTATATTAATATACACTAGTACGCTCTCTGTAAAGTCTTTTAGAATCGCTATAGCGCTCGTAGCTTATTTTAATTTAGAAGTTAAGTATTTCGACGTGATTAATGCCTTTATTAATGTCTTAAGAGATATAGACAGTAAAACAATATACTACTAATTTCTACTTAGTTTCTAATAGCTTAATTAAGTATTACGAGTTAATTGTGTACTCTACAGAATACGTGATTCCCCTTACCTCTAATACAAGTATATAAGTAAGACTCTAACTAATCTAGGGCTCTCTCTTTACTTAGAGGAGCCTTATATATTTATAGATCTTAAACATAAAATCTTAGTCCTCTTTTACGTAAACGATATTTAAGTACTTTATTACTAAAATAATCAAAAGCTTAAACAAGATCTCATTAAGCGTCTAAATTAAGTATATAATATATATAATCTTAGAGATATTAAGTAATTCCTAAGGATTAAAGTATTACGTGATCGAAAGCGCAAAACGATCTCCTTAGTCTACAATTAATACTTTAAGAAGATCGCTCGTAAATTTAAGTAGGTAAATAGTAATTATCTAACGATGCTACTACTGTAAATTAATCTTGTCAAGTATATAAGACAAGCTTCTAAGAAACACATTAAAGTATACTAGGAGAGAGTAGGCTCCGTTTTATACACAGTAATTATTATAAGACCAGATGTTATATATATAATTGCCTTACTTTTATAATTCGTAATAAACTTTAGGCCTAAACACTTTATTATAATATATTAGCTCATTCGTTACTTATTTAGTACGCGCTTCTTAGGCATTATTTACAGTAGGCACTATAATAAAGTAATTATTATTACCTCTGACGCCTCTTTTATTAATAATATAAAGACACGACGATTATCCTAAGGTTACGTAATCTTTTTATTTAATAGGCCAGTGATTTAGAAAGTATTAAGACAAGTAATAATTACTACTTTAATAATTAAAGTAGAACTACTTATATTAAAGTATATAAATAAAGAAATTATAACTCTTTAACGCTTTTTTAAAAATCTAACTCTTAATTTAAGTAAAACGTAAGAGATTTTATATAATAATTAATAAACTATTAAGCTCGTTATAAATAATACTAAAAGGATCGCGACAAAGTTACGTTATATTAATATTTATAATATATAATTAAAGTAAAGGTATACTCGTAAATCCTTTAAAGTAATATATCTTCTAACTATTAATATACTTATTAATAGTCTTACGAAGAATTTATCTCGCTAGAAATTCGAGCTTTTTAGAGCTCTCTTAAACTTTAGTAATTATAAATCTTAAGTTAAAGAGCTTTAAATATATTTATTAAAAGTATATAAAGAAATTCTATATTATTTTTTATTTATAAAAACTTTTCTACTTAATAAATTAAGTATCTTTATAGCTAGAATATTAAAAATCTACCTAATTCCACTTAAATCTTATAGTAAATCCGGCTAAACTTAATTAAAGATCTTACAAATCTATAAAAAAAAAACTTAACTAAAACTCTATATAAAAACAAAAAGATCCCCGTAAACTTAACTAAATCCTACTCAAACGTAAAGCTCTTTAGACCGAAGTATATTAGTTATGTTTTTAAATATATTTACTATACTTATAGACTTTTTACGCTTTCTTATAACTCTATTAACTTTAGTTCTAGCCTTATTATTTGAGTTATCCTTCTTATTATACTTAGGAGGAAGACGGCGCGAAGAAGAGGGAACGATCTTATTAGCCTCCTCTTTAGAGCTCGAAGACTTACCTAAATAATCAAGGAGGGTCTTAATAGTGACGCGATACTTCTTAATAGACTTAAAATAATTAGCTTAATAATCGCTAATAAGTTATTAGAAAAGGAATTTATATACCTTTTAATCGTCGGCATTAATGGCGCGGATTAATCTCTTACTATACTTTAAAAGATCGTTAGTAGTAGGAGAATATAAGTGGCCACTAGTGCAATTAAAGTAGTAATTACTAGCCGAAGTAATGTTTATATAATAGTGTCCTTGATCTCCTTTACCGTAAGTAGTAACTCGGATATATAATAAATAAAGATTAGTAAATTCGCGGCCTATAATATTATTAGTATATACTTTAATACTCGATTAATAAGAGTAAGATTTAAACAAATAAAAAGAAATATATACTACGAGTTCGTCTCACTAGTAAAGGTCCCTTAGAACTCTTACGAGACTAATAAGGAGAAGTAAAAACACTAACACGTTTACGAGATTAAAGATTAAGAACTTTATTTAATACTCTCTTAAGAGTCTTTAAAGTACTAATAGAAACTTAAATAATTATCTTAAATAATATACGAGTAACACAAATAAAAAGCGAAGACTTTAGTAAGGAGAGGCGAATAAAAGCACGACAAGAGCGGCGAGGGACAAGTAAGATATTATCGTCGAAGTCGAATACGTCTATAAAATAAAGGGGATCGCTTAAGGAGACAATAGAACAAGAGGATGTAAAAGGAGTAAAAGAGGCACTACTAATAAGCTTATCCTTATTATTATTAATCTCGCTAAAGATATCCTTAAGCTTATTATTATTGTCTTCTTAAACAAGAAATAGTAAGGCAGATGCTTTTATAGTAATCATTTATTACTTAAAGAGTTAATTTAATACTCGAAAGTAAAAGGGTAAGAGATAAGGGTATAAAAATAAATAATTAAAGATAAGGAAATAAATACTTATAACTTAGAGTCTTTAGTAACGTTATTTTTACATAACTTCGCGCTTTATATTAGAGCTACCTTCCTCGCGAGTAATCTAGTAATTCATTCGATTAGTGAGAGCCCTAAAACGTTCTTGTGGACTCTGCATGCTTGGATAGATGGGTCTTAAAAGAAGTAGATTTGTTAAGTATCTTAGAATGCTCGATAATGAATTTAATAATATAAAAGAAAAGGAAGGGAATAAAAGGGCAAATATAAAGGTATATATTAGTGTTAGTAATACTAGAAAAGGGTTGTTTTTAATAAGAAAAGAAGGCAGTATTTATAATTATAGGCGGAAGGCTCACGATTATTAATCGCGCGCACGGTCCACTAATTAATACCACCTACTAAGTAAGTGGAAACCTCTACACTAACCCGACGTAGCTCAACCAATCAGAGTATTAAGTACTACTTCTTAACTTAGACGCAATCACCAGCGACGTCCAATTAATTAATCAACACCTTAACCGCACCTGTCTCACTACGGATCAGGCTATTTGTCCTATAACAAGATCTCAGCCCTATAATCTATAGATCGTACTCTCTTTCCGGAAACTTTATTTTATATCTTTATATTTATGATTTAAAATAGACATATAAATACTCTTATGTTTATAGTACGCCTTATTTACGTACTCTTATTTAATGTTTAAGATCTTAATACGGCGACCCGTGTTATTATTTATTTTTTAAGGGGTACGCGTTTATTAAGGAACGAGCTCCCGATTACGCGCTTAGCTATGTATTGTACTTTCTTTTTGTCATAACTCACTTGACGACTATATAATAGTCTTAGTTAGTTTTTTCTAGAGCCTTATTTGTTTACCTAGAGTGTATATAAGGCATCTCCTGATCTCTTTAGTGCGCATTTTAATAGCAAGCTTAACGTCCTTATAACTACAGCTTATTATAGGGGTATATCGCGCACTAGCGCAGTTCTTTAGTCTAATGTATACTTACGTAAGCACTCCAGGTATATAAACCTAGTCTCTAGCTCCTCTCTTCACGAGGACAACGCTTAATTTAATCAATCTTTAAACACACTTTCTAGAACCTCATCTAATCGTAGAATCTTTTAAACCCCTGAGCTAATACTCGTCTTCTGCACGTCAATTTTACTTTTAAAAATAATAACTCTTATTTATATTCTAGTATAAGGATTACTTAAATAAGAAATAATTGCAATTTGTCGCTGTGTTACACGTATTTTATTTAAATCCGAAACTTCCGTTTTTTCGCTATAAAGGCTGTATTAAAGTATGATTATTTATTATGATTCTCGGCTTACTTTATCTAACTATAAATATTGCATTCAGGCTTAGAAATTAATACGCATATATAAAAGTATCATATTAATTTGATTGAAAACTATTAAATATGCGGAGCAGATATTTCCAGCACCCCCGCTCTCTCTTCCACACACCGAAGCTATTAATTTAAAGCTAATGAGATCATTTTGCACGCTCACACTCAAGGAAGTTTTTGCTTTCTAATCCTTTTGCTACATTCCAACATGTGGAAGTCAAAACCAAGCCATTCATATAGAAACATTACGCGTATTTTGTTTCCGAGACTAAATCTTCGGGCGCGTTCTGCCTTGACCTTCTCTCTATCTTACTGGTACAGCTCCTCGTCGACGTAGATATCCTCGAATATGTTTTGGTGTTGGGCCGGTGTTGAATACTTCTGTGCCGGTTCCTCTGACGGACTGGTCAACGGCGCCTTCACCGGATCTACTGAACTCTCCGAGTCGTATAGACCGTCATCGACATATTCGTCACTGAACATGCTCTGGTGTTGGACCGGACCTTCCGAATGTTTCTGTGCATGCTCTTGCACCTTACTCACCAGCGGAGCATGACCCAGAATTGGCAAACCCCCCGCCGCAGCATGAGGCAGGGAAATCCCTCTCCGCAAGCAAAACGCCTCCAGCAGCTCTCTCGCCCTCCTCCCTTCCTCTTCCCCGGGCTTCCCCTTTCTCCCTGTATCAGATATAGCTCCAACCTGATATGATGTCGATGTCGCCTGGCCCGTATGCCGCCATGGAGTGTGCGTTCCGAGGGGAGGTGAAAGTGGTCGCTGGGGCAGTGGTGCAGCCATAGGGGAGCATCTGAACGCCTGGCTCGGAGCGAAAGACTGCACGGCTTCACCAAGACTCCCCCCAGTCTGTGATACAGAGCCTTCTCCAAAGCTCCCACTGGTCTGCGAGATGACACCTCCCCCGATTGCACCACCAGTACTGGCATAGAGCCCACCACCTACGGGACCACCGGTATGGAATACCCCCAAAGGCTCGCAGACGCGTGGGGTGATGGCCTGGCGTAGGAGGAGTAGCTAGGTATCGGTACCAGATCCAGACGGCCATCTGGTATCGTGTGCGGATTCCTCATGTTTGCAAGATCAGCGAATGGAGATGCACATTGGAGCACAGCTGAGGCTGTCTGTTTGGCCTCATATACGAGCTTCGGAGTTGGTTGATCTACGGCTGCTACCTCAGGAGTACCACCGGAATAGAAGCCGGCCTCTCTATGGACGGTGGGTTTTGAGATCGATTTCAACACAGGATTCGTAGCTTGTCGCGGTGCTTGGGGCGTATATTTAGATGTGGTCTTGAGTGCAGCAACAGTTGGTACAGGTAGAGGTTGAGACGTCGCTTTTGGTGTGGAAATAGTATAAACCGGCACAGGATGAGGTACTATCTCTCGTGCGGGAACTGAAGCTTTACGCGGCGGTTGAGATTGGCGGTCTACTCCGAGTTTGATTCTTGACGAAGATGGCTGTGTGAGTTCAAGAGGTCTCTTCAGTACCTTAGATTGATCTTCGTCCTCTTTGGCATCAACTAGTTTCGGCGTTTCCTGGGTAGTTTGGGGTTTGGGCCGGGTTGCTGCGACTGTGGATGTAAGTACTGGAGGGGGGGGGGGTTTCTGGACCGTTGCCTCCTGGCTATTTGGTATACTTGAAGCTGTCGTAGTGATATTCGATGTCCGAGAAAAGGAGGCCTGTGCTGGTACCTGATGAGGTACCGTCTTCTGAGGAGCGCTCCAGAACGGTTTGTGAGGTTTCGGTGCGATCTCATTCTTCTTTTGCTTCACCTTCTCTCTTAACCGATCCAGTGCTTTGAATAGCGTAGGCATTTCGAAGATCTGGATACCTCAGTTGGCAGAGGTAGGACATGGGGTACGAGAAGCTGAGCGAAGAGAAGGGTGGCAGAGGGTGTGAACGAGGCGAAAGAATGGCGGAAATGATGGGAAAGAAGGGGGGAGGGAGGGCTGTGAATGTCTTATCAAGGTGGTAAGCAACCAATTAACTGGTCAAACATTAATTATCCCACACACATTGGGTACGGACATCGAAACACAATCTCTGAGTGTCAATAACGCTGCCTTTCGCCAGTGCGGAAGAATGGTTCCCTTCCCCTCCTGGTTGTCTCCGCTCCCTTACATTAACCTGTACTCCCAGTCTAGTTGTGATTGACATTCGGTGGTAACGTCTTAAAACTGTAGCAGCCAGTAAGGACTACGTGCTCCTGGATAGATTGGCCCATCGCCCCGACGCCTTGCAGCAAACCCTGCAACAACAGGTCACAATCAAGCATCAATGAAGCTTCTTTATGCTTGGCTCTCTTGGCACTGGGCGGGAACAGTGGCTTGGCTGCGCCCTTCGCGCCCCCCCTCCCCCGCGGCGAAAATTAACAAATAGAAGCTCGTGACAGAGACGTCGCCCCTCACCTGGCTTATCCTAGCTTTCCTGGCCCGCAGGCGGAGCTCGGCGACGTGTAGCTGCCTGGCCCTCGCTCTCGGAGCTCTTCTCGTGGTAATTATAACTGTTGGGAATGCTGGCTTAATCCGTGCATTTCGAAGCTTGTGCCGTCCGTATTAATAGAGATAAACAAATAATTCCGCAGGGCTGAGATATCGTTTTTGAACCCATCACTCACACGAGACTGTAATGTGTCATCTTTGTCGTCATCACCATGACCAGCATCGTTATTAGCATAGTTATCGTCGTTGCTCCTTCTGGTCTTATCGCGAGTTTCTGTGCTCGCGTCAACTTCGAAGCAGAGCCTGGGAAATTCCTTGCCAGTCATAAAAGCTCATAAGGGATAGCAAATCGGCAGCTGATCGTCTGATCTCACAGGGGCATTGATGAGTCAGCTTGGACCCTTTGCCACTCACCAGGAGCATGTTTATCTACAAAGCAGGCTAAGGTCAAGAGCCCTATCACTACAGCGGATAAGCAGCTGGTAGTATTGTAGAACAATCCAAATGAGCTAAACCTCAGCCGCGATGATAAGGAAGTGACTGGATCTAAGGCAAAACTGAGGCGTTGCGACAATTTGAAGAACTCAAAGCAGTGAAAGCGTCGCAGAAGCTGCTGAATGGGCTACTGTCCAAGTCACAGGAAGAAGCTCTTACAAAGCATTGTATTGTGCCGCAATACTTAGCTCTCAGCTGGGACATTCAGGATCTCAAACCCCAGAAGACCTGGGAGGTCGGGTATCTGCTATGGCTTTGATCCTATCCCAACTCAGCCCTATGAACCACCTGTTCCGTAACGGGGACTTCCACAAGCATATTCCCACCAATTTCATTTTTCGCCATCAACCCCTGTCCAAAAATCTCTGCCACTGGATTCCCGCCCAATTCTTTTCCCACCTGTGACTCTTGTCCAGCTCTTGCAGCAGTTTTGCGGATTTGTTTTCGTCGCCAAAGCCAAAACAAAAGTCCTGCTAACCCAGCGATCGCGGCAATTGCTATTCCGATTCCAATACCGATTGATGCTCCAGTAGAAAGCCCCGATGAATGTTTGCTTGAAACTGAAACTGTAATTGATGGGGAGGATGTGCTGCTACTAGAGGTACTTATGTTGAGCAAGCCTGCCGAGGATGTCGAAGTGGCCTGAGTTGAAGTGGGGAGGGAAGAGGATGGGAGCGGTTTCGGGGAGGATTGGGAAGTCGATGAGGGGCTTGAGGATAGCGTGCTGATTGAAAACGATGGAATTGGAGTTGTCCCAGCCGCGGCGTTGCTAGATATTGATTGAGTGGTTGAGTCTGTTTGCCCAAAAGCATTCAGGGTGACGGCGAAGGAGGACGGCCAGGCGGAACCTACTCGATATTTCTCAGACTAACTTTGCAATTGACAACTTACGCAGAGACATGGAGATCAGAACAAAGTGAACTAACCACACAGGGTACTATACCATCCGTACATAGACGTGGAATTTTGAGAAGAGCAGTCCTTGCTAACGCAAGTTTGGACGAAGGGGCCGCCCGGCGCGGCCCCCAGGACAGAGCAGTCACATTCGCCAATGACGCATATGAAGCGGAAATAGAGGTTTTCCATGCTCTGGATACATTCTGACTGCGGCAATCGTTAGTCTCCTCTCCCAATCGAGGTATGGTGGATCTATTACTCCGCATAATGGAGGGATATCTTGTGAGGAGACAAAGCCACTGGTCGCTAAGAAGAGAATGCCAAGACCAAAAGGGGACAACATGATGAAGTTGCTGACGGGGAATGATTTCCTCGCAGGACTGGATGTTTGAAGTTAACGAAGCAGTCGCGAAAAATAAAATTGTGGGGGGGTCGTCCAGATGTCTTGTGTGAGTCAGCAGTTGAGCCTTGCTCATGAGCTGCCCCTGCAGTAGAATCAATAGTATGTCTTTATTATTCTTCCAATCATCTAGGGCACAATTTCGGGAAGCACCCTTAATTAAGATAAGACCGAGGCACCACAACGGGGATGTCATAAATACCCCGCATTAGAGTACCAATCAGCTCTTGAAAAAGGTGGCTGGCAATCTCCGTTCTCCATGGACCGAGAGAACCACAAGATAAGGAAACAGTTCGCGAGGGTGCGATGCTGCTTACTTAATCAGCGGTCAGAAAAATGGTACTGTGACTTTGTGAACTGCACGTTCAACCGTTTACTCTTTGAGTCAAGTGTAGCGAGGGCCTACACTTCTATCTAGGCGTTCACCCCTTTGAATATCAACTGTTTATGCGGATTTTCCTATCTAAAGGAAAAAGGCTGCGAACTGCAAGACCAGGGCTCAAATGAACGTATTACAGCAATTTAAAACCCTGCTAAGTTACTATTGCTTACAATGCGACACCAGTTTTGCGATCGTTAGTTCGGAGGTTCTGCTGGAGGAGTACCTCACGAACTGAAGTGGAGAGTTATCCAAGATCTAAAAGCTGAAATACGAGCTGCCTTTGGTGTAGATTGGAGAATTGGGGAACGATGGTGTAAGGCACAAGTCAACGAGGGCAAAGTTACTCAACGATTTGAAGATGACGAGATGTCCTGCTTACATGTAATTGGGGGTTTGTACGAGAGCGATTGTGGGTTTCTTGCGGGGTGTATTGCCTAGTTGCTGAATTGTTCGGCTTCTTTTGTTACTACAATACTACTATGAGTAGACCGTTAAAGTTATCCTTACTCAGTCCGACTGCTTCACCCTTGGTGCTACAAGCTTCCACAGATCCCGCGTACCTTATCCATAAGATAGGCCATAGAACTGAGTGTAGGAGGTTGTGTTCAATCCGATGCCAGACGTATTCAACCCCGGGTAGATTGTGTCTCCAATAGAGCCCGAGTCTGACATCTTGAGAGCACGGTTGTAGGGGTTGTATTTCTTTAGGGTTTCTAGTGATCGAATGTAGGAATCTCGGTATAGAAACGCGCTTAGGGCAGGAACATGATCCGTGTACTGCTATAAGAAGCCAAAGGATTAATGACTTCAATCGACTCGGCATGAATTCCGAAAATTGCAACTGTAGTAGTACTAGTCAGGGTCGAGACAATGCTCACGAGGATGAGGAAGCTTCGTATCGGTGTAAATTTCCCCCGCATTATCTGTTGTAATCCGCGTAGCGCGGATAGAGGGCGCAGATATATGGCCAAGGCACCGGTTCTTGTCAGGAGCCCCCGTCGTTTTAGGAGGTCATCATAGCTGGCAAATCCCCCTGTTAGAAATAACCCAACTGCGATGCCAAGGATAGTGCATCCCACTTTGCACCTGCTTTGGTCCGCCTGGATAACGTTGAACCCGCTCGTTGAAAAGCCCCCGACCAACAAAGGCACCTTCGTGACATAGACTCCCAAACCAAAATAGCAACACAGAGCGCTGCCAGGAGATTGGCTAGAAGACAGGTAGGGAAGGCACATTAGTGTGGTAATCTTACAAAGTGAGAAGTTTGGCGATTGTCAGCTGAGTCTAGCGAAAGCTTGTTTGAGTCTAGTGAAAGCTTGTTTGCTCAGCCACATTGGCTAATGCAGTCGTTCGGGTGCAGCTGGGTTAGACAGAATGGTGGCGGTAAGTCCCCACCCCCCCCCCCCCCCCCTCCCATTCGGGCCACCTCGCTTAGCACACCGTTATTTTCATCTACCTACCTTTAATAATTAATAATTATTTCAATCTCTTATCGATTTTCTTGATTTTTGGCATGCGAATTGAGACGACAATAAAGTCAAAATATACTAAGTATAATGTGCTTGAAGCAATTAATGCGGTCAAAAATGGCAAGTCTAAACGATGCGCTTTAATTAAGTGGGGTATTTCAAGGTCTATTCTTTAACGCCGTATTTATAACCTAAACACCTATTAAAAAGCTGCTAGTCACTTACAAAGGCTACCCCTGATGCTAGAAGACCGTTTTACACACTAGATTTTGACTTAAGAAACACTAGGGTTTAGTATTACTTATGCGCAAGTACGGCTTTTTGGGGAACGACTTTGTGTACTTTAAGGGGATACTCGTCTACTCGGAAAACGATAGATTTTTTAAGCGGAATCTTATTCTTAATACTAAGAAGTAATATTTATTAATTTTATACGCGTTAATAATATAACTACTAATATTATTAAGCCTTAGTTCTATAAATTAGAGATTCTAGCTATTAAGGTTATTTTATTTAAAAATTAATAGAATATAAATGAAACAAGAATTATAAAAGATTTTAGAGTTAATAGCTTAATTATTAAGTCTTTAAGTGTAAGATGTAATTAATTTTTATATATATTATTACTTAAGTGGAGTTAATATAAATAATAGTAGATTAGTGTTCGAGTTGATTTGAGGAGATAATTATTTATAAGTAAGTTTAAAGTATCAAAATTAAAGTGTTCTTAAGTATTAACTTATTAATTTATTTAGGGAATAATTTAAAATAAGAAAAATATTATTTATAAATAAAAATCTAAAAGGAAGGTCTAAAAAGGAAGGAGTAAAGTAAATTATTACTTATAAGATTAAGTTAAAAAAGGAAGTCGCGACTAAGCGATAACTCTTAAGGTAAGTAAGTAACCTTTACTTTATAAATAAGAGCCTATTTAAAGTCGCGAGATTATTTTAGAATATTAACTTTAAAAAATGCCGAGCTGGGGTTTAAGTAAGCCTTAATTTAGATTTTTATAGTAAATTATATAAGTATAAAGGCAACTTACTTTATTAAAGACGAATTTAGTTAACCTTAGATATATATATATAAATTATCTACTCTCTTTTATTTATAAATATCTTAATATTCTATATATATTTACCTTATGTCGAACCTCTTATATTATTACTTTTTAAGTATGTCGTTACTTAATCTCAATGACTATAATAAGTGCACTTACCCTTAAACTTTATTAATCGACCTGCCTTTCTCGTTACTTTATACTCCTCGTAAAGTAAAATAACAACTGTCCGGAATTAATACCTAATGTCCTTTCCTGATTTCTAAGTAGTTTATTTAATATTTTATTAGTATTATATTATAATAATCTTATTAATACTAATTCTAAATACGAAGAGGTACTAGAAAGTATAAAAGGAGTTTTTATAATTTCGGCGATCTTTATATAAAGTCTTAATATTATAGTAATTAAGCTTCGTATTTATACTTAATATAAGTAATCTCTTCGCAAATTAAGTATAAGTATTAATAATAGTCAGCTTATTTTTACACTTAATACCCTTTTCGTCTTAGTGTTTTATAAAAGAGGGAATTTAAATTAACGTAATCTTATAAATACTTGTCGTTATTAAAATAAAGGGTGTCTTAAACCAGTTGCCCTAATTTACGTGACATTTGAAGGCTTTATTACAGTCTTTAATAGAGCTTAGTAAGAACTAAGAGGTAAAGAAGAAGTTAATTGTGTTATCGTTAATTTTATATTTACTTATTTAGTCTTATACTCTTAATAATAAACTATTTCTGTCTTTAATATTAGTAATTAATTCTAATATAAGTATTTAAGGATACTCTTTCTCTTCTTCTTTAAATAGAACTACCTTAATTTTTTTTCTGCCAGAGATAATTTATTTTATTTTATTAAAGTCGTAAGAGGAGTGATTCCCTGTGGAGTCTTTAGGAAGTTTTGCGAGTTATTAATTAACTTACTTAGTTTTAATTTATTAGAGTAGCGAAGTAAAATACGCTAAACTTTATTACTTTATTAAACTAATAAAAGCTTAAATTACTTTGTGATTCTCGCTTATTATATAAGGAATAATAGTCCAAGCTTTCGCTTCAAATTAATAAGGATTACGAAGGGAAAAGGAAGGAATTAGGGATAAAAAAGTAAAAAAAGTATAAAGGTTTAATTTAATGTATTATTCGAATATATAAGATTAATATAATAAAAGATAATTTCGTCGTTAAGTATCTCGCCTTATAATAAAGCCTTGCGAAAAAAAAGGAAAAATAAGTTAAGACATAAAGAAGAAAAATCTAAAAGAATTAGTAAATAATTTATAATAAAGTAATAACTGGAATATATAAAGGCTAATTAGACGCTTACTTAGTTGTTTTGTGATAACGAGGCATATTAATAGAGTTTAAATTAAGGCTAATAAGTTAGTTTTTTTTATTAATTAAATCGAAGCTTAATTTATTAGTCCACAAGTCCTTACTAAGTATACTTCGGTCTGAAAAGGGGGTGCGGGTCAAAGTCAGGGGTCAGAACCTAGCCGGACTGGTTTCGGTGAACATTCGGTGGGGTTTCGTAATATATAGTCTAGCTCTCCTCGCACTCTCTTAAAAAAGACACAGATTTTTTAACTATATATTATTTACTTTATTACTATACTCGCATTAGAATATATTTGCATATACGGCGTGGTACATAAACCGGTACTGCACTGACATAATCTATAAGTATATTTGAGTTTTTGTTATTCTTAGTAAAAAGTAGAATGAATATATTAACGCAGTTTAGTTTTAGTTAATAAAATGTGAGTTAAAGATTTTAATAATATTAATATATATTTAAGGAAAATTATTTTAATATATTACTATATTAATATACTAAAAGGTAAATAAACGTAAAAAAGGCGATATAAGGGTTTATGCGCGATTATTTTAGTATATTGCTATACTAAAATAATGCGGCCGGCGTATTATCCTTACAATCGCGGTATAAAGAAAACTAATGAGATATTTAAGAAATTATTATAAATTAATAAAACTCTAGTGTACGTAAGACTTAAGTACTTTTACTTATTTAACTAATAAACGCAATCTTATTTATTAATTTCTTATCTTTATCTTGAATTACTTTTGTTTTTTCTCTTTTAAAATTAATATACTTAAAACAATACTTTACTTTATAAAAAAGATATATTCTTAAGCGTTAAAGCTTACGCTATATCGCCTTTCTTAATTTTTATAATAATATCTTCTTTACCTTTTTTATTATTATTCTTCGAGACTATTTCTTAACTAGCCTTTAATCTTATCTCTTATTACTCAATTATACGAACACCTCGAAAGTTAAATTAATTAAATCTACGAAATATTTATATTTATCTTATATTAAACTAAACGAGCTTACTCTTACTATAAATATCTTTCTTATTATTATTAGTACTTAAGATAATCTATATAATTTCTAAATTAAAGGAAAGGAAGTAACACGTTAACTTTATTATAATATTAAGTATAAGAAAGTAATAATATTAAGCACGATTTACGTAATTATAAAAAACGAATATCTTTAAGCTATATAAATTTACAAAAATAAGGAAATAATAAGCGATTATTTATACTTCTTTAACTCGCGGTTTTTTCTTTACTTAATTATAAAATATAAGAACATAAGAAATGTTACTTTAACTTTGGTCTTTTTTAATAACTATTAATCGTTAATTTATCGATATTATTTACAATTTTAATTTTATACGTATATTACTTATTATTATTATTAATATTTAAATAATAATATTTATATTAGTTTAAATAATAGAAAAAAGAAAACTTTCGAGTGACAAAATATCTATTACTTAATAAAATATAATCAAAAATTAAAATAATAATATTTATATTATTTACTTAATAAGAGGGAAAAAGCTTTCGACTAATAAAATATTATTAAAAAGGTTAAAATAATAATATTTATATTATTATATTTAATAAGAAGGAAAAAGCTTTCGGGTAATAAAATATCTATTATTTTAATAAAATATTATTAAAAAACTTAAAATTATAATCTGGGCTGTGGTGTTGGCCCCCCCGGGTTTAGCGACCGCTGCATGCGGCAAGGCGCGGGCACGGGCCCGGTGGCGCTTTCGCGAGGTATAAGAACCTTTACCTATCCCCTCCTCGACCTTTATCCTTCTTTCCCCTCCTCCCTTTTAACACGCCCACACCGACTATAACCTCCTAGGTAGCCCCTCCTCGCATCACATCATGCGCCGTCGACCCCTCTCGCTCGGACTCGCCCTCGTGCACTAGTGCCGGCGTCACCGCCCCCTAAAGCTGAGACCGAGACTCCTAGTAGCGCGAGCGGTTAGGAAGCTACTATCCCCTTGTCGCGCACTAGCGCAGTTCTTTGGTCTAGTGTATACTTGCGTAAGCACTCCAGGTATATAAACCTAGTCTCTAGCTCCTCTCTTTAAGAGGATAACGCTTAATTTAATTAATTTTTAAACACATTTTTTAAAACCTTATTTAATCGTAGAATCTTTTAAACCCCTAAGCTAATGCTCGTCTTTTACACGACAATTAAGAGCCACACTTATCTTATTTAAGCTACACGGCGTATTCGTAGAAGAACTTTTAGTTAATAAGTTCTACAATTATTTAACCTTTACTTTTAACTTTATAATTATATATCGATTACTTAATATATCTTCCACAAGCATTAACGAACCTACTAGGCTCCTATTGTCTAAGATCTTATATAATAAATTAGAAGATTAGCTAATATAGTTTGTATACTTTACGCTTATAGTAAATATACTCGGACTTTAATTATACGTCGACCTTAATAAAAAAGATATTACGTCTTTATTTAAAATCTTTAACACTACTCCTCTAACTACTAAAAAGCTCGTAGAGGAAGCTAATGCCAAAAACAATATAAACTACTAGCTCTTTATATATACTTATAAAGAATAACTTAAGACCTAAGTAATAAATAATTAAGTAGTAATTCTGGGAAACGCTAGAAGAGCTCCTGGATCCTCGAGTACTATCCCATGGTGTGGCAGTACGGCTTTTAGCGCCGTTTTCAAAAGAGACCTCTCAGCTCCAGCCTCACAACTCACCACCCTTTGCTTTAAAAGACTAATTTGCAAGAGAGCTATTATTATTTCGAAGTAAAGGTATCATTTTATCTAATTCTTTTTGTTCTACTAGCTTATTTGCGCTCAATGAACTCATTTCAGATTTTCACGCTAAAAGCCGTAAGCGAACTGCCACACCATGGGATAGTAAGTAGTATAACTACTGTTAGCTTAAGTTCTAAGGGCGGAGGCAATTAAACGTTTACGCCTTTAACCCTTAATATAAAGGGGAACTTTAGAATATTTAAACCGCTCTTAACGTTACTAATAAGGCCTAACCTTATAACCCTTAAGTTACTCTAAAAGTAAGTAGAAGCTAAGGCCAAAGAGCACGTCCTTTAAAGTATAATTTAGTAGTCCTAAGCTTCTAACTACTTTAAACTTTATGACTAAATTAAGAGAAGTATAATTAAGTAATTCTTTAGTATTATAGTAGCTTAAGTAATGTAAGAAAAGCGCATAAATATCCAAGTGATCCTTCACTCTCTTAAGGAAGTACTTTATTAAACGGAAATATCGATTTAAACTTAGACATAAAACGACTACTAGGAATCCCTTAAAACTAAGGGGAAAAGTAACCCTCGCGTATAAATTATATCTTACTAAGAGCTAATTTAGAAAGCTTAATTATATAAGGTATTAGACGTAAAAAGAACGATTAATATAGTTAATTTTTTAATTACAATAAGAAACTTTAATCGCTTATAAGTAAAGCGTTAAAATAAGAAAATTTAAGAGTATAAAACTCTTAGTCTTCTTCCTTCTTATACTATTAATTAACTAGCTCGTTTCTTTTACGCTAATAAATCAAGTCCTTAATACTAAGCTCCTTTATTAGGCTATAAAACCCGAGGTTATAGATACTTCGCTACTCTTAATAAACGATCGTCTAATAATAAAGCGACCTTAAAAGGTAATAAAGATACTCGTAAACCTTTAAAAGGGAAATCCCCTAAGAAGTTATATCCTTACTAGAATAATTGGACTTATAGATAGAGCCCTTTAAATTATACTTGATTTTAACTTATTATTTATAAAAAGGTTTATATAAAAAACCTTAATAAAAATATTAGACTAAATCCTTTAATAAATAACGCTACAGTAATGTAAATCCGACAGCGCTTTACTAGTAGTAAATAAAAGGGACTATAAGACTAAATTAAATTAAATAAACTAATACTTTAAGCTACCTAAAGACGTTATTAAAAGCGCTAGTAATAAGGGCAAAAGTAAGTCTACGTTCCTTAGAAACATCTTAAATAAAGAGGCAAAGAGCGGCACGTAAGCACAAGTAATAATTGTTCTAAGTCTTATAAAAGATTACTAACTTAGTGTTTACTTTATATAAGACTTAGCCTACCCCTTGTCGTCAAGTACTCTTCTTAATAACTATAGTACAACTAATTTAATTAATAATCGTTCGCTTTTAGAACTAAGATTATTTATTAAGTCTAAACTAGAGGATATTATAAAGTATAAAAGCTCTTAACTTTTAATTATAAAACACGGAATTCGCGTCATAAAGGAGTCTCTTAAAAACTCAAATAGTAAGTTATTTAATTTAACCCTTTACGACGTTATTATTATAAAAGGATTTTATATTAATATTATCTCTAAAGCTTGTCTTTATAACAGCGGGCTTTAGTACTATAAAATAGACTATACTTTACGCTAAAAAGAAGAAAACGATCCTATAAGGGACTACTTAATTATATAATAATTAATTCACAAGTAAAACCTTATATTCTTTAAATTCAATAAGCTTTTTGTTAGATTTTGACTTCGGTAACTCGTGCCGATTCTACGCTAGAGAACAGCCGAAGTAATCTCCACTGCTTACGCGGCTCGGAAATTACTCTCGTATTCGATTACGTAGTCGAATCTTCTAGAGAAGTCGATTACGTAGTTATCGAAGCTTCTAGAGAAGCTATTATTGTGTATATAACTACCGAAGAGCCCTTATGGCTCTTCTCTCAAGCAAGCAATCTACTTTGTCTCTAATCACGTGTTCACCTACTGCGCTTCCTCTCTTCTGATTGTCCCACCTATTTTCACACTTTCTAACTATTTATTAAACTCTTGTGAGATCCCTTTTAGTGTTATAAGTACCGTAATATTTTTAACGCTTAAATAAAGTATTAGTAAATTCCATAAACTATCGCGAGAATATAAGAGACTAAAGACAAATACGGAAATATATTAACATTTATACTCTAAATATTTAAGGCTAAATGCTTTAAGAAAGCTAATAAGCTTAGCCAAGAATGTTAGGATTACTAAGGCAATAGGGAAAATTAAGTGTAAGTATTACGCTCTTATCCACGTATTTCAAGTAATCTCTAGACGCCTAATCAAGAGACAATTACTTAGACTATTTTAAAGAGTCACTTAAGATCTCTTTAATTATTTAATTAGATTTAGGAATAACTCTTAGCTCCTTTTACTTAAAGATAAGTATAGTAGACTACTCGTAAGTTATACTTTCTAAAATAAAGAGTATAATATAATCTTCGAATGTATCGAGAGCTTTAAACGCTAGGTTTATAAGTAATTCAGACTCTTAATATACAAACTAAAACACGACTAAGAAAAGGCAGTTATTACTATTTATAAGTTCACGAGATATAAGAACTAAGCTAAGAAGCTCGGAATTAAACTTAAGCTTTTACTTATCTTAACTTATAAGCTAAATAACGGCGTCGAAAGGGCTAATTAAGAAGTAATTAATAAAGGAATTAAAATAAGGCTCTTAGTAAATCTCCCCGCGAAACTAGCCATTGAATACGTAATAGGAGGTATTTACTTATATAATAGGAGCCCTAAGCGCTTGAATAATTAATAGTTACTATTAAAAACACTAGATTAGTAGTTTCGTAACTACTTTTAATAATATAATCTAGCGCTTATTACGAAACTTATTATAAATCTTAGACTAAATTAGAATAAGATTTACGTCTTTAAGTATAAAGTATATTTATTAATAATAAAACGAGCAAAAGGGCAAGAGAAAAGAGTATTTAAAGTAAATATACGTGCGTATATTAAATACTTAATAAGTTTTTATACTTTTAATATTTACAAGATCTAAGTGCCACGTCTCGACCAAATTATTGTCACGTGTAACGTACGCTTTAATAAAGACTTATTTTATACGTTAAGTTAAGAAGAAGTAATAATTATAGTTAAAGAAGCTTAGTCGATTTATAATCTTATTAAAGAAAATAAATTAATTGTAAACTAAGCCAGAATCCTAGAGAATATTGTAAGTAATAAGATTATTAAGGAAGCGACAGTTATAACTAAAAGCGCTTTAATATTACTTTTTAAGCTTATTAAGGGACTAACTACTACTTTAAAAAGTTAAAACTCGGGGGTAAAAGATACTAAAGAACTAAGTATTATAACGGGACTTTTAACTCCTAAAGTTACTTTTATATTAGACGATACGCTAGTTAAAGTACTAGTAAAGGGCAAGGAGTAGAGGTCGAGTACGTACGACCTAAGGCTTACGCTAGGTATAAAATAAGACTTAAAGGGATCGCGTCTAAGTAAGAATATATAACTCACAGATTAAGCGTTAAATATACTATAGGACTAAGCTAGAAGTCTGTCTCGAGCTTCTAGACTCGAGATTCAAATACTATTATTTACTTTAAAAGCGAATTACTCGCGAGTAAAGTTATTACTATTAGAAGAAATATTAGAAAAACTAATTAAAAACTTTAATTAAGTAACTTAAGAAGTTATAAATAAAAGTCTAAAGTAATTAACTCCTTAAAGATAAGCTTTTAGAACCTTGGACTAAAGTGTTAAGAGCTTAATTAAATGTATAAGGATAAACGAAAGTAATAATACGCTCTTAAATAAAGGTTAAGGCCGCCACGGCTTAATCTAAAACTTTAAGTACTTAAGAAAAGCTAGTAAAGAACACAAGAAAAAGAGAGAGACCGTGTAAACGAAGTAAAAGTAATAAAGTATTTATAACACTTACTATTATCTTTAAAAAACGCGCTTTTAAAAGGGTAACTTTAATCTCGGGGGTGACTTAAACCTTAAGAGTATAGACTCTAATAAACATACTTTAATTAAGTATAGTAATCTTTAATCCGAAATTAAGTAGCTTCTTTATAAGCTTATACTTAATTAATATATATCTTAAAAAGAATAAGATGATTTTAAGGAATTAATTAAGATAATATATTTAATAATCGCGGTAGCGATATAAGTAAATCGCCTATTACTAGAAGGAAAGCTCTCACTTTTTAAAGTTAAAGTTTAAGATCTTTTACTAGAGCTAAAGAAGTAGAGCGATCTTAAGAACTACTTAATAAAAAGATAATTTCTAAAAGACTATAAGTTAAAAATAAGGAATATAAACAAATATAAATACTAACACTTATAAAAGTACGATTCAAGTACTATAGATATACTCGTCCCGCTTATATAAGTCTTTAAGTACAAGCCTAATAAAGACGGATATATCTTAAGATGCCGCTCTCGAATAATAGTTCGGGGTAATTTTTAAAGTAAAGTAATAATTATATTAATATACGCTAGCACGCTCTTTATAAAGTCTTTTAAAATCACTATAGCGCTCGTAGCCTATTTTAATTTAGAAGTTAAGTGCTTTAACGTAATTAATGCCTTTATTAATATCTTAAGAAATATAGATAGTAAAATAGTATACTATTAATTTCTACCCGGTTTTTAATAGCCTAGCTAAGTATTACGAGTTAATCACGTACTTTATAGAATATGTGATTCCCCTTACCTTTAATATAAGTATATAAGTAAGACTTTAACTAATTTAAGGCTCTCTTCTTACTTAAAGGAGCCTTATATATTTATAAATCTTAAACACAAAATCCTAGTAGGCTCCGTCTTATACGTAGTAATTATTACAAGACTAGATATTATATATATAATTGCCTTACTCTTACAATTCGTAATAAACTTTAGGCTTAAACACTTTACTATAATATATTAACTTATTCGCTACTTATTTAATACGCGCTTCTTAGGCATTATTTACGGTGGGCACTATAATAAAGTAATTATTATTGCCTCTAACGCCTCTTTCGCTAATAATATAAAGATACGACGATTATCTTAAAGTTACGTGATCTTTTTATTTAGCAGGCTAATGATTTAGAAAGTATTAAGATAAGTAATAATTACTACTTTAATAACTAAAGCAAAACTACTTACATTAGAGTATATAAGTAAAAAAAACTATAGCTCTTCAGCGCTTTTTCAAAAATCTAGCTCTTAATCTAAGTAAGACGTAAGAGATTTTATATAATAATTAGTAAACTATTAAGCTTATTATAAATAATACTAAAAGGATCGCGATAAAGTTACGTTATATTAATATTTATAATATATAGTTAAAGTAAGAGTATACTCGCGGATCCTTTAAAGTAATATATCTTTTAACTACTAATATACTTATTAATAGTCTCACAAAGAATTTGTCTCGCTAGAAATTCGAGCTTTTTAGAGCTTTCTTAAACTTTAGTAATCACAAATCTTAAGTTAAAGAGCTTTAAATATATTTATTAAAACTATATAAAGAAATTCTATATTATTTTCATTTATAAAAACTTTTTTACTTAATAAATTAAGTATCTTTATAATTAAAACACTAGAAATCCACCTAATTCCGCTTAAATCTTATAATAGATCCGGCTAAACCTAGCCAAAGATCTTATAAATTTATAAAAAAATAAAAAAAAACCTAACCGAAACTCTATATAAAAAATAAAAAGGATCCCCGAAAACCTAACTAAATCCCACTTAAACCTAAAACTCTCTAAACTAACGTCTACTAATTATATTTTTAAATATATTTACTATACTTATAAATTTTCCACGCTTTCTCGTAACTCTATTAACTCTAGTATTAGCCTCATTATTTAAGTTATCTTTCTTATTATACTTAAGAAAAGGACAGCGCGAAAAAGAGGGAACGATCTTATTAGTCTCCTCTTTAAAGCTCAAAGACTTACTTAAATAATTAAGGAGAGTCTTAATAGTAACGTAATACTTCTTAACAAACTTAGAATAGTTAGCGTAATAATCGTTAATAAGCTATTAAAAAAGAATTCACATACCTTTTAATCGTTAGTATTAATAGTACAAACTAATTTCTTACTATACTTTAAAAGATCGTTAGTGGCGGGAAAGTATAAGTGGCTACTAGTATAGTTAAAGCAACGACTACTAGCTAAAGTAATATTTATATAATAGTAGTCCCAATCTCCTTTGTTATAAGCGGTAGCTTAAATATATAATAAACAAGGATTAATAAATTCGTGGCCTATAATATTATTAGTATATACTTTAATACTCGATTAATAAAAGTAAAATTTAAATAAATAAAAAGAAATATATACTACGAGTTCTTTTTACTAGTGAAAATCCCTTAAAACTCTTATGAGACTAATAAGAAGAAGTAAAAATATTAGCGCGTTTATAAAGTTAGAGATTAAGAACTTTATTTAATGTTCTCTTAAGAGTTTTTAAAGTACTAATAGAAACTTAAATAACTATCTTAATAACGTATAAGTAGCGCGAATAAGAAGTAAAGATTTTAATAAGGAGAGGCAAATAAAAGTATAACGAGAGCGGCGAGAAATAAGTAAGATATTATTATTAAAGTCAAATACGTTTATAAAATAAAAGGGATTGCCTAAGGAAATAATAAAACGAGAGGGTATAAAAGAAGTAAAGGAGGCACTACTAGTAAGCTTATCCTTATTATTATTAATATTACCAAAGACATCTTTAAGCTTATTATTATCGTTTTCTTAAATAAGAGATAATAAGGCAAATACTTTTATAATAATTATTTATTACCTAAAGAGTTAATTTAATACTCGAAAGTAAAGGGGTAAGAGATAAGAGTATAGAAATAAATAATTAAAGATAAGGAAATAAATACTTATAACTTAAAATCTTTAGCGACGTTATTCTTATATAACTTCGTACTTTATATTAAAGCCACCTTCCTCGCGGGCAATTTAGCGATTTATTCGATTAGTAAAAGCCCTAAAGCGTTCTTGTGGACTCTTAATAGTCTTAGAAGGAGTAGATTTATTAAACATCTTAAAATACTCGATAATAAATTTAATAATATAAAAGAAGAAGAAAAGAACGAAGGGGCAAATGTAAAGGTATATATTAGCGTTAATAATACTAAAAAAGGGTTATTATTAGTAAGAAAGGAGGGTAATATTTATAATAGTAAGTAAAAGGCTTACAATCACTAATCGCGCGCATAGTCCACTAATTAATACCACTTACCAGGTAAATAAAAACCTCTACACTAACCCGACGTGGCTTAATTAATTAAAGTATTAAGCGCTACTTCTTAACTTAACGCAATTACTAGCGACGTCTAATTAACTAATTAACACCTTAATTACACCTGTCTTACTTTAGACTAGGCTATTTATTTTACAACAAGATTTTAGCCCTATAATCTATAGATCGTACTCTCTTTCCGGAAACTTTATTTTATATTTTTATATTTATAATTTAGGATAGACATATAAATACTCTTATATTTATAATACGCCTTATTTACGTACTCTTATTTAATATTTAAGATTTTAACGCGGCGACTCGTGTTATTATTTACTTTTTAAGAGGTACGCGTTTATTAACGAACGAGCTCCCGATTACGCGCTTAGCTATATATTATACTTTCTTTTATTATAACTTACTGTGGCGGGGACAGCCCCTGATTTCTTTTGTCACATGACTGCGCTGGTCCTTCGCACATATAAGGAGTTAACACTTGACTACAGAACGTCAAGAACGTAACACTAAATATATTTTATTTATTAAAACCTTTTCCCTCCCCTTCTTTATTAATTCGTACTCTCTAGATATGTGATATCTTTAGATTTAATTGATCTGTTATTTATAAAGCCTAGAAATCTCCTCTAGTAGCTCGTTATATATTACCCTCTTATTGTGTGGATTAGGGTTCGTCCCTTTTATATATTTCTGGTGACTGACGCAGGGAGTGAGTTACTACTGGAGGAGGAACTAAGTAAGTATAATAGTGAGGCCCTTGTGTACTAACTTATATAAGGAGAGTTAAGAAAAACGATAATTGTTTAAATTAAGGGAGTTATTTAGTTAGTTATCTCTTAGCCCTTAAGGCAAAACGACGAACATAGAGAATGCGGACCTTTGACTTAAGGAGAACAAAGACTATTAAGGAACTAGGGAAAGCTACAAAGTAGGAGCACTTATAGTACTAGAAAATCTGTTTCCCTTAGGCTACTGTTCTGATTCCATCGTTCCGAGACATAGTGCCTAGTTACTTCGCACTAGTTTCTATTCTCAGCGAAGGTTCTAGTGTTTCTAGACGTAATTAATATTCTTTAAACACTAGGAAAAGTCGAGACTTCATAATAAAACTGAAATTAACATATTAGAGGCTTAAGTAAAGTACTGGCGAGCCTGTATTTCGGAGTGTTCGGCGAGACATAGAACTTCTAGGCTAGTCTAAAGCCTGAGTAACTTACGCTAAGTGTTAATTTCCTTACTTTATTTTCTTATTATATTTGCTTTTATTGTTTTTGTAATTTCCGTGTACGAGCCTTAAGCTTTAGGGCGTGTTTGTTTTGGTTTAGTAGTTATTAGTGTTCGCTAAGGGCTAACTAAGGAGCACGGCCTTAAACCTTCGCTAGAAGTTATTAATATTTATCTCACTTTAAAGTAAGTAAGAGCTTATATACTTTCTATTTTAAGGGAGGGGGTTTCCTTAATATTTCTTTAGTAATTAATATATTATATTTTCAGTTACTTTCTTATATTTTAATTAACGATACTATTAACTTACTTTACTACGACCTTCTTATAATAACACACGATGTCGAACAACGGAAACATTAACTACGGCTACAGTAACCTTAAGATAAGTAGGTTCAGTAATATTATAATGCCCCCTAGCTCTATTTTAACAGGAGTAACTCCTCTGTTTAGACCTAAAATCACTACTAGGCTAAGCCTTAATACCTTTATACTCTTTAAAAACATTACTTCTTAAACCTCAGAGACTTCTCAAAAGAGGAACAAGGGAAAGAAAGAAAAGCAAGGGACTAGTAGTTCTAATTCTACTAATCTTATAAGGCCACACTAATACTCCGGCCTTACCTTTACTATAAACGACTTAAAGAACCTAAAAATCTATCTTAGTTAGCCTATACTTATTGCCGGAACCCTAAATACCCCTATCTTTAATAGAATTAATATTAATAATTACTTCTGGATTCTCGATTAATACTTTATAACTTATATAGTCACTAATAATTAAGTTAAGAAAGAGTAAGTGGCTAAGTACGCTACTTAAGCTTATATATAGACTATTCGGAAGCTTTTAGGCTTTAAAGAGGGTAACTATATTAGCTTTAAAGATACTATAATTTAAGAGTACTAACGCGATAATATAGAGCGCCGCCTATATACTAATGGTTACCTTGACCGACTTAAGTATGACTTTAAGACTCTTATAGGGGACAACGAGCTTACTCCCGAATAGTGCCGCGACTTCTTCTAAGCATTTAGAGAGGTTATTATTAATTATATTAACTGTAGTAACCTCACTAACAAGTAAGCTTTTATAAGATTTATCTTCTCTCTTCCTTAGAATCTACAAATTAAAGCTATACGGGCTACTTCTAAGAATAGTAGAACCTTAAACATTAATAATATAAACTTATTTAGAAAGGTCTATTTTACTATAAAGGCTTACCTTAACTCCGAGAGGGAGTTAAGCGCTATTACTAAAGAGCAAGGCATCACTAACCGAGTATAAGGTAACACTAATAGTATTAACTTATTTATTAAGCGCTTTATACCTTAACTAACAACTTATACTATTCCGCCTTATAGTAATAGACTAGTACCCCGGCACTAGTCTGACTTTGTTAACTATAAGGACAACTTTATACGGGACGAGATTTCTAGAGTACTAAAGTAACAAGACGAGGAGTTATTTGTACTTAATTTCCTCTTTACTTTAAAGAAAGTTATTAAGAACTTAAGTAAAGTTAATATAAGAGATTTAGATTTTATTACTAAAAGATTAGAACATATAAGGATTCTCGGAGTAGTAATTTAAAGAGCCTCTAATGCCAACTTCACTACTAAGGTTAATATATTTATGTTCTTTAAAGAGGCCTAAGAGTAAGTTGCCGTCGACTATAGTACAACAAATTCGAGTTCCTTAGGGTATAATAAACGTGCTAGGGATAATTATAGTTGCCGCTAGTACATAAATTAACACTAGCTAGGTATAAGACCCTAAGAGTATTATAGCTATATAAATTAATGTTATAACTATAAGAAATAGATCGGTTTTAGTATTATCTATAAAGCCGACGACATTAACTATATTTACATTGGCCTATAATAGGAGGGGAAGAAGTCATACCCCGTCTAGTTTCCCTTAGACGGAAGGTCTAGAAGACATTATATCTTAACGCGAGTCTTAAACACCTTGTACGACCTTAACCCTAAGCGACGAGTTAAAGTAGTTAAAGAACTCCTTAAGGCAAGAAAAAAAGCTGCGCTTATTAGGGAAAAAGGAGATAAGGGGACATAATCTCCGACTGTTCTTGTTATAGGTTATATTGAGCTTATTAAAGAACTTACAGGGGACTTTAACTCGGATATTATTAGTTAATAGGACTATACTAAATACTAATTAATATAAATCTAAAATTTACTAGTGTATAACACTAATAGTACTAATTTTAAAGCTATAGTAGCTCTAGTCAAGACTAAGCAGCGAAAGGGAGCACTTAAACAAGAGCCGTATAAGACTTTAGATAAGCTCTAAGAGAAAATTAAGTCTCAATTTACTTATAGTAAACTAAAGGTACCCCGCGATATTAAAGAATTAGTCAAGTTCGCTAATATTATAGACGTTAATAACTTAGCGGAGATTAAAATAACACCGCAATAGATTTTAGCCTGTAATAAGTTTAAAGTCTCTGACTTAAGTATAAAAACGATATTTACTACGACACTGAAAACATCTTCTAAAACATTACTTATTAGTAGTATAATAAGAAAGAGAGCTTTAAAGTCTAAGGTACTAGTAATACTATTGGCTATCCCTAGACTTGTATTCTATATAACGTTATCCCGAAGTCCTCGTGTGTAAAAGGCGTTAACTTAGAATAGTTATAAGCTTAATAATATCTTAGATAAATTACTCGTATAAAAGGAGCTTCCCGGAAACCTCACGCTAAGAGAAATTATAGTCCTTATAGACTTACTTAAAACATCTTGTCTCTTTACTAAAACGATTAACTGACGTATATAAAAGGAATTAATCGCTAATATTAGTACCTTAGAGTTCGAAGAACTAAAGTTAATAGTTAAGGAAGATATTATTATATATTAAAAACTACTTCACGGCACTTTATATACTCTTTTAAACTTCTATATTACTAATATTTCTATGACTATAAACTATAAACGACGACTTAAGGAAATTAAACGGGAAGGCCTTAAGCTAAAGTATAAGTATTAAGAAGAGTATATTATAACTTATAGCTTTATCTTAAGAAATCTACTAATAGTAAAGTTTAGAATATAATAAAGACGTTAGCGACTTTAATTGTTTATATAATAAGAAGCTCTTATTAATAACTTAGTACTATGGCTTATAGTCAGCGCTATCCCGGTCTTTAGTTTAATCCTTATAGTGTTACTTAGAACTATAATACTACTTAGTAAGTGTATCTTTAGGAACCTTTCGACGAAACGCACTCGCGCTTAAGAACTATTATATACTAAAGTAGCCTTACTAGGGACAATAGCTGAGACAAGAAACTTATACTTCTCGCTAGTATTAAAGGTTATTATTATTATGTTTAGCCGAACTAAGGTTACTAATATTAGAGTTACCCTTAATACAGGAGTTAAAGTTAGTTATATGATACTTAAAGTAATTACTCTCCTGGAGCTCCTTATTACTAGAAGTTAAATTATAGCCTTAAAAATAATCACTGGAGTTAAGTCTTAATTTATTGGTTTTACTAACAATATTACAGTTGTTATAAGTAACTGCGTTGTTAATAATAGATTTTATATTATAGACGCCCCTAGCATAAAGGTTATTCTAGGCTTTCTATTCTTCTGTAAAGCTAGAGTATTGTTCTGTTATTTTAGAGACTATAATAAAAGCATTGTATTAGCTTAGTTTTAGGATTAGTAATTAAGAGATATTACTATAGTTAAAACTAACGATATTATAAAGGATACTAAGGACACTAAAGCTCTTTAGGAAGAAAACAAGATAAGTATAATCTTTTTAGAATAAACGGACTTTAAAAATAGTTATAAAGAAGAAGACTTCTCGGGAAAAGAGTAATTAATTATATATTGAGCGCTATTGTCAGTGCCTTAGAATGCTTAATTAACCCCTTATAATATAACCCTTAATTACTAAAGCTTAAGGGCAAGCTTTATAAAGGGGGGGGCGAAGTAGTACTAAGTGATAATAATAAAGGCGATACTATTCTTATTAAGTACTTAGAAAGAGAGTTTTACGTCCCGGAATTAGTACTTAATAATTTTTAATAAGAGGCAATCTTAGACATATTCCTGGAGGAGAAGTTAATTATAGAATTATTCTTTCTTAGAGCTTTTAGAGCTAGTTCTTTAACTAAAGCCACGCTTACCTTTAAATAGACGAAGAATTATAACGATCTTCTGATTAAGAACCCCTTTCAGAGTACTTAAAATACTATTGCTCGGATTAATACTATGTACAAATCGAAAGCCAAGAAAGTCTAGCTAGTTAACGAAGCCGACCTTATAAGCGACCCCCCGGGAGGGAGAGATAATTAGTATAAGAGATTAAAAGATAGAGGGACTAAGTAAGAACAGTTAAGGAAATATTAAGATTTGTTATTATTACGCTTTACTAGTATACCTTATAACTCCCGACTTACGCCGGAGAGACTAGCCAAACTTAACGTCGGGAAGCTATTATAACTTAAAGAGAGAGTTCTCTTTAATAAAATAATGATTAATAAAGAAGGAGTTATACTGTTTAACTAGCCTGAATATAGTAGATTTTATAAAGATATCTCTCCCTCAGTCGTTATTAAGACTATTAAGTACAAAGCTTAGTAAGCCTTTAACTTTCTATTGCTACGAGCTTTAGTCCCGGAAGTTACGAAGATGGTGTAAGAGCGTCTTAATAAGGGTGTTCTTGAGCTTTCTAAAGGCTTATACTAAAATACTTGGTTTTTAATAAAAAAGAAGGAATCTAAAAAATACAGACTTATTAACTTAGCTATTATATTAAATACTATTATACGAAGGGATGTTAATCTTTTACCTTTAGTAAATAAGTTCTCTAAAGAATTCGCCGGTTATTACGTTATTAGCCTCGTTAACTTATACTCTGGCTATAATTAATAAACTCTTCACAAGTCTAGCCGAGATATGACTGCCTTTTATGTTTTAAACGTAGGCTTAGTCAGGAATATAACTCTCCTTTAAAGTATTATAAACTCTATTACTTAGTTTGTTAAAACAATTATTTATATATTAAAGCTACTAATTCTTAGTGTGTTTATATTATTCTTAAATAATATAAGAGTTAAGGGATTATATATAGACTATAACTAAGAAGAAGCTTGTCCCGGAATCTAAAGATTTATCTTAAAGTATATTTAAAACCTTAATAAGACGCTAAAACGCTTAGAAAGAGTAAGTGTTATTATTAGCCTAAAGTCTTAGTTTTATTTAAACGGTATAAACATTATAAGATACGCCTGCAACTCTAAGGGGAGAGAACCTTTAGCGAGATACTTAATTAAGATTAAGAACTAGAACTTACTAAGTAACTTAATAGAAGTCAAGGTATTCTTAGGCCTTGTTATTTACTTCCGAATTTAGATTAAAAACTTCCGACTAATTACTAAGCTATTATACGTATTATCTAGAAAAGGAGTCAAGTTCTTTTAGGACCTAGAGATTTACGACAAAGTAATATAAACTTTTAAAGATACGTTATACTCGTTTTTAGTTCTATATCGGATCGATTATAGCGAAGGTACTAGAGAGATAGTTATTAGTGTCGACTTAAGTGGCATAAGTTAAGGAGGTTTCCTCGGCCAAAGAGACCCTTTAACGAATAAGATACGACTTACGAGGTACGAAAGTGGTTTTTAAAGTAAGACTAAAGCTAAGTATAATACTACTAAGCGAGAGTATAAAGGCATACTTTACATTTTAAAAAAGCTCAAAATCTAGCTCGTTAGCGTGTACTTTATTATTAAAATAGACGCTAACACCTTAATTACTTAACTAAATAGAGCCGCCTACGATTATCCTAACGCCTTACTTACTAAATAGCTTACTTAAATACGCTTGTTTAATTTCGAAGTTTAGCATGTTAAAGGCTTAATACACGTCGTTATTAATTAGCTCTCTAGGAAGCTAAGGTATACTAACGACACACTAGAAGAGAGTAATATAAACGAGGATTAAATACTTTCCGAGTTAAGAGCTTATAAGATTTACTTTATAAAATGTTGATTTGTAATCAGTGCCTCCTTACCGGCTTCCAGAACCTTCGCTTATCCGGTCATATGACCTTTCTCTTCTAGACGATTCTAAGAGTTATTATAAATCAAAATGATTTGTAATCAACTTTAGAAGGTTCTAGTAAGCTTATTACAGTGTATATATAGAGCCTTAAGCTCTTAGGTAGTCGCAACTCAAGCAATTCAATAATCACTTTAAATCACGTGTCGTTTCCTTATATTGATCTGCCAATTCCACATAGTAGCAATTCATTAAGGCAAATCAACCAACCAATCAACGTCGACTACACCTGTACGAAGTCAATACAGCTCTAGCAACCCTTGAGCTCGCCAATTCAACCAATCAAAAGCTTCCGTTACTCTTTACCGAGAAAAGAGCCTGATTCGGCAGTACTAAGTCGATATTAACACTTCAACGTTTCAACACATAAACGTTGTTACAGCTACTTATAAGAAGTAAGCTAACCCCTTTTGGCCCCTACTAACCCGATTAGGATAGCGAGGACCCGTGGCTCTTGACCCTAAGGCTAAGTTATAAGGAAATCATAACTTATAACCTCTAGACGTTATAAGCGTGCGTAGCCTCCTAGAATACGTTCTAGGACTTATAACAACTACCTTATTCCGGAGCGCCTATACTTATTAGCGACGCTAGTTTGGAAGCTAGCGCCTCGTTGTCTAATAAGGAGTGGCTGTCTAAGTTATCACTAATCTAGCACAAATTACAGCAGTAAATTCGACTATTTTAGTTGTATAAGAAGCCATCCTCGGAGAGGGTTACAACTAATTAGCCTTATTTATTTCTGTGAGATAAATCAAGCTAGTAGTTTAGGTTATTACTATAATAAATATCTCATAAGAAGCCTTGAGATATACTATTATAGTTATAATTCAAACGAATCCCTTGATAAGATAATAACTTGGCGTAGTTATTGTCTAATTACCTTCGGGGCAAAAGGGTTTATAAGACTAGACTCTAAAGAGTACTAGTAAATAGCTAGATATTTATCTAGTAAATATTAATATTTGCCAAAGGAATCAAATAAAGTAGTTACAAAAATGACTACTTATAAGGGAGATAAGTTAATCGGCAAATCTAATTACGTCGAATGGCTTAATCCGGCCGAGCTATTTTTAGAGATTAATGGCTATATGCCTTATATTAGTGGCTCGGCTAGCGCCCCTGATAAAAAGCTTTATTACAAAATCGAAGAAAAAGATGGCAAAAAGTCTTGGGGTAGCGCGTATTCTCCCGAATTAGCTGTTAAATATGAAGAAAAATTAGAGCAATTTGAGGCTAATAATCAAAAGGCCCTAGGAGCTCTAAAATCTATTATATCGCTAGAAAATCAAGAGCGATTTAAAGACAAAAAGACAGCTGAAGAGCTATTTGAGGCTATTAAGACTACCTTTTGTTCTACTAGCCTTGAGTAAATAGGTCGATATATTAATAAAATAGTCGATACTAATTATAGCTCTTATAAGAGCATAGACGAATATACTAGCGTTATCTAATCAAGCGCTATATATTTAAAACAGCTCAAATGTGAGATTCCAAAACCTGTAATAGCTAGCCTTATACTAAAAGGCCTACCTAGCTCGTTTGATAGTTTTTCGTCTCGTAAATACGAAGAGATATCAAATAAATTAGACGAAATCGATATTCAAGGTCTAATTACAGATTTAATATCTGAAGAAGCTAGAATGGGAGCTAATACAGATTTAAATGCTAATAAAGCATTTAATAATAACGGCAAATATTGCACTTATTGTAAGCAAAAAGGGCATATTAAATCTAGTTGTTCTAGATTACACCCTGAGCTAAGGCCTAATTCGAGCAATAATAATAACTCGAATAATAAGCCTAATAAAGGCAAAAAGGCTCAAAATAAAGAATCAAAGGAAACCTCGTCAAAGGCAATTATGGGGGCTTTTAAAAATAAGTCCAACAAAAACACTTTATTATTAAGTGCTTTTAATAGCCAAAACGAGTCTTTAGATCAATTAGATCAACTAGAAAATAAGCCTCAAAAATTAGGTTTATTTATAGCTTATAATAATAAGCTAGTCCTTGATTCTGGAGCTTCAGAGCATTATACGCCTAATAAGCATTGGTTGCTTAATTACAAAGCAATTAGTAATAAATCTATTACAGTTGCAAATGGCGAAATAATGCTTATAATAGGCTTGGGAGATATCCCAGTTAGGGCTAATAACGGCTTGGAATTATTAATTCAAAACGTGAATTATATTCTAAAGCTAAAAACTACCCTAATTAGCTCAAAAGAGCTTATAAATAAAGATTGGAATATTAACTTCAATAAAAATGGCGCTTTAATTAGTCATAAACTAATAAGTGAACCTATCAAAGCGAAATGGGAAAATAACGCCTATTTCCTTGAATTAGAAGTTAATGATCAACTATTAGAGCCTCTATTATATAAGGTAGACCCTTATATTAAGAATAATAGACTAAATCTATATCATAATCGTCTATTACACGTCAATAGGGAATATATATACAAAACAATCGATTGTAGTCTAGGTTTTAAGAAAATAGACCTAGGACTAAAACTAGACGATTGTAGGGCTTGTAATAGTGGTAAAATGCACTCTATTACTAATAAAAAGCCTATGACCAGCGCAAAACCTCTCACCGCCTTTGATATAGATATTACGGGTCCTTTTAAAGTTAAAGGATTAAAAGGAGAGCGCTATTTCCTGACTATTACGTGTAGAGGTTCTAGAGCTGTTTGGATTTACGCTATTAAATTCAAAGCCGATGCGTATGATATACTAGTCAAGTTTTGTAATATGATTAGTAATCAATTTGATAAGAAAATATCAAAGATATCAAATATCAAGGTATTAAAACTTGATAACGCAAGGGAATTTAAATCGGATAAGTGGACTAATTACTGCAATAATAAAGGTATTATTTGCGAATACACTAGCCCTTATTCTCCTTCCCAAAACGGCATAGCCGAAAGACTAAATAAATATATAGTCGAAAGGCTTATTAGCGTTTGTAAGGCTAAGAAAATACCTTTATTTCTTTGGCCTCAAATAATCCAAGCAATAGCTCATATAAAAAATCGTTCTTATAACTCTGTTATAAAAATGACCCCCTACGAAGCCTTATATAATAAAAAACCTAATATTGATTATATTAGAGTATTAGGCTCTTTAACTTATGTTCTTAAAAATAAAAGAGAACATAAATTATTAGAGAAATCAGATATAGGCATATTAGTAGGTTTTGAGTCGGCTAATAACTTCTTAGTCTATATTCCAAAAATTAAGACTATTATTAGCTCCAAAAACGTTCTTATTAAAGAAGACCTTATATATAAGAACGATATAACAGACAAAGACGATTATTCTGACTTTGAGATATCACTTGAAAATATTTCGAGTATTAACGAAGATATTACTATTACAAATCATAATAATAGTAATATAACCCCTATTATTCCGATTCCGGAAGAAGATTCCGACAATTATCAATCAGGGGGCGAGAATAACGATATAAATAGCGAAGACGAAGATTTAAATCGTGAAGAAGCTATATTAAATAGCGAAGACGAGGATTTAAATCCCGAAGAAGCTATTTTAGCTCCAACTAAAAAGACTAGACCTAGAATAGACTATTCTAGTTGGAAACCTAACGTTACTACTCGAAATAATACTGAAAATCAAGAATCCTCAAGTCAATTAGCTATTAAGCGATTAAATAATCGTTTAATTAGTGAAGAAAAAGAGGCTTTTTCCGTTTATAAAAACGTGAAACAGCTAGCTTCTTTAGCGCTTATTAGCTCTAAAATCGACGAAGAATTAGGTACAAACCTAATTAAGATATCTGAAGTAGATAATACTAAAATCTTAATTAAGAAAACACCTAATTTAATTATCGAAGAGCCTAAAAGCTATAAAGAAGCTATGAATTCCCCTTATAAAGACTACTGGCTAAAAGCTATGAATAAAGAAATTAGCTCCTTAGAAAATCATAATACTTGGGAAATAGTTTCTAAAGACGCTAGTAAAGCCTTTAAGCCACTAAAAACACGCTGGGTATATAAAGTCAAAGAATCACTTGATTATTATGAATTTAAAGCTAGATTCGTAGCTAAGGGATTCGAGCAACTCTACGGGTTAAATTACGTAGATACATTTGCTAGCGTAGTAAAACAAATGGCTTGGCGTCTTATATTCGCTTTAGCAGTCTTATATAAGTGGTATATTTATAAGGTAGATATGATATCAGCCTTTACACAAAGCGATATCGATATAAATACCTTATATATAATACCTCCCGAAGGAGATAATCCGAAATACGCTAATAAGCTATTATTGCTTAATAAAGCGTTATATGGCCTGAAACAGTCAGCTAGGCTATGGTTTATTACACTCAAAGAAATATTAATTAATAAATTTAATTTTCAGAGTATTATTTCTGAAAATTGTATATTAATTAATAAAGAATTACAGATTATAGTCTGTATATATGTGGATGACCTAGCTCTAATTGGCCCAAATATCAACACTATAAAATCCTTTATAAAAGAACTAAAACAGTTTTTTAAATTAAAGGATTTAGGGCTAATTACGGATTATTTGGGAATTAGTATCGATTACGATATTAATAAAGGTATAATGAAGCTACACCAAGAAAGCTATATCGAAAAAGTACTAGCGCGCTTCAATTTAACTAATTGTAAGCCTAAAAAGACGCCTATGGATTCTAAGATTAAGTTAGAGCCTAATCCTAATAAGGCTAATAAAGAGGAAATAAATCTATATCAACAAATAATAGGTTGCCTCTTATTTATTACGCTAGCTACTAGACCTGATATTAGCTACTGTGTAATAAAACTAGCTCGATTTGCAAGTAATCCTAGCGAATTACATTTAATCGCAGCTAAAAACGTACTTAGATACCTTAAAGGTTCTAAGAAATTAAGGCTAATTTATAAAAGCTCTAATAATAAGTACGTTAGCGGTTTCTGTGACGCTGATTACGCCGGAGACATAGGTACGGCTAAATCGACTAGCGGCTTTTGTTTTTACATAGCAAATTGCTTAATATCTTGGAAATCAAAGCTCCAAAGTATTATAGCGCAAAGTACAACAGAAGCCGAATATATAGCCATTAATTCGGCTATTAAAGAAGCTGTTTATATTAAACAACTCCTAATCGAATTCGGCTATTATATGCAAGATAAATTCCCTGTATATACTGATAATAACGGCGCTCTCTTATTGGCTAAAAATCCTCAATTCCATGAGAGAACCAAACACATAGCCGTAAAATATCATTATATAAGAGATTTAATTAATAAGGGCATTATTGACCTTATTTATATAAATACTCTAAATCAAAAAGCCGACGGCTTTACAAAGGCACTCGATAAGCCTAAATACTCGGAATTTATTAAGCATTTAGAGCTCGCTTAATAAAGTAAGCTTATAAGACTTATAAGAGTCTAGATTGGATAATAATCCTTTGTTTACTTAATTTACTAAACTTAGATTAAGTTATTAAGCTTAAATTTAAAAAGAGCTTAAATTATTAATCTAGTTTAAGTTATTAAGTGAACATCTAAAGGAAATTAGATATCTAATGGAGATTAGATCGTTGTTTCCTAATAAATTATAAGAAATCTGATTTAAATCTAATTCTTATAATATTTAAGGTTATAAAGGGTAACTTAATTGTAAATTCCTTATTTCATACGATATAAAAAATCGTATTAATAACTATATAAATAAACTCGGTTTTAAAACTAGTTTATTAAATAAAATAAGCGTAGGCACTTATTAAGGGGGTGTGTTGATTTGTAATCAGTGCCTCCTTACCGGCTTCCAGAACCTTCGCTTATCCGGTCATATGACCTTTCTCTTCTAGACGATTCTAAGAGTTATTATAAATCAAAATGATTTGTAATCAACTTTAGAAGGTTTTAGTAAGCTTATTACAGTGTATATATAAAGCCTTAAGCTCTTAGGTAGTCGCAACTCAAGCAATTCAATAATCACTTCAAATCACGTGTCGTTTCCTCATATTGATCTGCCAATTCCACATAAAAGTATCTAACGCCGAAGAACTTATTAATTTAAAATCTAAAAAAGTAATAATAAACCTTAAACTACGCGAACGAAATAATATTTTATTAAATATAAAAGTAAAAGTGTAATACTTAAGAGATAAAGGAGAACTTAACTCCTCTAATAGTTTAAGCTTTAATAAAGAAGGGCTACCTGTCTTAACTAATAAATATAACGAAGAATACTAGTAAATTGCCTAATACCTAACGACACTTAAGACTCCTAAGGACATAACTAGAAAGTAGTTTCGAGTCTTTAAACGGGAAGCTTTAAACTATAGTATATATAGTCGCCGGATTTAGAGGCTTCTTGTAAAAGGTTTTACTATTAAACTTATTATTAACACTAATAAGGAGAAGGAAATTATACTTTAGAGCTATTATAATAATTCTAGTCACAAAGGGAGAGAAAGCACTTACTATTATATTGTTATATAGTACTTTTAGAAGGGACTATTTATTAATTATATAAAATACGTTTAAACGTGTAAGAATTATTAACTCTAATTAGCGAAACGTCTTAAGGAGCCTCTTTACCCTATAGTATTAAATAGACTTATAGAAAAGTGGGCATTAGATGTTACTTATATGCCACTATATAAGGGAAAAGGTTACCTTGTTATTATAAGAGACAATATAAGTAAATAGACTAAAGTTAGAGCTCTCCTTATTAGAGAGGCTAAATACATCGCTGCTTTTATTTAGGAAGATATTATTTGCCGTTATAAGTTATTTTAGAGACTTATTATAAATGGAGGAACTAAGAATATAAGGGAAGTACTAGAGTTACTTAATAAAATAAAGGTCGAGCGAATTAAGATCTCGGCGTATAACGTTAGAGCTAATAAAATAATTGAACGAGGCTATAGACTTATTAAGAATGCCTTATTAAAAATAAAAAGACGTTAGACTAATAACCTTTTTATAGTGTTATTTACTAATAAAACTACTATGTATAGTCTAATTAGTTACACACTATTTTATATAATATACGGCAAGGAGGCGATTTTACTTATCGAGACAAAAAACTTAATATAGAGAACGTTATTTATTAAGGAGGTTTGTAACTAATTAAAGTTATTACAGCTTAGGGCTATATAGTTTTAGATAAGACAGGAATATATTAATAAGGCTATCTTTAGGAAGACTCGGCGTTATTAAGAAGGCAAGGAAGCCTTTAATCTTAAATATAATATATAAAAGAGACTATTTAAAAATAAAGACTTAGTCCTTCGCTAGGACTCAGTACAAGAGAATAATATGTCCTTAAACCGAGTACTTGACTTCAGGTAGCTAGGTCTTTACAAGATCACTAAAACTTACACTAATAAAGGTTATTATAGACTTAAGGAACTCGGCGATAATAGCCCCTAACTACGACAAACCTTCGCCGGTAATAAGCTTAAGCTCTTTTATAAGAGGAACAACTTCATTTATAATAATAGTAATAAAGTAGGAGAGGCCTTTAATAAAGACGACAACTTAACCCCTCTAAATCTTGAACTAGACATTAATTTATAACACCTTAACGACCCCGAATTCTTAAAGAACCCTACGATTCCGACGATATAGCGTGTTAAGGACGATAGGATAATAATTAAAGTCCCTAAATTATTAGTACAGTAACGCAATAAGTACTAAGTAGTGTTTGACTCAAAATAAATATATACGCTCTATATATTAGCGTCGCCGATAACATTTCTTTAGCTAAATAAACTTAGCCCTAATAACTATTACTCACTTCCACGACTAACCGTCGCCACATAAAACTTAAAGTTAACACGTCGGTATTAAGGCTTTAGCGTTAAGGAGCTAGTACGAGGACGTACCCCTAGTCTTTAAAAGGGGGGACGACATACTACCGCACATTAAAATCATTAAAATAATCACTAAACCGACTTCGTATTGCCAAAGAACTACGATTTAGGACACCTTAGCACCATAATAAACACAAAGAAGAGCCTATATAGCCCTAAGTAAGTTAGAGAGAATATTAGCCCCGCGCTATAAAAACACTTATCTCTTAAAGCAAAACTTAATAAGAAACTAGCGCCTTTATAAATTACTTGTTATATATAAATATATAATAGGTTTAAAACGAGACTATTATTATTAAGCCGGCGATATTTTAGGCGGCAAAAAGTAGCTTTGTTTAAATAGGCTAATTGTCGGGCTCGATCCGCAAGACTAGATTCTAAAACGGCAGGTTAAACCTGTGGCTTAAGCTAGAAATTCGAGTCTAACGTGCTAAATACCCCGAAAAATACAGACGTAATATACTTAGGCGCTAACTCTCGGCAATTAATAAAAAGAGAGGAAATAATAAAGTAAGTCTATTATTCTTAGGGACAAAGTCAATACTTATAGAGCTATTAACCTAACCGTAACACACAGCGATTTATAAAGGACAATACTAAGAGCACTATCGACAAACTAGCCTTAAACTAGTAAGTAAATTACACGATTTATATAAGGTAGGCAAAAGTCTAGGAAATCTCCTAGCAAAAGAGCTAATAACACGCTCGAAATTAGAGCCGTGCTCTCTAAAACCTCAAGGACTGTTTATAATAGCCTTAGATTTAGGAATTTGCTAGTCAGTACTCTCGTTAATAAGCCTAAGTAAGTCTCAGGGAGGTTCGCGATTTATTTAAAAAGATCTCTTATTATAGGCGATAAAATATAACTAACGTTAACCTTACTCCACGTGCTAGAGATTTAAGTATGCCATCGGCCAACGACCCTTAGCTAGTAAACCTTTTAGGGATTAAATATTAATTAATTACCCTTAATTAGCTCTATTTAAAGTCTCTCGCTTATTAAGTTAAGGCCCCTTTTATATATACGTTAATACCTTTTAGTCCCTTTTCGTCAGAAAGTCTAAAAGAATAAAGACTTCTCTTGCTGTTTATTAGTATTAATAGACAAGAAGTAATATATTTTGTACTTAAAGTATTAGTAAGAGATTGTAAGTTATAAATAACTTTTAAATATAATATAATAGTTTTACGATTATAATAAACTTATAAGTAGGAGTGCCGCTATTTTAGGCTTATATTAATATCGCTAAAGTAATAAAGACTCTATACCCTCGACCTTTAGCTAAGTTTAGTAATAAGTACTAGTAATTAATTAAGGCTAAGGGTGCGACTTTAAGTGTTCTTATAGATGTTTCGTTACTACTTACTATATTATTTTAAGAGGTGTCGTTAAGTAGAACAGATAGGGATAAAGCTAACAACTTATAGAGTAACTAGTTAAGAGTTAAGTTTAACTTTGACCTTAAGATTAATAATAAGTTCTTTAACTCTTATTAAAGAACTAAAGTAATTAAGAGACCTTAATTATAACTAAACTACTATTCTAAGAAGATCTTTAGCTAACAGGACTTTATAGTATACTATCTTATACTTAGTTACTACTAGCTTAATAGTGCTTAAGTTAACTAAACTCTTTTACCCCTAGAAAGCTCAGCTGTTTTAAAGACCCTCTATTAGCTTTAATAATAGGAAGTGACTTACTTGTTAAGGGGAGAAGGGGCCATTTCTATTACACTAAGAACTAAGAACTTATTATAGCCTCTTAACCCTGCTCGGCGTATTACGACCGTTAGTTTGTTTATTTCTCCCGGCTTTTTACTATAAATCTTCGAAATTAGCAGATCTAGCCTTTACCCTATTTAACTAATTAATTAATAAGAGACTAGCGGAATAATACTACTTATCTTTAGTAGTGTAACTTGCGCAAGTGTAATAAGAGCGTATTTGTAGAGGGACCCGAAAACTACTTAGTAACCTATTACTAAGGGAAGATTAGTACGGCGCGACACGCACGTTTTAAACTTAAGGGGTAGAGTTTAATGCGAGTAGTCGCACGAGATAGCCTTAATTCTTATTAGTTTACGAACTTAAAGAAGACAAATAATATTATTTCCTTAACTTATAAAGAGAATGTAAGCACCGGCGCTGCGAAGAGGTTAAATAATTTAATACTTAATTAAATGACGTTAAAGTGAAGTTTTAGAGTTCACTTTAGTTACTTCTTAAAACACAAGTTGAGGACTAAAGACAATAGTCGCATTACAATTAATATAAGAAAGGTATTAGCATAATCTGTAAATAGCTAGTTAAGTACAAGAGAAGAGATAAGAGTATAACTTACGAAGTTAAAGCGCATTAAGACCTTTATAGTATTAACCTTTAGTGTTAAAGCTAAGAGCGTTTAGGCTAAGATAAAGCGAACTAATTTTAATAGCACCTTTAAAGTGGCTAATAATAAAGGACTCTTCTCGAAGGTCTACGACGAGTTAGTAGAGCTCAGATAGTATTATAGAAGGTCAACTCACTGCGTTAAGGCGACTTGACTTTATGCTAAAGTTACTATTTAGAGATTAAGGTGCGGAATACTAAGGAGAGACTACGTATAAGTTAACGCAGGTGTTATATTAAAGTTATTACTTAACAGGAAGAAAAGTAAGGAAAAGTTCTCTATTACGTCACCTTTACGACTAGGTAATAGCGAAGTTAAAGGTATTAAGCTCTAATAGTGCGCTGAAGTTAATAGTGAAGGCTAAAGTTATTATCCTAAAAGTACCGAATATAAAGAAGTTCGCGGCAGAGAGACTTCTAAGAGTACTAGAGTTATAGTATCTAAAGTTATCGTTAAACAGAAGGAGATCTTGCCTTAGTAGTATAAAGAAAAGTAATAGTGAAGTTAATCTTAATATAAGCTTAGCGGGGAAGTTTGTTTTCTTTAGAGAATTAAAATAAGAAGAAAGTATAAGAGGTGTTATTTAATTAGTAAGAGAGGAAGTAAAGAAGTTAAAGTATATTAAGGTACTTTATAAAAGGAGTAGTATTAAGGAGAGGTTGTTATATTTAAAAAAGTTAAAGTTAGAAAGTTAGTAGGGGGGAGCCAGCCTTATATAGGGGGGGCAGGAAGGTGTTAAGCGAGACGATTATTTGCTTTAAAGGTGATAGGTTAATTATCACGGGACTTCGTATACACTAGCTATATAGTATTTTACTAACGATTTAAGATACTCTAATTGGCTATTTACTTCTTTTTAGTATATATTACTCGAGGGCGAGTAGAGTCTTTAAAGGGGGGGACGTATGTGGCGGGGATAGCCCCTAATTTCTTTTGTCACATAATTGCGCTAGTCCTTCGCATATATAAGGAGCTAACACTTGATTACAGAACGTTAAGAACGTAACACTAGATATATTCTATTTATTAAAACCTTTTCCCTCCCCTCCTTTGCCGATTTATACTCTCTAGATATATAATATCTTTAGATTTGATTAATCTATTATTTATAGAGCCTAGAAATCTCCTCCGGTGGCTCGCTATATGTTACCCTCTTGTTGTGTGGATTGGGGTTCGTCCCTTCCACATTACTTAATAACTATATAATAGTCTTAGTTAGCCTTTCTTAGAGCCTTGTTTATTTACTTAGAGTACGTATAGGGCATCTCCTGATTTCCTTAGTGCGCCTCTTTAATACTAAGCTTAACGTTCTTATGACTATAGCTTACTATAAGGGTGTGTCGCGCACTAGCGCAGTTCTTTAGTCTAGTATATACTTGCGTAAGCACTCTAAGTATATAAACCCAGTCTCTAGCTCCTCTCTTTAAGAGAATAACGCTTAATTTAATCAATCTTTAAATACACTTTTTAGAACCTCATCTAATCGTAAAATCTTTTAAACCCCTGAGCTAATGCTCGTCTTCTGCACGACACCCCTTAATCTCTTTCTCTAGCTGTGACGGTCTTAGTGCTGACGTCACGTGTTTAGGGGCTAGTGTTTTAGCTTTGAGGATATAGGGGTTAGCTACAGTTGTCCTTCTTTTGTATCTATTGTCTTAAGAATGAGAGTACTATCTTAATATTACCTGTTTAAAGTGTAATTCTTATATTATAATAGATCCTTAGTTGAGACTAAGTACCCTAGGTCCTAGGTTTATACTTATGTTCTACTTTAGACTACGTCTTACGTCTTACGCTTTTACAATTATTACGATTGAGCTTATTAGGCTTATTTGAAACTATACGTATACGTTTTTTTTATTTCTCTTTTTACTCTTAGCCAATAAATTAACTCTAAATTTAGGCTACTCTTATAGACCTATAAGTAAAGCTATAGCGCTAGCGCGACGAGATTACCTTCCTCCGAATAGTTATTGCGACTCGCACTCCTTTAAAACCGAAACCCTCTCTACCCGACCCCGAAAAATTTAATAGATAAGCCCACAAGTATAATACGTGGCTCCCCTCGATTAAGGCAAAGCTACAAGTAAACGACGAAGCTATTAGGGACTTTATAGCGCAATTTTATTACGTGTACCTCAACCTCGAGAGCCACGTTTAAGTAATAGTCCTACTTTAACTCTCTTAAGCCGTGTCACATTTTGACTATTTGCATGCCTCGCTCTTCTAAAGGCAGAGTGAGAGTAGGTTTATATACATGAGGGAGAGCTTCGAGAGCTTTCCATGTGTTGACAAATCAAGGCTTCTAGAGCCTTCGGCATTCACGTGACTCTTGGATCACATGAAATCCAACACGCCCCCTTGATCCAAGCATCCTCCAACTCGATATCAAGACGACAAAATGGTGGCTCTAGCTTTATCCCTTGGCTTGGGCTTTAGCTCTGGCCTTTGGTTCTGGCTCTGGCTCAATGGCTCTGGCTCTGACCTATGGTTCTGACTCTGGCTCAAGGCTCTGGTTCTGACCTATCTGTCCCTTGGCTCTGGCTCTGGCTCTGGCTCTGGCTCTGGCTCTAGCTCTGGCTCTGGCTCTGGCTCTGGCTCTGGCTCTGGCTCTGGCTCTGGCTCTGGCTCTGGCTCTGGCTCTGGCTCTGGCACGGGCTCTGTGGCTCTGGCTCTTCTATTCGTCTTTGCTTTATATTTAACGAGGTAGCTATTCCTCCGGTTCTTATTTCTCTAGGAGACCGACTCCTACTGGTTTAGAGAGGGAAGTCCTCTTGCGACTGAATAGGTCTCCTGTTATCGTAGGGAATCACGGCTTTAGTTGACGATAGGGAGCTCTACCGGAAGGACATACAACAGAGGAAGAGGAGATCTTACTCGAATTGCTACTATGTCACATTTTGACTATTTGCATGCCTCACTCTTCTAAAGGTAGAGTGAGAGTAGGTTAGTTTATATACATGAGAGAGAGCTTCGAGAGCTTTCCATGTGTTTACAAATCAAGGCTTCTAGAGCCTTCCGTATCCACGTGATTCTTGGATCACATGATTTCCAACATTAACTTAAGGTAATAGAGTACTTAGGCAATTTCTATTTACTAAGTCAAATCGCAAAGTAACCTTTTAAATATAAGTGTCGTGTATTAGAGAAATAGTCTTTACTTAACAATCTCTAATAACGCGAATACTTAAAAACTACTTTATTAGTTCTCCTCTAATGAGCTTATATACTGTATTTAAGCCGTTAATAATAAGTTGAGCGTCTTTAAAGGCTAAAGTGTAATATAACACTTAAATATTATTAATATAAAAGATAATAAAAACTAAACGTTACTCGTTTATAAAAATACAAGGCTCCTTCTTACAAAAGATCAACCCTAACTTTAACAAAGTTCCAGTAAAGTCTTTATACTATAATACTAGTAAGTCTTTAAGTTTATAAAGTACACGATTAATCTTTACTACTATATTGTCTTATTTAAATCCGTCTAGTAAGTAATAATATACGCGAGCACTTAATTCGCTTCGTTTAGTGTTAATAAAAACATTAATAACGTTAAATTAAATCATTTCTAAATCAAATTAAGCTACTATTACTATAGCGGTCTTAAAAAAACGAGTAGCTAAGGTAGCCGTATATATTAAGAGAATTAATATTTCGAGTTATAAATCCCCTCTAATAATAACTCGCGAGTGATACCTAATTAAATACCCTAAAGAATCGACCTTAGCGTAAAATACTTATTTCAATAATATTAGTCATTTAATAGCAAAGCTTTATTTAACGACTCTTTAATAGTTACGCGACTTTAAATTAATAATTTCCTTAATTGCGTCGGCTCAGAAGTGCTCTCTTAGAGGGTAATCCTTAAGATCTCTCTAATTTAATAGGTCCTTTAGTAATTAAGATTAGTATATTTATAAGAAATCAACCGGTTGTCGAATTTCGACATTTTTAAAAATAAACGCTAAGATAATAACGTAAACTACGCTTAAGTCTTTCTTGTTTCTTTATATTAATTCTTAACTAAGCTAAAAGGTCCCTAGAAAGTCCTCTAAATACTTATAGTTACTCGACGAGTTTAATGATTCCGTAATTAGCTCTCTAATAGTTATTATATAAACGCTTTAATTTAGTTTCGTTATCTTACTATTAACTCGAATCTTTCGACTACCGCTAATTACTTAATCTTTTACTCTCTTCCTTTATAGAGGTTTAAGTAAGTTATTATTAATTAGGGCCGGAAGTAGTAAGTGTTACTTTATACTTGATTTTTCCCTTAAGTCTAACGAGTTAAAATACTCCTTATATTTTATTACTTAAGGCAAAGCTTTCGATTACTTAGGGCCGACACCTTAAGTAAGTGCTCCCTGACGTTTAAGACCGCGCTCTCGGTTATATAGCCCTTAAGAGTATATAATAACTTATAATATTAATTAGCGCTTAACTCTTATATCTCTCTTAAAGTTTAATACGCCACGTAAGACATCTCTTTTAGTTATATTCTAAGACACTAACTGTCTTAATTTATTAACTCGTTTTAAGACCTAATTAAAGTACTCGTAAGTAAAAAGTCTAGTACTCTTCCTTAATTATTTTACCCCCGAGTTTTTACTAACGAGTTCTATTAATCCTGACTTTTTTAGGGGTAGTATTAGTTACTTTACCCTTATAGTTAAAAGCTTAATCGAAAGCTATAGCACCCCCGAGGTTATAAACTCAGTAGTTTCTATAAAACTTATTACTTAACTTAGTTATTCCCTTTTTAAAGTAGTACTTATTATTAATTCTAGTATATTAAGTATACTTAATTAATTAATTATATCGGTTCTAGCGTCTTAGGGTCCCTCCTCTTCTTTTAACTTTTTAATAAGATCTCTTAATATTAAGCGCGGCTAGCCGACCGCTCTCTTTACGTTTAGAGAGCCCGAATAAAAAAGGGATTTATTAAAAGCAACGTTTTAAGTTGTAAGATAGAGAATGATGATTCTATTGAGGGGGCATTTCTAGGTCTATATAACTACTTTGAGTATTAAGCTTTCGCATCGGTTACTAACTTTATTAGCTTTGTATTAAGAGCTCGCATCGGTTATTAGCTTTGTATCGGTTATTAGCTTTGCATCGGTTATTAGCTTTATATCGGTTATTAGCTTTATATCGGTTATTAAGTTTATTAGCTTTGTACTAAAGGCTCGCATCGGTTATTAGCTTTATATTAAGTTTATTAGCTTTGTATCGAAGGCTCGCATCGGTTATTAGCTTTGTATTAGTTGTTTACATAAAGCTCTTGTATGTGGCTAGTATTCTTATAGCCCCTCGTAAGATGTATTATAATTTATTTATTTATATCTTATCTTTTATTTAAACAGTTCTTAGATTTAAAGCAGTTATAAAAGCTAATTGTTTATTATTATCTAAAGCCTTTGTAAAACCATCTACTAATTAAACTATAGTATTTACATATAGTAGATTTAGTTTATTTTCGTTTATAGAGTTCCTTATAAAATGATAGGTTATATTAATATGTTTACTTCTTTTATAAAATTCGGGATTATTAGCTAATTTAAGAGCTAATTCACTATCAGTTAATAGCTTTAGTATAGGAGTTTCTCTATTATTTAGAAATTTATTAAAGTAGTTTATTAAATTATATAAGTATAATACTTCTTTTATTACTTCTTTAAAGGCCATATATTTAGCTTCACAACTTAATAAAGCTACTGTTTTTTGAAACATACTAAGCCAGCTTATAATATAGTTATTAACTAGAAACAAAAAGCCACTAGTACTTTTTCGGGAGCTAATATCTCCCCCCCAATCGGCGTCTATATAACCTAATAATTCTAGGAATGTTTTATTACAAATATAGTATATTCCTAATTTGGGGTATTTATTTAAGTATTTCCAAATACGGTCTAGAGCCCTAAAATAGCTTAAATCAGGGTTAGACATATATCTAGCGCATCTATTAGTAGCATATACTATATCAAGTCTTGTCTTAGTTGCTAAATGTATTAAAGAGCCTACTTGTTGTTGATATAATTGTAAGTCTTCTTTATTAGCTAAGCTAGTTACTTTATCTAATCTAATTCATACTTCTACTAGTGTAGTTATAAGATTTAAATTACCTTTATTAAAACGTTCGAATAACGTTTGAAGATATTTATTTTGATTTATATGTACTGATTGATTTTTATAATCTAGTTTTATTTCCATGCCAAGGAATTAATGTACTTCACTTATATATTCTATTTTTATAGTTTTAGTTAATTCTTTAACTATATCCTTTGTTATATTATCATCTAGTCCTATGAATATTAAGTCGTCTACATAGCAAATTATAATTATTTTCAATTTATTATATATAAATATAGCTTCATTAAATAGTAGAGCTTCAAAACCTAGTTTATTGAAGGCCTCAGATAAGTGTTTATACTATAGTTTAAGTGATTGCTTAAGGCTATATAAAGCTTTATTAAGTTTACAATATAATTTTGAGTTATTATTATTATTAGAGGTTTTTATTAACTTATATATATTATTATTTTTATTATAATATCGTTCTCGACCTATTAGTTGTTCTATATATATTTCAGCATCTATTTTAGTATATACAAAGGCATTTTTAACGTCGTATTAATGCATTTTCCATTTATTTGCTATAGTTAATATAAATATTAACCTGTAAGATTCTAGCCTACAAGTAGCTAAAAAGGTTTCTAAATAATTAAGGCCTAATACTTAATTAAAGCCTTTTACTACCCATCTTGATTTATATTTTATAATATTATTATTTAGGTGTGTTTTTATTCTATAAACCCATCTACCTCTTAAATAGGTTTTATTAGGTAGTAACTCTACTAAATTCCACGTATTTTGTAGCTCTAACTCATCTATTTCTGATTTTATAGATTTTAACTAATTATCTTTATTAAGACTATTTATAGCTTGTTTATATATATTAGGTTTATTATTAATATTACTTATAAAGACTAGGTCTTCTTTATTTTCTGTAGAGTTATTTATTAGAGCTATATTTAGAGAGTTATTTATTACAACTTAAGGAAAAGTTGTTCTTTAGCGGCCTGATCTATCCGGATGAATATTTTTACTTCTTATAATTCTTATATTATTGTTATTATTTATATTATTATTATTATCCTTATTATTTATATTATTATTGTTATCTCCGTTATTATTATTATTATTATTGTTGTTGTTATTGTTATTGTTATTGCCTTTATTATTCGTTATATTATTATTATTTGAAAGGTCTTATATATTTATTTGACTTTCTTTAAATATATTTATTTCAGGATTATTTATAAATTTATTGTCAATGATTTTAATATCTCTTACTTAAAGACCTTTTTTAGTTATAATATCTAGGACTTTATATAAAGGATAATTAAATCTAATTAATATTGCTTTATTTGCTTTTGGTTTTAGTTTAGTCATATGATTCTTTTTATTTTTATAAAAGTATATAGATCCGAAGGTTTTAATATAGGTAATATCTAGTATTTTATTATATCTTAGTTTATAAGGGGTTTTATAATTTATTGCCGAATGCGGAGTTTTATTATACAAGTATATAGCTATAATTGCAGCTTCCCCTTATAAATAATTAGGTAAATTAGTAAATGCTAATAAACACCTAACTTTATTTAGTATAGTGCGGTTTATACGTTCTATTATACTATTTAGTTCTTTTGTATATATAGGGGCTAATTAATGAGTTATTTTATGATTTATAAGATATTCTTTGAATTTATTATTAATATATTCCTTACTGTTATTAGTTGTAAAAATATTTATACGTTTATTATTATTATTATTTTCATTTTTATTTTTATATTTAATAAAAGTATTAAATACTTTATATTTATTTCTTAGTAATTTTATTTCAAGATATTTAGTTTTAAATTCTAAGAAAGTTATAATATATTTATATTTATTATAAGTTATAGGTGTAATAGGACCGCATAAGTCACTAGCTACCTTTTGTAATAAGTCAAAGACTTTATTACTAGTTATTTTATTGATTTTATTAGTGAATTTTCCTTTAAGGCAAGTCTTATAGTTTAATATTTGATTATTTATTATTAAATTAAATATAATATTATTATATCTATAAGTATTATTTATTATTTTATCTAAGTATATTAAGTTAATATAACCTAATTTTATATATAAATCCATTTTATTAATGCTTATAGGTTTATTTTCAATTGTACTTAAAATATTAGTATTAGTTATTAGATTACTAGTTTTATATAATATAATATTTAGTATATATAATCTTTTAGATTTATTGCCTTTAATTATTACTTCATTTGTTATATTATTTTTAATATAAGCAAAAGAGTTATTAAAAATACTATAATGTTGGCTACTTAATTGACTTTGAGATATTAAGTTAATACCTAATTTAGGTATATAAAGACAATCTTTGAGTTTATATATTTTATTATTAATTATTGACTTTATTAAGATATCTCTGTATCCTTTTATATTTATTTGTTTAGCTTTTCCCCAGTTAATTAGTTTATTATAGGTTTTAAATTTATAGAAATACGATATGTTACAATATATATGTTTTATTATAGTAGTATTTAAAACAAAAGTATTTGATTGACTATTTGATTCTTGACTATTTACCCCTAATTTTTAATTATTTACAAAGTTGGAGCCTATATTTGTACTATTAGTTATATTCTTTATAGAGGGTATAGTTATAAATACCTATATATCTTTTATAAGGAAATTAATATTAAAATCCCTGATATTTTCTAAAATATTACTATTACTATATAAAATATTAATATTCTCCTCCCGCTTATCCCGAGCCGATTTCTCGGTAATATCAGGTGATTTATTAGTCTTTGGCCGTTTCTACCCCTTAGGGGCCTTATTAGGAAATAGGAAGGCGTAGTTAGAAGTCATATAAGAGTGTTATTTGTAATTAGTACAATACTTCTTGCTTTAAGGGCTATTCTTAGTGACTTTATAAGGTTTTTTGCCTTTATAGCCACTAGAAGTTATTAGGGCCTAATCTATATTAGTATCATTTGATTCTTGACGTTTTGATTCGTCTAATAAATTAGAGAATAACGACTCAAGGGTATAAGAATTAATATTAGTTCTTAAAGACTGTGTTATATTAGAAACTAATCTATTATAGTTATTAGTCAAGTTATTAAGAACCCAAGCTATTATTACCTATTTAGGCAATTCAAGGTTTTTAGCTTTTAGCTAATCGCTTAGCTGTTTTACCTTATTAAGGTATTCTTCTATTAAATTATACTTAATCAAATAGGTATCAAAGAATTCTCGGCAAATCAAAAATTCCGAGCTAAACCCCTTAGGGGAATAAAGGTTTTTAAGTGATTGCTAAGCTTCAAAAGCACGTGTTATGTATTATATTTACAAAAGAGGGCCATCCTCAATAAGCAATTGGATATTAAAAAGAGCTTTGCCATTTATTTTATTACTTACTTTATTAGACACTATTACAGCGTTTAGCGCTTCTTTGGTCAAAAAGGCCGTCATACGAAGTGCCCAAATAGGGTAATTAGCCGAGCCCGTAAGCTTAGCCATAGTGATCTTATTAGAGCTCATTCTATTTATTTTATTAGTTATTTTTCAAAGAGTTTTTGAAGATATTAACTTAACTTGAGATTTTGAGAATTTGAGTTATTCAAGAAAGTCAAAGTTTTTTGATATTAGTTATTAATCACGTGGATTGTATATATTCTAAGTTATAAGGTAAAATACCTGTTATTAATTGAGAAATCTTCAAGTGTTGTATTTGAGTGAAAAATCCTTTTATTAGACCAGCTAATAAATCAGAGGTATGGGGGTATGCCGGAGATATGCCGGAGGTATGGCGTAGGTATGGAGGTATGGAGCCGTAGGTATGAGGTATGGAGGTATGATGTAGTTATGGAGTTATGCCGTAGTTATGAGGTATGGAGGTATGGAGGTATGGAGGTATGGAGGTATAAAGGTATAGAGCCGTAGGTATGAGGTATGAAGCCGTAGGTATGGAGTTTATGGAGTATTTTGAGGGTCCAGAAGGTATGGTGTGTAAGAGAAGGGTTCTTGTCGAGCCAGTCGATAAAACTCAAATACAAACAAAATGAGGTTATAACGAAGTATATAAGAATGATTTAAGTAAAGAGCAAGCTCTTGATCTATTGAATTGAGGTAGAATAAGAGGAGGTACTGTCGGAGGCTCATAACCTGTGAAATAGAGAATGATGGTGTAAATGATGATTCTATTGAGGGGGCATTTCTAGGTCTATATAACTACTTTGAGTACCAAATACCAAGCTCTCGCATCGGTTATTAGCTTTATATCAAGTTACTAGCTTTGTATCAAGTTACTAGCTTTGTATCAAGTTACTAGCTTTGTATCAAGTTACTAGCTTTGTATCAAGTTACTAGCTTTGTATCAAGTTACTAGCTTTGTATCAAGTTACTAGCTTTATATCAGAGGCTCGCATCGGTTATTAGCTTTGTATCAAGTTACTAGCTTTGTATCAGAGGCTCGCATCGGTTATTAGGCTCGTATATGGCTAGTATTCTTATAACAGTAAGAAGTTTCTCAGACTATTTTCGTTTGCACAAGAAGTCATGGGCGAGACTTATAGAGACGAGTCCTGAGCTAAGCTCGTACGAAGACCGAACGCTGTATTCGACGTGGCAAATCTCATTCGATAGTATTAAATAGTAGAACCCCCTCTCGGCAGATCTACTTCGCCTATAGGCGTATTTTAACAATCAGGATCTGTGGTTTAAGCTTCTTCGACATGGCGACTCCAACGACCCCGAATGGGGACGAGAGCTCACTAAAGACGAGCTTAGCTTCGACGGTGCGGTACGGGTCTTGAGTAACTATAGGCTAGTTAAGATAGCCACATCTTCACAAGAGTGGCCCGAGTCGAAAGGGTATAGTATTCATAAATGTGTTCACTCCTAGACTATTTATGTTTTAAATTAAGATTGGGATTATAATCTAGCTAAGCTAGCTGTGAAAATTGTAAGAGCACATGTCCCTAGGAAAAACGATATTCAGCCATGGCTAAAACAACGTCGACTTCTCTAGTATACAGCAAGGTGTTCATATATAGTTGTGAACAGCTTAGTAGTGGACGATAGGCTAGTAGATGAATACTATAGTCTGGGTTTCCTCTACGTTAACCAGGGCAAGCTGGTCGAGGCCGAGGAGATGTACTAGCGGGCGCTGCAAGGCAAGGAGAAGGCATAGGGCCCCGATCACTCGTCGACACTTAATACGGTTAACAACCTAGGGAACCTCTACAAGAACCAGGGCAAGCTAGCCGAGGCCGAGCAAATGTACGAGCGGGCGCTGCAAGGCTACGAGAAGGCATGGGGTCCGGATAATATCATCACTTACGTCCCAGCGCTAAACACGATCTTGTACCTAGGCCGCCTCTTCGAACGTCAAGCTGATCTAGCAAAGGCCAGGACTATGTTTTCAAAGGCGTTACGTGGGTATAAGCAAGTCTTCGGACCTAATCATGCTAAGTCCGAGACTTTGCGGGACTAATTATGTGCTTTAGATGCCGTGGTGGCGAACAAAGCTCTAGTAGAAATAAAAGAGCGTGCGGACGACCTGCCCATAGGATCGTCGCATCCTGGTATTAAAAAGCCTCCCTCAACATCAAAACGGCACAAGCTGTTTCGAAAGCTTACCTTAAGGTTCCGTCCTTGACCTATGGCTTTATAGCGAACATCTCATGTATAATAGTTCTTTCTTCGCACGTTTATACCAAAAAATATTCTAGTCATTCAACTTACCTTTGAGTGTATATATCCAGATGCTGTGGAGGAGCTGACTTATATGCTTGGCAATGATTACGTAAGTGAAATTCAGTGTTGCACCTGGTGTGGTAATCATGTGTCCTACGGGGCTGCTTGATTGAGGTACCGACTGGGGTGGGGATCTAGCATGAATTTGCATACTACAGCAACCACAACGCTCATAACAATTTCCAGCTTAAAATAACGCCGTAAAGAGTAGATGCGACCCTTTTATATATATCCTAGGAAATAAAAGCTAGATCATCGAGCCGTTCTTAAGGAACTCTATTATGCTATAAAATGAGACCACCTGTAAATCAGGTATAAGGGCGACGACACAAACGTAATTCACTAGTAGAAGGGGTTCAGAGTATTCAGGAGTAGCCGCGGAATACGACTTACATAAAATTATAAAGTATGTCGATGTATATATAGAGTTTAAGTTGCTCAAAGTCAAAGTACCTATTGCTTTTCTCGGCACGCAGGGTTTCTCGGCACGTAGGGAGGGACGTTATTGCCCGTGCCTTATAGTACTCGATAACAACAATTAGACGGCCGTGGTAAATAAAGATATTTCTTAAGACTTGGCGAGTATTACACCACTTAATCGTTGTGATTTCTATTCCCCGGCCAGGAAGGCCGCTTATAAAATAAATATAAAGGAATAGCTTTTACTTAAAAGTCTTAACGAGTTGTAAGTATTTAGCGTAACGGCTCTACGACTACTAGTTGTTATATATGAGACCCTTGCTCTTATTACTTTATACTCACTAATATAAATGCTTAAATAAGTAAGAGAATTCGTTATTAGGCTCTTATATAAATAACTAACTAGGCCGGCGTTTAGCCATATTGTTTATAACCCGGCTAAGGTTAACTGTAGGCTTTTAGTTAAATATAAGCTCAGGGAGCCGGGCCTAGCATTCACGTATAATTAACTAAACTATCTCACGAAATACAATTATTATAAGCTACTAATTATATAATTATAATGTCTCCTTGTCTAGTGACTAGCTAATATTACCTCGGGAGCCCTCCTTCCGGGCAATTGCACGTCTGTACTAAAGCATCTTAATTAGACGCTTTATAAGATGAATCCCCCCTCAGTAGAGGTACTTGTCTCGGATCTGTCGAAACCGCTAGGTCTAGTCCTTGTATAATACCTTTACTAGCCACTTAAGGACTTTCTATCTCTCCCCTAATAATATATATTCTAATATAAGTAAACGTCCTATTTCAATAAATCCGGCGAGTATTAAAGTAAAGAGATATGCGGTCTAGTATATAAGAGAATATTAATAGATACTAAAGACCCCTACAAAATACACTAAGGGGGAGCTAGCGATATCGCCTGTAAGAGAAGTATCGATTAAGAACGAGCAGCTCAACTAGAAAAGCTATTTAAAAAGCTACTACTAGACGTCTCTTAATAGTATATAAAGGGGGTCTACTTAATCTAAATCCGCTAGTTATTAGTTAAGATTTAAGAGAGTACTTTAGACTAAGTCTATAATAGAGCTTTATAGCTCGTTATATTAAATCCTGTAAATCTCGTCGCGGAGAGTTAGTATTATTACTTATATTCGAAAGACAAAACTAAGAAAGCGCTTTCACTGCGACTAATACTATTGCTTTATTACGAGTCTTTATAACAGTTAGAAAGGCTTAAGATAGAACTAGTGCTAGTAATACCCCTTAAGTTAGTATCTAAGCACATACGGAGTACTTGCTAACGTAACCTCGTAGCGATTAAAGACTTGATCTAAGAGGCGTAAAAGTTGTTAGATCTTGATTTTATTTACGAGGGGGCTAATTAGAGCCTCTCTTACTTAAAAGCCAAGGGGAAAATCTTTAATAAAACAGTCTTCCGGCTAACAAAAAGCCATAATAATAATATTTAGTGAGCGTCCTCTAAATTGCTCGGGGTATTATATATACTAAAGCTAAGGTATAGTCTCGTCCTCCTCGATCTCTATATTATACACAAAGTTATCCTGCTTTAGCTGCTCAAGCCGATGCCACTCTTATTCCTTAAGACTCTCGAGTAAAGCTACGCTCTCTATATCTACTAGCGTGTGTTCTAGTAGTAAGTTAAACTCGCCTAAATCTTAGTCTACTATCGGGGACATAATCTAGTAGCGGGCCTTAGTACTTAGCTTATACTAGCTTTAAAGACGGACCCGCCGCATTTTCGTTTAAGTAATTAAGTACACGAGGCTATAGACAGCGTTTAAGTATACCCTTACTACCTTTCGCGAGACTAACAAAAAACGACAGTAGTAACACAAGTAGCTATTATACACTAGCGCGAAGTAGAGTATAGCTAACTCATCCGGTAGTAACTTAAGATCCCGAGTCGTCTCTATAAGATTTAAAGTCTAATAGAATTCCACAATCGATCGGCGAATAGCTGCCTTTACCTTATAAATCTTAAAGAAGTGTGTATAAAGGCTACTCGGGAAGTAGACCTGTTTATATAAGTAATAGTAGAGCACACGAAACTCGGGCATATACTTAATCACGCGTGGGAAAATAATAAGGTCGAGGTCTCGCGGTATAATTATAAGAAGGTTAAGAGTGCCTAGAGGCAATGAATCTCTAAGGTACTAATGTGTGTCCATTTTGTTTAATTAACTCTGTCCTTCACTTCACAAACGCTAGAGAGAAAAGATGCATCTTTAATTAGATTAAGAAATAGTAAAGGGGAATCCTTATAGACGCGTCTGAGACACGCGTCTCGCACGCGTAAGACGTGACCTCCGTAGCAATAGGTAAGGAGCTTCTAGACCCCAGCCGATAAGCCTTCTCCCTCCCTTTAAACTTAAAAAGGAGTATAATAAGAGGTCGAGAGCGTAAGCGAGATTTAGGGGGCATAAGCGAGATACGTGTCAAGGAGCTTATCGCAAAGCAAAACTCGAATTGGACTAGCTTATAAGGGATTAGGGGTGGGGGGGGGGGGGGGACAACTCTCTATTTCCACCGTTAGTTTCCACGTCTAATTCGGGGTCAGATTCCGGGGTAATTACTAGTTAAGATACTAAGGGGTAGGATACTAATATCTGCGTGCGGGGGGGTTAGCGGCGACCGGAACACACCCAGACGGTGGTAAATTAGGTCAGATACCGGATCATACCGGGTCTGAGGTTAGGTTAGGTTAGGGCGGGATTTTGCTTACCTGGCCTGTGCATTTGCTCTCCCCTATTAAAAATCCATCCGCTGGATAATGGCCTTGATAAATAACCCCACGGTGGGCTCTGGGTTAATATTTTAACGGGGTTAGTAATCGTCAGTTCCCTGACTCTCCCCTGGAGAGTCAGCTTTTTTAGGATGTCCGTTTTTTTAGGATGTCCGGTGCCTTGATGCCTGGCGCGTACAGCTAAGAGGTCTCGCTTATCAAAAATACCCCTGCACACCACTAAAAATGACTCTTCCGAGATGGCCTTAACATCTTTATTTATAATCAAGTACATCACTAACTAAAATCGATGTGAACCTGACATAAGAAATAAATGTATTTTTATAAAACTATTAATACAATTTAGACGTGTTTTATATACAAATATAAGGGGTTTAATCATCTGCCAAGGAAGATCGTAACATCGTCGTCGGTATCTAGTACCGTAACAAAATCGTCGTCGAGCTAGGAGGCCTTTAACTGTGTCCCTTGAGTATCGACAAAGAACCCGCTCTACTAGGACTCGGTCTTTTGAGCGTCGAAAGCAAGTAATTAAGGGTCAATTAGTGTATCTTGTAATATAGGACCTAGAGGATCGATTGGCTGAAACTCCGGATTTCTATAGTTAAGATGAGTATACATGAGAACAGGGTCTATTTAAAGCTTCTCTAGGCGCTCTGCCTCTTCTTTATCTTCGACCTCAAGCCTCTTAATTAGCGTGGCCTGTTGTTTCTCTACTTTATCAAGGTTCTCTTGAGCTGTTTCTATCTCTTTGATTACCTTCGCGATAGCCTCATCTCTGACTACTTTCCCCCGCTTTTTGATCTTGACCTCTAACTCATGTTTCCGCCGTACTAGCACGTTTTGTCGAGTCTCTAAGGCCTTTGCTTTACGGGTTGCCTTTTCCTTACGCTTTTGAGCAACCTTCTTGTTTTTCATACGTAGAGCCTCACTAGTTTCTAGTACCTTGATTTCTCTACTAATAGTACCGCCGGTCTATTCGACCTTACGCTTTTACTGTAGCCGTAGGCCTTACTTAAGCTCTTTAAAGGCGTTAGACTCAAGATGGGCTACTCGCAGTGTAATCTCAGCACCTTTAATAATATCATTGACACGTCGAGTAAGAGAGCTTAATAGCGTACTAGGTCGCTCTTTAAATATCGTCTTAATTTGTCGTAGGCCTTAAAGCGTATCGGTCACGTCGTGTGGGTTAGCGGGGTCGTTAGAAGGAACTAAGTGTGCCGGTGGGAGATCTGCCTCAAAGATCTTTATAGAGTCGACGGCCTTCTACTCTAAGTATAGCCACAGGCCAGGAGTAGAAAAACCGCTTTAAATAGTAATCTCGTCAAGAGCCTCTCTCCGTATTTCTAGTAGGTCCCACATAAAGCTAACGATGTTATAGTAACATTCACCTTGGCGGACTACACGTCTCACGCACTTATTATACTAACCTTTGACCTTATTAAAGACCTTAATATCGCATAGTTATATAAAGTATATAGAATGTAGTATAAAAGGGACGCGGATAATGTTATATTCTTAACACATGATTTTGAAGGCATCCCTATAGTGTAAAGAGTGGGAATCTATAAGTAAGATAACCGCCGGAGTCTCTTTATCTATAATAAGCTTACTTAGGCTCAAGTGCTTGATAAAGTGCTTGAGCCAGCGTAGGCCTAGCTCTTCATTTGTGTAACTAGAGTCACTGATTCCGATGAGCTCGTCGCCGGTTTGTTTACTATTGAACTAGTCCTTTTAGTACAAAGATGCGGCGATAATATATATGCCGGGAATCCTTGAGCCGTCTACACAGATACCTTCAATTATCGTCACTTGTCGTCGATCCTCCGGAGAGAATTCATAGAATTCTTTTATAGCCGCAAGTACGTACACCTTCTTTCCCCGCATAACACCGACTCGGATGCCTCCTTCGTCGAAATTCCATATTTTGCTTGTTCTATTAGGATCGTTGAAAATGCGGTACCGTATTAAGATCTTCTAGTAGTCTCTCATCTATTTCCTTAATTACTGTACGTTATATGTAGTCTTTCTCTTATAGTCGATTAGCTTAGAAACTGTTAATCGGATCTTGCGTTTGAATTCCTCCGTATGTGTCTAAGTATAAAGAAAAGAGTCAGAAGGACCTTTATATGTTGGTTTTCGCAGTCGAATAATCGTTCGGATTTGCTGTCCGATCATCTCCAAATCGGTAACGAATCCCGCAAAGGCTTGAGCCTCAATATATCGATATACTACGATCTCTTTATGCTTATTTAAGAGAGGCTTTCTCCCTTAGTTTACTTATTATCCCTCTCTTAATATGCGCCGTATGTTTCTCTAGTGAGATTCGTCAGTGATCCCCACGGCTCTATAAGCCTTTACAACAGAGATTCCGGGGTGGTCTTAGTAGTATGCCTACGCCTAAGTAATCTTTCTTAGAGACAGAAGAACTAGCTTCGGTTTCATAGGAACGAGGCTTTTCCGGGGCAATTTAGGTAGAGTCGGTGAACTAAAGACTAAGGTAAAAGGTGGAGAAAAAGGAGGAGGCGTAGGAGTCTTTGGTTCCGGCGTTTTAGGAGGGCTAGCCGTAGGGAAATCGTCTGGCAGATACCGCCGGGGGACTCTAGAGAAATCTATATTTACTTTATGAAGGAGGTCTTAATTATTAGGCGAGGTTGATGCAATTAACGCGTCCAAATCTCAAGAATTACCTTGTAAAAGTCGCGATTTAGGTGTGTTTTAGAGGCGGCCGGAGGGACGGAATGAGCCGAGGTACGGCGCCAGGTATCAAGGCAACCGGACATCCTAAAAAAACGGACATCCTAAAAAAGCTGACTCTCCAGGGGAGAGTCAGGGAACTGACGATTATCGCATATGCCGGGGCCAACTCATACTCGAGTTTGAGCCTCATCCGAGCTTATTTGGACGTAACCCTAACAAATCAACTTGACTAAACCAACTTGACCCTCTCGGCAAATCCACGCTAATGGGTTGTATAGGGAAATAAACCAACTACACTGAAGTTGGTTTACCGATAGTGGTTAGGTTAGGTTAGGTTAGGTTAGGGAAGCTCAGCCGGGAGCCTCTTCTTAAATGCTCGATTACGCTTAATAAGCAAGTATCTGACTAAAACGTGATTATAGAAATAACACTAGTAACTTTTCTTTTCGAGAGAATACGTTTACGCTCTCGAACTAACCTTACTTTTACTAAATCCTCTAAATCCTTTATTAAGCTTAAGGGTTAAAGACTCGAAGTGCCGAAGTGCCGAAGTATCGAAGTATAAAAGTGTAAAGCCTTAATTTCCGAAGAAGTTAAAAAAGCTAAAGAAGAAGAGAGCTTTTAAAGAAGAGAGTATATATATGCTGCAGGGGGTCGTTTATAGCAGAAAAGAAGTGTAATTCGAGTAAAAAGAAGTTCTTCGAATAAATACTTTAAAAGAAGGAACTTCGACTAGCTTAGCGAAAAGGTCGAAGGTAAACGCATTACCGCAGGAGGTTATCTGTAGCAGAGAGGAAAAAAGTATTTCGAAAAAGAAGTAATCGTCTTATTTTTCACTCGAGAATCTCGCCGGCTTCGAACTTATTTGTTACGACAGGTATACTTCGGCTAGGGTTCAGCTAGGTCAGGGGTCCGGAACAGGTCCGACTCCCCTCCGACTCCATATATATATATGGCTCCCTCCTGTAAAGTAGCTCTGTAGTTTTGTATTCTAAGTGTTAAGTCAACCTTCTGCGTCCAAGGCTCTTGTGTCGTTACATTATTACTGCAGGAGTCGTTGCAGCAGAGAAAAGGGGTATAATTCGGAAAGAAGTAAAGGTCTTTTAAATAAGTGCTTCGAAAGAGAGATCGTCAACGAGCTTAACGAAGAGGTCGAAAGTAAACGCATTGCCGCAAGAGGTCGTCTGTGGCAGAAAAGGAAGTGTAATTCGAGTAAAAAGAAGTCCTTCAAATAAATACTTTAAAAAAGGGAACTTCGACTAGCTTAGCGAAGAGGTCGAAGATAAACGCATTACCGCAGGAAGTCGTCTACGGTAAAAAGGAAAAAGGTGTTTCGAAGAAGAAGTAACCGTCCTGCCTTCTACTCGAGAATCTCGCCGGCTTCGAACTCATTACTACGGGAGTCGTTATAGCAGAGAAAAGGGGTGTAATTCGGAAAGAAGTAGAGGTCTTTTGAATAAGTACTTCCGAAGAGGGATCTTCGACGAGCTCAGCGAAGAGGTCGAAGGTAGACGTATTACCGCAGGAAGTCGTCTGCGGCAAAGAAGAAGGTTTACAAAAGAGGTGGTTTCGAGCCGGCTTAATAAAGAGGTCGAAGTTAACGATTCTGAGGCGTGCAGAAGAGGTACGCAAGAGGTCGGCTGCGGTAGGATCGAGGGGTTTCGAGGTGTCTTAATCGAATCAAGCAGTTCTTATCCCTTACTTTAGGCTTATGAATAATTCGAATTCGACGGGTTATATTATGTTATTTCCTGCCTTCCATTCGAGTACATGTACTCGCCGGCTTCGGAATATTCTTCGTAATCGAAGGATACTCGTTATCAGAACCTTCGAGTTTTACTAATAAACTTGTTAATTAATAGCTGAGTAATTAACTAATTGATTAATGTCGTTATACTCGGGTAGTACCATTAATTCTGGTTTAGAATCGACACATTTCAAAGGGGGGTCCCGGTATGGTAAAAATGTGTATTCAAGGAAAGGAGAGCTCTGTACGAGAGCTCTTCTTAAATGCTCGATAAGCGGGCATGTGACTATAACGTGACGATTATTAAACCGACAGTAGTCTTATAACTTCCGTGGCCGTTTAGGACGAGTAATCGTGATTCCTGGTCACGTAGTTGCGTTTGAGGAATAAAGACCTTTTTAAACTACTTTGATGCGGTAGCGTTATCTGTCTATTTATTCTCTGTTGCTGTAAATTGCCAGTTCTTAAATAAGTTAATATCTGCTAGGAACTACTGTTACTGGACTGATTTTCCCTTATATATCACAAGTAAGGTGGTTTTGCGGCCGGTGGCAAAGATATATTCAATAATCGAGGTCTAATTCCGGGAACCAGGCTGTTTTCGCTAAATAAAACGTCGATTTGCATAGCTAATAACTAAGCTATTAACTCTAAAGCCTTTTATGATTCCTACTTTATCCATATTCCATCGATTTTCAGGTAAAATTACTTTAATAACTGGGATCTGCAGTTTATGGAACTATGGCTTAATAACATCGGATGTCGCGTTATTAACACGTACAGAATTAATAGAATATTACTTCTTAGTGCTTAGGACAGGATTCTGCTTAAAAAACCGCTGTACCTATCGTTTTCCGAGTGGTGCAGGGTCTCCTTGAAGTGCATAAAGCCGGTTCTTAAAAAGCCGTACTTGCGCATGAGTAATATTAAACCCTAATGTCTCCTGAGTCAAAATCCAGCGTATAAAACGCTCTTCTAATATCGGAAGTAGCTTTTGCAAATAACTAGCAGCTTGTTAACGGGTGTTTGGATTATAATATCGGCCCCGGAGGGTGGACTCTAGTATGCTTTATTCTTTTGCGGCCTGTCGTAAGGACTTGCTATTTTTGATCGCATTAAGAGCTAGAACCACGTCGTCTTCAGAGTATTTTAGCATAATAATCGTCTTAATTAATATTCCAAAAATCAAGAAAATCGATAAAAGAATAAGATAATTATTAATTATTAAAAGTAGGTAAGTAAAAAAGCGGTGTGCTAAGCGAGGTGCGCGGAAGGGTGGGGTGGGGACTTACCAGCCACTTCAAATCTCCACCCACGAGGACTCACCCCAGATTTCATTGCTTGGGCATTATTTGCCCAATCTTTTCCAGAGACCCCAGCAACCCGTTGGGTTCCGCCATGGCCATGTTCCAATTGGAAGATCCCCGACGGATCACGTTCGCCTTACCTGCACGGTACTCAGCTGCAGCATGCAGAGTCGGTGAACCAAGTCGCAATCGCCAGGTCACAGCAGCTCACGCAACCTATCCCACGCAGACAGATGTTCATCGCTCAATCAGTGTGCCCTCCCCATATTCGAAGCCGTGCACCGACAGGACTGGATGCCCAACATCTGAGGCGGTCGGGCTTCGACTGTTGCTCGAATGGCGAAATCACAAGCTGCGGACGGAGACAGGCGCCGGCGCGAGTCACACAGCTCATTGGACAGCAAGAAACTTTGCAAATCGCGTGGCAAGGAACCGGTCACACAGGAACTCAACGCTGCTGAGCTGCGGAGAATCAGGATAGATAGACTGGAGAGTGGAACGTCGGCTGGGAGAGGTGCAGAGGTCCTAATAATGGCATCGGAATCGCGTGCGACGCTGCATAGCTTGAAGTCGGGCTCGGGTCATAGGAGGAGGAGAGATCATCCTAGGGAGTCGGAGGAGAAGAAGCATCGCCGGCGGAAGAAGTCGCCGGAGAGGGAGGAGGGCCCGACATACGTTTATGGGCCGCCGGCAGACAAGCCCAGATTGGAAAGTTTCTGGGGAAGAATAGTCCTGAAGACTTTGGTATGGATGGGGCGCTACCAGCACAGATGACCGCTGAGAATGAGTCGATGGTGACTTTCTGGGGGATGCGGCGGCTGCGAGGAATTTTAGTGGAGAGGAGGCGACTTTGGACAGTGGTATTTTGGATGCGGTGGGCAGATTGCAGGTTAGAGAGGCTGGCGATGCTACTGTTGATGGAGACACGAAGGTGAAGGTGAAAGCTGGTGATGTGGAGTGAACGAACATGGGATACTTAGATTCACGAGGAACGTAATGTTTATAATAGCGATACCTTTAGAACTAAACGAATACACGGTGATTAAGAGCCGTAGCCTGCCTTTTGCATGGGTGGCTATCAGGCGCTTCGGCATGGAAATACGAGAACTTCTCCTGCGAAATCCATGACTTGTTTTAGGAGTTATTTAGGACAATAACCATCCCTCAACGATACAGAGTCTCGACCCCTGAGCTCAAGATCGTAGGTGGCAAATTGCTTTGAACTCTCACCGAGATCAGGCGAGTGGGTATGGCTGCCCAAACGACAGCCGCAAGTGGCACGCTTTCGTGGGCCTCTCTGCGCCTATCGTTTGTGTAATGTTCTCTCAGCCTTTCTCTGCCTTTCTCTGGCCCTGTCTTACATGGAGAGGCAGTGCTAGCCTTATGTCTGACGCATGCACGGCAGAGCATGAGGCAAATCGCAAAATAGTCTTTGGTATTGGGTATTGAGAATTGAGTGCTCGGACGGCTTCGCCGTTCTAGCAAAATAATTTTCTTCTCTACTTTACTTTCAAACACACTCCTTTCCATCGCTTTTTCGGAGGGTTTTGGATACTTTTTGATTGCACGCGATTCCTTTTGAGAGATTTGTGGCGGCTTGTTCAAAATTTCAGACTGTTTCGTTCGTGCCTCTACTTCAGCTTCTTCCCCCCTCGTCGCCTGTTGTGGGACTACTTTTTACGCACAAGGCATAAATTTGTATGGTGCAGGGAGTTTCTTCTTCATTTCATGCCCATCAGACACCGGATCCATACTGCTAAGCAGCGTGAAAACATTCTCCGGGTTTTTTGCACTCTCCAAGCTCTCTCGCAGCTCTCTCGATGATCAGTTACAAGCCTTTGGACTTCTTCACGTACGAATTCCGCCTACTGAAGGTCTTACCGAACGAAGATGGAGACGACAACACCGTTATCCGGTGCTCACTTGACCACGAGCTCTTGCTCGACCCCCCAAAGTACCGCGCTCTTTCTTATTGCTGGGGAGATTTAGGAGCGACCGAGACAATCCTCGTCAATGGAGATTCCGTCCACATCACCGCAAACTTGCATGCTGCCCTCTTGGAACTGAGGCCCCAGGGGTTGACGACACTGTGGATCGACGCGCTTTGTATCAACCAGCAGGATGTGGCCGAACGGGGGTTTCAAGTCACACGCATGGGACTGATATATTCCAGAGCAGAAGAAGTGATAGTCTGGCTTGGGAGCGAGTCCAACGACTCTGGAAATGCTATGGCCTGTCTCGTGAGCCCAGGGAAACAACTCGGCAATAGGTCCAAGGCTGCTGTCACGTCGCTACTTCAGCGACCGTTCTGGAAGCGCGTGTGGATCATCCAGGAAGTTTCGAAATCTCGAAAGCTCAGGGTTTTATGTGGGAGCGCTAGCATTCGCTGGGAGCAAATGGTCGATTCTCTTGAGCGCTGGCACGTCGTACCACCTACGATTAAAGCACTCCAGAAATTCCGGACAGCTGAGCAGTTGCACATGGGTTTAGACCGCCCAGAGTTGATATCCGGACTATTCCAGACCGTGCAATGTCTCTCTACCGATCCTCGCGACAAGATCTTTGCGATCTTGGGACTCTGTTCCGACGGACCCTTTTTAGTGCAGAGCCCGAATTATGTGCAGTCTCCTGAAAGAATATACTTTGATCTCCTCTTGGCTCTGGTGTCTGGGAACCGGAGATTGAACTACCTGGCCCGTCAAGGACTTACTGGTTCTCGCCAGACACCTCATGATGCGCCGCAAGCCGACTGGACATCGATCACCCATGGTGTGTTTTTCTGGATTGTGAATGCATTATATCCTAGAAAAAAACACCAACTGGAAGGATACGTGATGGACCGTATGGCGTATGAAAGCTTCCCAATACGTCAAGATGATGGAACGGGAGTCGAAAACTTCCCATGTCTTACCTTCGCCGGATTAACAGCATCGGTAGTGGCCATTGATTATGTACAACCCCTTCCAATTGGGCAGTATTACCACCGGGATGATGATAATATTCCAGACACGCTACACGAAGCGAGTATCGATGAAATGCGGCATGTACTTACCTGTTTTGGGAATGCTCTCTACCTTCCGTATTTCAGCAATACAGCAAGAAAGAAACAGTTCCCTCCTGGGGCATTGGTAGCGTCGAGCATGACCTACCTGTGCAGGAAGTCTCGTCCAAATCACATGCCTACCTTCCGCGCCTGGTACGAGGAGAATCGACATCTCGAGTACCGGGGCAGGACGCTGAAGACTTGGGCGAACATGTACGCTCAAACCCCCGAGTTTAACTTCGAGGTTTCGGCGCTGCTCTCTGATGAGAAGGTTGTCCGTGATGCCGTGAGGTCCGTCTGTGTCCGCATCATAGAAGGCATCAGATGGGTGACGCAGAATAACCTTTCCCTTGCAACGGGATCAGAGACTAGCGTCCTCCAACTTGTACCCCAGGAAGTCGAAGATGGTGATTTACTATGCCGGATTCGATACAGCAAGGCCCCGATTTTTGTCCGGCATCAAGGAAATGATTTTTATACCTTTGTCGTGTTCAGTTGCTCTTGCCCGTGGCTTCGGCCAACTAAGAGTGGCGAATATGTAGATCAGGGGTTTTGGGGTAAGAAGCTAAATAAGAAGGAAAGGTGGGATTGGGTCAGTGGTAATGTCGATCTTGCCGAGGAGCAAAGAGGAGGTCACAGCCTGCAGCGACGTCTGAAAAGGGAGCAGGTCTGGGAAACTATTACAATCCAGTGACTCGCTGAAAAGCCATACCTCATGCGTGGTTTTCAGAGGGCGAAATTGATCAGAATGAGGTACGGAATTGGCATGGGGTAGGAGGAGCCCGCGAAGTCGACATGGGTCGGACCATAGACGATATTCCTGGACAGTATCGCAGGAGAACACTGTGGCGGACCCTCTTTGGAATCTTGACTGCTATCGGCTTGGCGGTATTTTTCTGTGATGTGCAGCTGCGGACAAAATATATGTCGGGTCTGGTTCTATTGCCGCCGTTTACTCCGAGATCTGCGTGCTTCGGACTAAATCCGTCAACTACCCCAATGCCTCGGAGTACCAAAGGACGTACTGGACAGCAACGCTGTTGGAGATTTGGAATATGACGAGCGGTGTTTGCAATCAAAACGAAGTTTGATGGTTTAAAAGTCGGGAAGGAAAGTCCGGAGTTGAAAGTGGGCTTTTGCTAACTAGGGTACGTGGATAAGGAGGACAAAGTGGGATGGAATCCATTTCTGGGAGGACAAATGCATCTCGTCCGATAGCCCGACATTAAACATTCGATGTCCTCCAAACCACAATTCACGCTATCTCTCGCTGTATGTTGATTTCTAATCAGTGCCATCCGCTATTCTGTTGTTGGTTCTCTGCCAGTTTCCAGAACATTCGCTTATCCGGTCACATGACCTACTACTTCTAGATGATTCTAAAGATTATTACAAATCCAAATGATTTTTAATTAGCTTTAGAAGGTTCTAGTAAGTCTATTACAGTGTATATATAAAGCCTTAAGCTCTCACATAGTTACAACCCAAGCAATCCAAGATTCGTCAAATCACGTGTCTACTTCCTCACCTTCCGCACGGTCGACGATATTCTCCGGTTGTATTACCACGTATTAATAAGTTACTTTAGTTTTTATTTAATACTAACCCTAACCCTTAACAAGATTAGTAAATATACTCGACTTATCGAGATTACTTTATATATTATTAGTAAGATCGTTTACGTCAAGTTTCGTTATATTTATAGCGCTGCAGCCGGATAGAATATAATAATTATCGCCACGTATCGTGCTTATTAAGACTTTTTTGCTTTTATTATTAATAATAACTTAAGAGTTATCGACTTTTAAATTAAAAATTAATTTTCATCCGATAAGAAATTATTATAAAGAAATATTAAAGACTCGCTTGCCCTAGGAAGACGACAGTCACACGTGATGGAAGCCTTACATATTCACACGAGGGAAATATATGACGATACTAAGTATTAACTTAGAATTAATAATTACAGAATAAAAAAGGTATAAAAAGAAAAGTCTTAAATACAAAAGAAGTAATAGCTCTAGCTTGCTTTATCTCGGTTATTCTCGCTTCCTGGTAATAATCTGTCGTACAGGCACGGGCTGATGCTCGGTTAGCTGCGCGCTACGCTGGATATGGTTTCTGCCACGTTATACCGCTTTTAAGAGAATAATGTGTTTCCTTGATTTCCTTATATATTTTAGATAATAATAAACTACTTTAATTCTCTTTACGTTAATCGTAAGACTTTATTTTACTTTTATATTATAATTATAAGCCCCGTGACGAAGTTATTAAGTTAGTATTCTTCCTTTTATACTCTATAGATTTAAGTAAAGTTATTAACATAAGATTAATAAGTAACGAATAACGTCGGTGTTTTCTACTTATTAATAAGTGTAGTTTACACCGCTATTTTCCTTTTAACCTCTCTAAAAAAAAAGGTAAATCAAGTACTTGTACTCGATATTCTCTTCTCCTCTTTAATAAATCTATTAAACCCTTGAGAGAGTAACCTTCTCTTCGCTATAATAAACTCAACTTTAGTCTCCTCCTCTAATAATCGAACGCCGCTTAATTACGACAGGCAAACTTAGACCTTATAATACTAAGCCTTTAAATCCTTTTATATCTTTTATAAAGTATAGACTTCGGTTAATCTAAAGTTATTAGTCGCTTTAAATATCCTCGAAAACGAGCCACAAGCACAAACGATTGACTAAGTAAAGGTATAATAAGACAAGGAGGCTCTCGATTTTAACTTTAAGGAGTAAATAAAGTAAAATAAAGACTAACGAGTATTTAAACTTAAGGGACTTAAATTAAGTATAATACCTCTTATATTATTTAACGTTACTATAGTTACTCTAATATATACTACTTTAATAAGGGAATATACTATTAAACACGTATAATAGTTAGAAAAGGCTTAGGCTTATAAAGTAATATATAAGTGGATTTAGGAGACGGTTGATCCTTCGATTTATTAAAGTGTTATTTAAGAGTGTAAGATTAAAGAGGAATAGAGAGCGAAAGAGTAACTTAATAAAATAACAGACGAATTAAATAACCCACGATCTTAGACTTAATAAATACTCCTTAAAGTGTTAAAAAGAAATTACGCCTCTTTAAAAATAAGTAATATTATTAAAGCTTAAGTTAAATATAAAGAGAAGCTCGAAATCGTCAAAATAAGACGGGTTAATCTTAAGGTGTAAATTTAAGAGTAGCGATTAACTTACTAAGATATTTTATTATACGATATTCTGGACGTTAAGGGCCCCTTAGTAATTATTAACTTTATTAAGGTAGTACAAGAGAAGCTCGCACTTAAATAAGCCCGCGAACGACTATCTAAAGTCCTTAAAGACGATGTTCTTAAGGTTATTTATAAGTACACGTTATTTTAATACGTTAATTAGTTATTAGCGCTTAACGAAGAGTCTCTTATAACTACTAGAAGAAACAAGACAGTTAAATTATACGTTACACTTAAAAGGAGATTAAATACTTTAGGAGTATTACTAATACTAAGGACTCTTTTATTAAATACCTCGCTTAATACTTGCTTTTACAAGGTGAGTTCTTACTAACACAACGCGATTAAGTGTTATAGACTTTAATATTACTATAACGGCTTAACTAGGGACAAATTACGTAACTTACTGTCTATAAAGGAAATTAAGGAAACCCGAATTAAGCTTAAAAAAGAGTTTCTCGACCTTAAACGAGTAATTAATAAAAAAGAGTAAAGACAAGTAATAATAAAGGAAATTACTAAGGGAATAACTTTTAAAAACTCCTCGTTCTCTCCGATAACCTTAGTAAAAGCCTTAGAGTTATTAAAGTATCTTGGCAGTGTTAATACTTATGTAATTAGTCCGGAGTTACTTAACGAGGCTCTCGTTACCTTTAGAATTTATATTATTATTAATATAAATCGACACCTACTCTTAGAGAGCACTTTACTTAATAACGGCGCTGCTACTTATTTAGTTAACTTAGTTGTTCTATTAAAGCCTAAGACCTTTATTAAATCAACTAATAATAATAGTATTAAAGCCGGAACGTCGAGCCTTATAATTAAGGGCCGAGGTACTCGTGTCTTTAAAGGTGCTCTCTATAGCCCTAATGGACTAAACACTAAGGACTTAAGGCTTTTTAACGTTATTGTCGTTAAAGGATTTAATATTAATATTATTTTAGAAGCTCGTTTATTAAAGGCTAGACTTTAATATAATAAGTTAGACTATACGTTACGCGTGAGATTAATTAAGAAGAGTATTGTGTTAAAGTAATTAGAGCGATAGTTTAACTTAGCTTTTTTTAAGTATAAGCCTTTTAACTACTCTTTAGCTCTTATAATAACTCTTAACTCTTTAATTCGCCTAATTTATACCTTTTTAATGTTCTCTACGCTTTAAAGGAGTATCCGGTAAAGCTTTTAATTAAGTCGATAATATTTAAGACCGCGGCTAGACGACGCTAAGTTATAGCACTTATAAGTAAGACACCTAGGGAAGGAAGCGTTAGAGAATTTAATTAAAAATACGCGTAACGTCGAGATCTTAGGCACTACTTAAATTAAGTATAAAGAGTACTCTTTAACTGTCGCGTAGTAAGTCGTTAGTCAAAGACTATCGGAGAGAATAGTTACTTGGCCTTTTTATTACATTTCTTAAGACTTATTTGACTTCCTTGTCGGATTTAATAAAAATAACTAGCTCTTATTAGTTAAAGACTAATATAATAGGAAATTCTATAAATGGCTCTTAAAAAACAAAGGGTTAATTGCCGTCTTAAGAGCTCTTAAACTATTTAAGGCGTGGACGAGACGTTAATTTAGACTCTCGATTTGTAAAATACGCTAAAATAATAATACCTCGGTTATAAGAATTAATAGATTAACCGAGTACGAAAAGTAATATATAAAGAATAATATTAATATTAAGGGTACCCCTTTATATACACACTAACTTAATAGAGGAGCTAAGTACGTAAGTAAGGAAATTATTAAAAAGTTAATTAAGATACGCCTTTTAGTAAACTTACTAGAAGAACTTTAGACGGAAGTAATTATAGTAATAATTACTCTTTATAATATAAGTCCGGCTACTCGGAAAGGCTTTAAGAGTCTAAATGAGATCTTTTACGCTTAGTTTAGGCAATATTTTTAGTATTACGACCTTAAGCTTATTTAGAAGCTCACTACTAATATACGACCTGACTAGAGTAATATATAAGCGTATAACTGTAGAGCCTACCTTATAATTAAGGACCGAGAGGCTCTTTAATAAAAGAGAGTATTTAAAGTCAACCTAAGAGCGCACTTTGGATACTTAATAAGATACGTCTTGTCTAATATATATAGGGTCTAAGTACTTTAATTATAGCGTGTAATAGTGACTTATATAAGAATACTAGCCATATACAAGAGCTTCATGTAAACAACCAATACAAAGCTAATAACCGATGCGAGCCTTCGATACAAAGCTAATAAACTTAATATAAAGCTAATAACCGATGCGAGCCTTTAGTACAAAGCTAATAAACTTAATAACCGATATAAAGCTAATAACCGATGCAAAGCTAATAACCGATACAAAGCTAATAACCGATGCGAGCTCTTAATACAAAGCTAATAAAGCTAGTAACCGATGCGAAAGCTTGATACTCAAAGTAGTTATATAGACCTAGAAATGCCCCCTCAATAGAATCATCATTCTCTATCTTACAGGTTATGAGCTCCCGACAGCACCTCCTCTTATTCTACCTCAATTCAACAGATCAAGAACTTGTTCTTTACCTAAACCACTCTCATATACTTCGTTGCAACCTCATTTTGTTTGTACTTAGGTTCTATCGACTAGCTCGACAAGAACTCTTCTCCTATATACCATACCTTTTTGACCCTCAAAATACTCCATAAGCCTCATACCTCCATACCTCCATACCTACGGCATACCTCATACCTACGGCTCCATACCTCCATACCTCATTCCTACGGCTTCATACCTCCATACCTCATACCTACGGCATACCTCATACCTACGGCTCCATACCTCCATACACTCAAATACAACACTTGAAAATTTCTCAACCAATAACAGGTATTTTGCCTTAAAACTTGGAATATACATAATCCACGTGATCAATAACTAATATCAAAAAAACTTAGACTTTCTTAAATAACCCAAATTCTCAAAAATCTCAAGTTAAGTTAATATCTCTAAAAAACTCTTTAAAAAATAACTAATAAAATAAACAGAATGAGTTCTGATAAGATCACTATGGCTAAGCTTACGGGCTCGGCTAATTACCCTATTTGGGCACTTCGCATGACGGCCTTCTTAACTAAAGAAGCGTTAAACGCTGTAATAGCGTCTAATAAAGTAAGTGATAAAATAAATAGCAAAGCTCTCTCTAATATCTAATTGCTTATTAAGGACGGTCCTCTCTTACAAATACAGTACATAACACGTGCTTTTAAAGCTTAGTAATTGCTTAAAAACTTCTATTCCCCTAAAGGGTTTAGCTCGGAATTTTTGATTTGCCGAGAATTCTTTAATACCTATTTGATTAAGTATAATTTAATAGAAGAATACCTTAATAAGGTAAAACAGCTAAGCGATTAGCTAAAAGCTAAAAACCTTGAATTGCCTAAATAGGTAATAATAGCTTGGGTTCTTAATAACTTGATTAATAACTATAATAGATTAGTTTCTAATATAACACAGTCTTTAAGAACTAATATTAATTCTTATACCCTTGAGTCGTTATTCTCTAATTTATTAGACGAATCAAAACGTCAAGAATCAAATGATGCTAATATAGATTAGGCCCTAATAACTTCTAGTGGCTATAAAGGCAAAAAACCTTATAAAGTCACTAAGAATAGCCCTTAAAGCAAGAAGTATTGTACTAATTACAAATAACACTCTTATATAACTTCTAACTACGCCTTCCTATTTCCTAATAAGGCCCCTAAGGGGTGGAAACGGCCAAAGACTAATAAATCACCTGATATTACCGAGAAATCGGCTCGGGATAAGCGGGAGGAGAATATTAATATTTTATATAGTAATAGTAATATTTTAGAAAATATCAGGGATTTTAATATTAATTTCCTTATAAAAGATATACAGGTATTTATAACTATACCCTCTATAAAGAATATAACTAATAGTACAAATATAGGCTCCAACTTTGTAAATAATTAAAAATTAGGGGTAAATAGTCAAGAATCAAATAGTCAATCAAATACTTTTGTTTTAAATACTACTACAATAAAACATATATATTGTAACATATCGTATTTCTATAAATTTAAAACCTATAATAAACTAATTAACTGGGGAAAAGCTAAACAAATAAATATAAAAAGATACAGAGATATCTTAATAAAGTCAATAATTAATAATAAAATATATAAACTCAAAGATTGTCTTTATATACCTAAATTAGGTATTAACTTAATATCTCAAAGTCAATTAAGTAGCCAACATTATAGTATTTTTAATAACTCTTTTGCTTATATCAAAAATAATATAACAAATGAAGTAATAATTGAAGGCAATAAATCTAAAGGATTATATATACTAAATATTATATTATATAAAACTAGTAATCTAATAACTAATACTAATATTTTAAGTACAATTGAAAATAAACCTATAAGCATTAATAAAATGGATTTATATATAAAATTAGGTTATATTAGCTTAATATACTTAGATAAAATAATAAATAATACTTATAGATATAATAATATTATATTTAATTTAATAATAAATAATCAAATATTAAACTATAAGACTTGCCTTAAAGGAAAATTCACTAATAAAATCAATAAAATAACTAGTAATAAAGTCTTTGACTTATTACAAAAGGTAGCTAGTGACTTATGCGGTCCTATTACACCTATAACTTATAATAAATATAAATATATTATAACTTTCTTAGAATTTAAAACTAAATATCTTGAAATAAAATTACTAAGAAATAAATATAAAGTATTTAATACTTTTATTAAATATAAAAATAAAAATGAAAATAATAATAATAATAAACGTATAAATATTTTTACAACTAATAACAGTAAGGAATATATTAATAATAAATTCAAAGAATATCTTATAAATCATAGAATAACTCATTAATTAGCCCCTATATATACAAAAGAACTAAATAGTATAATAGAACGTATAAACCGCACTATACTAAATAAAGTTAGGTGTTTATTAGCATTTACTAATTTACTTAATTATTTATAAGGGGAAGCTGCAATTATAGCTATATACTTGTATAATAAAACTCCGCATTCGGCAATAAATTATAAAACCCCTTATAAACTAAGATATAATAAAATACCAGATATTACCTATATTAAAACCTTCGGATCTATATACTTTTATAAAAATAAAAAGAATCATATGACTAAACTAAAACCAAAAGCAAATAAAGCAATATTAATTAGATTTAATTATCCTTTATATAAAGTCCTAAATATTATAACTAAAAAAGGTCTTTAAGTAAGAGATATTAAAATCATTGACAATAAATTTATAAATAATCCTGAAATAAATATATTTAAAGAAAGTCAAATAAATATATAAGACCTTTCAAATAATAATAATATAACGAATAATAAAGGCAATAACAATAACAATAACAACAACAATAATAATAATAATAATAACGGAGATAACAATAATAATATAAATAATAAGGATAATAATAATAATATAAATAATAACAATAATATAAGAATTATAAGAAGTAAGAATATTCATCTAGATAGATCAGGCCGCTAAAGAACAACTTTTCCTCAAGTTGTAATAAATAACTCTCTAAATATAGCTCTAATAAATAACTCTATAGAAAATAAAGAAGACCTAGTCTTTATAAGTAATATTAATAATAAACCTAATATATATGAACAAGCTATAAATAGTCTTAATAAAGATAATTAGTTAAAATCTATAAAATTAGAAATAGATAAGTTAGAGCTACAAAATACGTGGAATTTAGTAGAATTACCACCTAATAAAACTTATTTAAGAGGTAGATGGGTTTATAGAATAAAAACAGACCTAAATAATAATATTATAAAATATAAATCAAGATAAGTTATAAAAGGCTTTGATTAAGTATTAGGCCTTAACTATTTAGAAACCTTTTCAGCTACTTATAGGCCAGAATCTTATAGGTTAATATTTATATTAGCTATAGCAAATAAATAGAAAATACATCAATACGACGTTAAAAATGCCTTTATATATACTAAAATAGATGCTGAAATATATATAAAACAACTAATAGGTCGAGAACGATATTATAATAAAAATAATAATACATATAAGTTAATAAAAACCTCTAATAATAATAATAACTCAAAATTATATTATAAACTTAATAAAGCTTTATATAGCCTTAAATAATTACCTAAACTATAGTATAAACACTTATTAGAGGCTTTATATAAACTAGGTTTTAAAGCCTTACTTTATAACGAAGCTATATTTATACATAATAAACTAAAAATAATTATAATATGTTATATAAACGACCTAATATTCACAAGACTAGATAATAATATTACAAAAGAAATAGTTAAAGAATTAACTAAGACTATAAAAATAGAATATATAAGTAAAGTACATTAATTCCTTAGTATAAAAATAAAACTAAATTATAATAATTAATTAGTATATATAAATCAAAATAAATATTTTAATACGTTATTAGAACGTTTTAATAAAAGCAATTTAAATCCTATAACTACATTAGTAGAAGTAGGAGTTAGATTAGATAAAGTAACAAATATAGTTAATAAAGAGGACTTATAATTATATTAATAACAAGTAGGTTTTCTAATATATCTAGCAACTAAAATTAGACCTGATATAGCATATGCAGTTAATAGATGCGCTAGATATATGTTTAACCTTGATTTAAGCCATTTTAGGGCTCTAGATCATATTTGGAAATACTTAAATAAATACTCTAATTTAGGGACTTCTTATAACTGTAATAAAAGCTTCTTAGAATTACTAGGCTATACTGATGCTAACTGGGGTGGAGATATTAGCTCCCGTAAAAGTACTAGCGGCTTTTTATTCTTAGTTAATAACTATATTATAAGCTGGCTTAATATGCTTTAAAAAACAGTTACTTTATTAAGTTGTGAAGCTGAATATATAGCTTTTAAAGAAGCAATAAAAGAAATATTATACTTATATAATCTAATAAACTACTTTAATAACTTTCTTAATAATAAAATAACGCCTATACTTAAGCTATTAATAAATAACGAATTAGCTTTAAAATTAGCTAATAACCCTGAATTTTATAAAAGAAGTAAACATATTAATATAAGCTATTACTTTATACGAAATGAGATAGCTAATAATAAACTAGACCTATTATACGTTAATATAATAGTTCAATTAGCTAATAGGTTTATAAAAGGTTTAAATAATAATAAACAACTAAAATTCATAAGTGCTTTAAATTTAAGGCCTAATATATAAATATAAACTAATAAAAGTATAAGATAAAATATAAATACTTATATATATCTTACGGGGGCTATAAAGATTATAATATAACTACCTCGCTTAAAGCTCGCTTATATACTTAATAAAACCTATTCTAAGCCTAATTAGCCGGAAATAACTTAAAACAAGCCACATACGTCTGATATAAAGCTCTGACGTCTACAGGTTACAGCTATAGAATCTAAGGCTTCTGATACACGGCTTTCTTAGGCTAAAATAATGGTTATACGAAGCTCCGGGCTCTGCGTCTCAAACTACCGGAAAGCAACTATATTTAGTAAAGACTCGTTTGAGCTCGTTTAAGCTTACATTTACCTAATTCGGCTACTTAAGCGAATACACACGTGATAAGCTAGAGTAGTTATATAGACCTAGAAATCCCCTTTACAATAGAATCATCATTCACACCAAGTATCACTTCTTTTTAGAAAGGAGAGTTTTTTATAAGGGAGGGCTCGAGTATATATATATAAAAGACCCTCCTAATAGGGCCTAGCGTAGTCGAGTACTATTCACGTCAACCTGTCGCAGGCTCGCCACTTAATCCTCCCTATTAGGCTTAGCGCCGTCGCATAGCTAGCGATACTACGAGCCCGTGTCGGTTAGAATACGAGGCGCATCGTAGGTCGTAACATAAACTAACTAATTAACCTATTTAATATAAAATAAGTTATTATTTTCTATATCTTTAACTTCTTCTCTTATATCGTCTTTTTCTTCTTTCTCTTTAATAACTCCCTGTGACGCTTACTTTGTAAAGACAGTAATCACATGTAATAACAGCCTCAAATATTAATAAACGACATATAAAGATAATAAGTATCTCTTAGAATCTATAATTAAGTAAGAAAGAAAGTAAAGAGAGAAGAGCTTTATATACAAAGGGGGAGCGCTATGGGGCTAATTAATCTTTGTAAAGCTCGGTTAGCTAGTATACCGGAAATGAGGCTCTAGGTGCTACCAACCGTTATAACAAATACTTTTACTTACTTATAAATCAATTATTTATTAATAATATATTTTACTTTTTGCTTTTGAATTATTCTTAAATTTTAATAAACTTTATATTATACTTATTAATATATATATGCTTTTTTTAATTAAGTAATAAGATTAATTTGTACTATTAGAACGTCATCGATTTCGCTTTAGGAAACCTTAGTAAAGCTTAGTAACCTTTATTTTTAGTATACGTTGGTTTATTTTAGGCATAGTCTACTAGACTATACTGTTTTAGGATGCGGCTCTTATATTAATCAAATTAATCAATTAATAATCAATTAATCAGATTAGATTAGATTAGAATTTGATTAATTGAAATTTGACTTGATTAGATTTAGATTAATGGCCATTAATCTAATCTAATCTATTCATTTCTCACACTGTCTATGGTCGGTAGAGGCTGCGTAACTTTTATTATACTATTATAAAGCACGTTAAGAGAGCTTGACGGGCACGAACATTAAACCTGGCTAGAGAGCTACTAGCTTATAGCTAGTGAATATAGCAAAACCATTAATGAGCCGATTATTATTAGAGACTAGTAATTAAGAGCTAAAAAACAATGTTTAGAGGATCTTTAGGCTATTCGGGATACGGAGAAATTATTAATCATATGATTTATACTAAAGGCTGAAAAGGAATTGCGTTTATAACTTAATACTTTGACTAAGTTGTTATATAACAACCTTCTAACACGTCGACTACTCTTTAAAAAAGCTATTAAAGCTTTTAATTAAAAAGACTGTCACAACCCGAAGAATCACGTGTGTCCTGGCCCTGAGGCTCGGCAGACCATCTGCACAGAGAAGCCGGGACAGGTCACGAGGGCCACTTTGTAGGCCAGCTTAGAGGCATCTAGGTTGGTAGGGAGTCACGTGATGACATGGAGCTTATGGAGCTTTAGGATCCAAGGCTCCCTGGGGATCCACGGGTTATATAGTTAGCATGATTTCCTAGGTCATAGGGCTTCGTGCTCAAATTCATATAGCAGTCTAACTATTACTTGTAACGTCTCAATTCCAATTGAGAACCGAACCTCTTGTGACTTTACTTCTTAGCTGATACCAACCGAAGGACCTGTACGCCGCGTACCAGTCAGAACCAGGGAACGTTACAAGGACTTTGTATTAAGACAGGCAGAGATAAAGATATAATAATTGGAGGCTAAATTAGACTAATTGTAACCACGGAAAAAACGAAAGGTTTAAACTAGTCTAAATTCTAAGTTTGCGAATATTTAGGCTACTTAGAGAGCTTAAATTATAGCTGGAGACTAGGAGATTATAACTATTGATTTACATTTAGTAGAAGATTCTGAGTCTATAGAAGATTATATAGAAGTTAAGGCGTTGTAGAGTTATTAAGTGTTGTTTAAAAGGTGCTGGAATTTAGCGGGGTGGCCCGAATGGGGGGGTGGGGACTTGACCCAGGGATCTTAGTGGTATCGTTTTCTAGTGGCCAGCAGAAAATAGAGCGCTACGATGATAATTATAAAGATAACTGGCCACTTTGAAATAGCAAGTTCAGCTGCTTTATTCTGCCGATATATCCCCTCGCTCGCTGAGACATAGACACGTTAGTAGTAGTTAAGAGAAGGGGGGACTGCTAGGGCACAATACATAATTTTATAATTAAACTATTTTCGCTAAATCACACGTGAGAAGTATGTACGACTATATTATTAACCTAACATTTATATATATTACGACCCTTAAATCTAACTAAGATACTCTTTTTAACTCGTAAAACCACTTTACGAGACTAAACTTTCTTTTCCTTATTTATTAATATATAAACAAGACATCTCTCAGGTAAAGGTAAAAAATATCGTCCGCGGGCCCAGGGAGCGATATGTAAGAGGCTGGGAATCTAATTTTTCGATCCTGTCTTATGCTTTAAAATGAAAACTTAGTGGCTAAAAAGGCAGTACTAAGAACGCACTTAGCTAGGGGATGGCAATTTCCGGAATAAACATTTCTTGGATAGTAAGCTATAGAATTATATATAGTAGTATAAGTTGTAGCGAAATAATATTAATTAAGTTATAACTTTTTTTGGAGACATTTTTGTGGGGGTTTGTCCTTCTTAAAGATCTAATTACAAGAATAGCCTAATCCCTACTACTTCTAATCAAATTCCCCTAATCCACTATTAATCTACGTCGTTAAAGTAAGAGGTCGCCAACGCCGTGTAAGTAAGATATTCCTTCTCGGAATCGAGAGGTTGCGCTATTAAGGAAGCTACTATAGTGGACATCTCCGCGTTTGACTAATGCTCGGGCTACTTTCTCGTTACGTGAGGCAAGAGCTCCAACTTCGGTCTTATAGCTAAGGTTGATATCGAGAAGCTAAGTATACACCTCTTAAATTATGCCGTTAAGAATTACTTCTAGTCCTAAGGCCGAGGCGGGAACTTTTTAGGACATAATCTCGACACCGTATCCCGGAATTAGAGCCTTATCCCTTAGAGTGAGGGCCAGAGGCTAAAGATATTAATTGTTATTACATGTTAATTAAAAGATAAGTGAACGTATATTAACTACTGTTATAGTGCAGGTAACTAAGATTGAGATAAGAACGTTATGTATAATGTTTAAAATATATGATAATTGATTAAAGGCAAATTAGTAAAATCAAAGAGAAAAGGCCGGAGTTGAGCTTTTGCTGAGTTCGTGTTCAGATAACTGGGAGCTCGGCCGCCTTTTATATACGTAGAGAATTTAAATCTCGAGGCAGAGCAAACGTCCCACACTATTTTAGACTCTAAGAGAATGTACAGCAGGTATGACATGGATACGACCTCATACGGAGCTCGTGCGTCGGGGATGTACAGAGTAAGACACCTCCGAAAGTTCTGTATTAAGATCCAATTCCAAGAAACTACCTTCTTAATTTTAAACGCATATTTTTCTTCTTTGGGAGCCTTAGCCCCAGCTTTGATGCACTTCTAGCCTATACACGATCCTTGTTTGCACTTTGAAAAACGCGGGACTAGAACTTATGTTAAAGCAATGCAGGCAGTACCCCACTCCTCGTATCCTACTAGTTCAATCGGCTCTGCAGCCATTTTCATATATCAGGACAGGGCACTAAGACTCATATCAACCACTCACACTCCCTAGCACAAGTAGATCCGCTTCATTACAGAAATTTGACAGGGAAAGGGGTCAGAGTAGCCAATGCAGGGTGCAGGCTTCGGGCCTGGATATCGCATCGAGAATGGCTGGGATTTCGTGGGCGACAATGTAAACGTCTCTTTTCTCTTACTACGATTTTTCGATATCGCAAGAATAATTCCCCTTTTATTTAAACTTCCAGGCATTACTCGAAAGAATTCTAAATTCAATGCAAGTGAAACCTCCCAATAAGAACAGCCGGATGATGACCCCTATAGCGATTGTTCTAATCACGCTACGCACACCACCGACATTTTGTTTGCGAATGATTCCAGTGGTGATACAGGATTTAGGGGTGTAGCACCAAGAGTGAGCGTGGAACATTATCGCGTATTCGACTATAACGGTATGAGCACAAGCGACGTCGTTGTTCGCGCTGTCTTGCTTGCATATGAACGTGGCATTGACTTGATAAATCTCTCCTTGGGTAGTGGAAGTCGGCCATTTTCTGACGGTCAGCATTCCCTTTTTCCTTCCAGTCATGTTGCCCTACCTATGGCTTTTGGGGCTGAAGTTACCAGACCCTCTCTCCAGCCTTGTGGCTCGGATCAATCGTGGAGGCAAGACGTTTATTGTGGTCGCCGGCGGTAACAACGGGTGGAATGGGACCTTCAGCGCCGCTGCACCTGACGGGGGTGGCGACGACATGTTTGTGGTTGGCAGTGTGGATGCCGCGTATGCGTATTCTGTCACTCGTCGTCCTAGATGGCCGCCCAGGGAGGAATATATCGTACAACGCCGAGACATGGACTGCGCACCGGCGGAGCGAGTTCCCTTTAAAAGCCAAAGCCGTTGCTCTGAATCACGAGTCATCAATGGAGGACGAGAAGTGCGACACAATTGTCGATAGCAAACAACAGTACAAAGACAAAATTGTGCTGATGAAACGAGGCGGATGTACCCTGAAGAGCAAGTTGGAAAACCTTGCCAGAGCTGGTGGGATCTATGCGCTCATTTACAATAACGTTGCTGGCCCGGCTTTCGATCTTGAAGTCCGACTCGATATCGGAACAGATATACGAGGAGCTGCATCCCTCACACAGTAGACGGGCGAATACCTTCTCAGACTCTTAGCAGCAGATCACAGGGTCGAGATTGAAATAGACAACAACTTCACCAAGTCACCCGTGATCGAGTCCGTCCCAAATGTACGGACGGCGGCCAAGGTCAGCACTTACACATCCTGGGGTCCCAGTGGAGAGGGAAAGCTCGTAAGCCGAGTCCTGGCGCCTCGGGGCAGAATTCTAAGCACTTTTCCTAGGAAAAACGGCGGCTGGGGAATCCAGAGCGGGACTAGCATGGCCGTCCCGTATGTGGTCGGCGTACTTGCGCTACTCAAAAAGGCGTTCCTCACGGTTCCTACGTGGAAAATCGCAAACGCGATTATGGGAACGGCGCGCCCTTTGGACTTTAACGATGGGACCAACAGGTCGTTCGGCTTCTTAACGAGTCCATGACAACAGGGCGCTAGACTCACCAATGCATGGGGTGCTTTTGGGGCCCTAGAACTCGGCCTCAGCATTGACACGACATGGCTTGGGTTTAATGATACCGAATTTGGGAACTCTAGCTTGACTTTCAAGCTGGCGAACACAAGCGTTATGTACGAAATATTCAGCATACCAAGTGTCAGCGTCCTCGCCCTAGACAAGACGACGCGCGCGCCGGTACCCTTAACGGCCGCCATAAGGACTCCCGAGGCTACTTCAGAGTTCCTCAACTCACTGTTACCAGGCTTGCACGCGCAGACGACTTTGTCTCCTATAGCCTGGTTCTTGCGCCAGGGGACCAAGCAACTATCACCATGGCTATCGACACGACTGGATTGAAATCAATGCAGGATCGCTGTCCTTTGTATGGCGGAGTTATACTCCTCTCCTGTCTTTCCGGACAAAAGTGGCACAACATTTCCATTCCGTACGAGGGAGTGGCCTGTACATTTAGGGACATCCAAACCCTGAATAAAGTTGATACTTATTTTTCTTCTGCGAGTAGAGACGATGTTGCGACAGCGCACTTTTGGAACAAACCACTCCAGAGGATGGAAGAAGATATCTTCCAGCTGTCTCGGAATCAGGAACCATTTGATGGGCAAAACCCCGACCACAACCGCTTCCTGAATGAGCGCATGCCTGTAATTCAGGTGCAGTTGAACATGCAAACGACGGGTATCCGAGCCGAGCTAATAGAGGCGATAAGTGGCGCCGCTGTGACCTTGTTTACAGATAATGTTGGGATCAGAACTGGGGGTTGGGGCTGCGTCGAGAAGGTATATTGGGTCTGGGACGGACATTTGCCCAACGGGACCTTTGCAGAGCCTGGGCAGTACAACATAAGAGTCCAAACGCTGAGATGGTTCGGAGACAAGAAGCGAGAGGAGGACTGGAAGGACGGGGTATTAATTCCCAGCTTCTGGCTGGAATATGAGGATGCCATCAAAACATTGGCAAATCAGCCTGATGAGGATGCGCACGTAAATTCAGTGCTGTTAGATCCTCGTTATTCATCACAGTTCTCAATACTTTGTAGTAATCGATTTCGTGACGTAGATAACAACGAGGAGTTTTGTTTGTTTTACTAGTTATATTTAATCTCTAGACCTGTCTTTATTCCTATCGGCTTTACTTATCTTCTATTAGAAAACCAACTTCAGTGTAATTGCGATATTTCCTTATATAACCCAGTAAGTTAGCGTGGATTTGCCGAGAGGGTCAAGTTGGTTTAGTTAACATAGTTTACATAGTGTGGTAGGGACAGCCTCTTGAGACACTTGCTCTGTAAAGACAGCAATCACGTGTGACAGCGGCCTCACATATCAATACACGACATATGAAGATAACAAAAGTCTCTTAGAATCTACAACTAGGTAGGAAAGAAGGTAAGGAGAGAAGAGCTCTATATACAAAAAGGGGGAGCGCCATGGGGCCAATTAATCTCGCGGTTAGCTGGCATACCGGAAATGAGGCTCTGGGCGCTGCCAACCGTCACACCACTGATTTTTCTTTTGTTACATGACTGCGCCGGCCATTCGCGCATATAAGGAGCTAACACTTAATAACAATATAACAAGAACGTAACATTATATATATTTTGTTTCATAGAACTTTTTCTCCTCCCCTCTTTTGCTAATTCGTACTCTTTAGATATGTGATATCTTTAGATTTGATTAATCTGTTATTTCCTAAACATAAGGAAACCTCTGGTGGCTCGTTATATATTACCCTCTTATTATGTGGTTTAGTTTTTTCTCTCCATAGTAGTATTCTTATATAATTACTAATTATAGCTTAGTTTTATTAATAATAGCCTTGTTTTCCCTTCTTTTAAGTAAAATATAAATTTCTTTATATAAAATTTTATTAGCAGTTTAAACTTTTCTTAATAAATTTTACTATTAATAGATTTATACTATAATTAAAAGTTATACAAGTATATTATATGAACTAAGTATTATTTTAATTTTGTATATTTTTATTCATTTTTTGTAAAAGTTAATTAAAAAATTCGTAATTCTTTTTTCTTGTATAATTTATATATAAGTTAAAAAGTCCGACTTTAAGTATTTAATATATAATATTACGTAATTTAAATCGGCTTATTTTTTGTAAGTTAAATTACTTAGATATAATAAATATATATTTAAAGTTTTACATAATTTTATTAACAGTTCGTAAAGTTATTTATATTTCAAAATCGCTGTTTTTAGTATAAATAAGGGGGGCGTAATAGGGGTGCACGGACTTACTTTAGCCAATTTCGAAGGCCTCGTGTGAGCCGCAGGCTAGTACCCACGTTTAATGTTTAACCGAGTTTAAACATTCGTACTAGATTAGGTGGTTCCAAGGAGTGGTCAAAGAGTATCTTATTCTCTGCCAATGATGTACGAATCTCTGTGAGTTAATATCCACCCTGCCAAGCCAAGTAAAACTTCAATGAAACTAAAATGAAACCTATGAGTGCACATGGAGCGGCGGATAGTGGATGACTACTGGAGCCCGGACTAGGAGTGGTAGGCCGGTCCAGGTCTAATCGCCAAGAAATTTGGGGAGGCGCAGGTATTTGTCACGTGCGGCACACTGGAAGGCTTTTCTGTTAACGGCAATAATAACCGCCCGTTTTCCCCCTAGTGTGGGAGTTTTCTAGTGTCCGACAACGCTCGCTACAGTACTGCCGAGAGCCGCTGTTTCCCCCACTAAGCTCAACCGAACGAAATGAAAACGCGATAAATTGCATTTGTCCCCGTCTGAAAACCCAAGATTTCCAGGAGAGCTTCTATGGTCAAGATGGCTTCAGACAAAGGCTCATACATCATCGTGGGAGCTGGAGTGTTTGGAGTATCTACGGCCTATCATCTAATCCAGAAGTACCCTGACGCATCGGTGACTCTGATTGACCGGGATGCATTTGACGCAGAGAGTCGCGTGGCTGCCTCGTGGGACTGGAATAAAGTGGTGCGCGCCGACTACGACGACATAGTATACTGCCAACTAGGACTAGAGGCTCAAGACGTCTTCAAGTCTGATCCGCTTTGGAAACCGTACTTCCATGAGACCGGGATCTACTGGATCTGTCGCAGCGAATACGCACAGGACGTCATCGACAACTACAAGAAACTCGGCCGCAATGCTGATCTTTCTGCCGTGCCAGTTGACGAGGCCCGCAAGATGTACGGTGGCCTTTTCGACGACGCGGATTATACTGGTGTCAAAGAGGTGCTCGTCAATAGGACTAGTGGTTGGGCTGCTGCTGGAGATTGTTTGCGAGCTATCACACGCAAAGCCCTGGAACTAGGTGTCAAGTACGTGACGGCTGAAGTTGCAACATTACAATTTGATGACCGTGGTCGCTGTTATGGAGTTAAGACAGCAACTGGAGAGACCTTGGCAGCCTCGCATGTTATCCTTTGCACTGGGGCATTCACGCCGAAACTACTGGAGTTTAGTGCTGAGAGCAGTGGTCTGACTGACCTTCGCGCTGGACAGAGAATTCTAGCTGGCGGCATTGCGACAGGTATGACTCGACTCGACGACCAGACGTACAAGAGATTTGCTGCTATGCCTGTGGGTGTACAAGGGTATACAGTAAAAACAGGTACTGTGTAAACTAGATATGTCCCATTGTGCGCTGATAGCTAACTGCCAAACAGGACCCTTCATTGGTAGTCTTCCGCCGACTGCAGAAAAAGAGCTCAAGTGGTGGGGACAGACAATATTCAAAAATACCCATGAGGTGTTACCTGGCCGCCACATTTCAATGCCGCCTCCGGAGCCAGACTACGCTCAGTGGGCGGTTCCTAAGAGACTCAAGGAAGACATTCGCTATGCGAACGATGTGTTTTACGGAAGGAAGGGGGCAAATTGGAAGCTGGAGAAGCATCGAATCTGCTGGTAAAGCGATACACTCGAGTGACAATATGCGACTTACTAACCTCTTGAAAGGGACGCCTTCACGACCAGCTCAGACTTTATCATCTCGCCACACTCAGCCGCAGATGGGCTATACGTCGCAACCTGCGGTTCGTTCCACGGCTGGAAGTTCTTCCCAGTGCTTGGCAAGTATGTAATACAAATGTTGGAGGGCTCGATGTCTCCCAAATTGGCGGAAAAATGGGCTTGGAATCGGGAGCGGCCAGATCCATCTCTTAATGCAGATTGGCCGAGGGCGGAGATGAAAGATCTATTAGACTCAGTCAGTTCTTCAAAGCTCTAACAATGGAAATTGCCAAGTTTCAATAGCCATAATATTAGTTGAAGTTCTGTTCTAGTTTCTAGCGCAGCTAGGTAGAAATTAGGTGATGCCCCAACGTGTGTGAGATGGAACTTTAGGTTACATTTCTGTATCCCTCAACAAACAGTAGAAGTTTCGAATCATTCTCCTTACACTTGCAATTATCTTCTAGAAAAGTCGAAATGTGTTCTTAGAATCCCTTCTAATACATTAAAGTAAGCTCCGAGGAGCAAAATTCTCGAAGGTTTACCCGTTTAGTCTATAGTTGTCAAGCTTCGCAGCTGTTTAGATTCGCGTGTTATTGGATAGTATTTGGCTGAAACTTGGTATCTTGCCTTGTACTAACCAACCTCGAACAATCTAGTGTGCTGGAAGTTAGCGCAAATACTACAATCGCCCTAATTGTCAAAGCTAAGACGGAACTTTTATTAAAAGAACTGTCCGCCTTATCCCTATAAGTGCCACCAGGAACGTATAGCGCTACAGGGGGCAGTGAATGCCGGGGGTAGTATGAATGCCTTTATGGTCACGTGGAGGGCTTTTTGTTACCTTGCCTTCAGTCGTTAGACTTAAAAATCAACTCTTTGCACCCTCGAAATTCATCCTCTTTTCTATGGCAAGGCCCTGTAGCGAGCCTCTAATTTAAGCGACGACCACTGATTTTTCGAGATTCATTTAAATCAGTTAATTTCACACCTTAATTCTATGATTTTCTACGATATAACGCAAAACAATGGGGCAAAGGCACCGTCTTGAAATCCTGTATGTATTACCTGATTGGACTCAGTTGAGGTCGTAGCTATAGTACCCCAAGACATTGCATTTGTCACCTTTTCCCTTAGTTTTCTTCCACTTCACGATGTCTTAATGTACACTAAAGGAGATTCGACACGTGCTTGTTGCGGCATATTCTTCTTTCCGGAGACGTCCGAACAAGGCAGTTAATGCGAATAGATTGTCTAAATAGACGTGATATAACGAGCCTAGTAGTTGCATAAGAAGGTGTAATACAACCGATTGAGTAGCATTTAACCTTCGCATTTTGCGGACCTTGTGTGTACCGCCGGATCGTCCTAGTTAGTGGTAGCTCCACGGTAAAAAGAAGCCCCTTTGTGTAACTACCTATATCTTGATGTCGGTGGGAGTAGGTTTGTTTGAGATCGTAATAATAAGGTAAGGTCTCCTAGTATATCGTTCGACAGCTTCGTTTACGGCGAGTTCTTGGCTATGTTTCAAGTTTGACGTTTACTGTGACGGTCGTGTATTTACTTGGTAAACACAAGAGGCTGTTATTGATCTCAAGGATCGAGAAGTAGGTGTATCACGTACGCGGGAAGACAGTTACTAAGTATGGGTGAAGATACTGTTTTAAGTTGAGCACGAAGCTCCTATCTAATGGCAGACGTGCCAGTCTTATATAAAGTCCTTCGTGCCTCCGGGATCTCAATGGATACTAGGATCCTAGAGATCTATCAAGATCCTAAGATCCGTCACGTAACCCATGGTCGCGTGATCCGGGGGCCGGTTTGCCCTCTGATTGTTTACTGGTTATAACAATCATACTAGGTACAGGTTGGTTCCGGGAGCCTGGCAGCTCCCAGGAGCCGTACTCCCAGGAACCACTCGGTTCCTAGGGCTGCGCTGGCTCCTAGAATACTTCCTCCTGGGACCCAGTGGTCGCCCAGGAGCGTCCGTAACATTTACACTCACTCGATCAAAGATATGAGACTTCTCATCTTTATATATACGAAATCGCCGCCGAAGCTCTTGACACTTATTACGGGAAAAGTCCTTTGTAGTAGCATGAAAAAGGGTTATCGGCTTTGTATCCCAGTAGTCAAATATTACGTTAATAAGATAAACTGTCATATAGATACAAGCTAAATACAGGTATATTTCTTTTCGATAAATGAGAAGTTAATTCTTTGCACGAGAATTTGGCTTGAAGTCATCGTCGGGTAAAGTCCTTTAGTAGCTATTTATGGCGGAAAAGATCTGGTCTATTATGTCTTCGTTGTAATATTAAGTGAATAGGGAAATAGGGTCCTCTGAGAACAGAAATCAGGTAAGGTGACCTGGAAGTCGAAATCCTCTAATATCATTGGCTCAAATCGCGTTCCCCGTTGTTATAAAGGTTGGACTTTCGGTCAGAGAGTGCCTGCATCGGTGGGATCTGGGTATGCGTTTTCAGGAATCGTGAGTGCATCAATATCACACCCAAAAAAGGCAAGAGAGGTACTCATCGCAAGTAGATACTATAAGGAGGTTATATTGTCAATCCTAGACAACCTGGATGTGTGCGCATGCCATCGGGACAGCGACAACGGCAACGAGCGGGCTTGACTTCAATCTTCTCCTTCCCGAAAGAGTAAATTTTTGAGCGCGCCCCACCACTGTTTACTCATACTAAATGAGAGGAGCGCCTCATGTGACGTGAAGCAGCGCACCGGTGGATAAAGTCACTCTTTTGGGCCTAGCCAACCCCACGGGGAACGCGGCAGGAAAGAACCCCCCCACATTGACCCCAGACTAGTTGGCCATCGGCAAATCGTCCCATTATGAGGACCCAGGAATACGAGTAATCTTTAATGGCTGGAAGGGAACCACGTCATCTTCGTTCAGGATTGGAGACTCTGAAATATAAGAAACTTTAATGACAGGAACTCATCTAGGTAATAAGAAGGCCCGCCAGCTAAATTTTCTGTCTTGCATGGACAGGGAGATTATTCCCTACTTTGGTTGAAAAGTTCTCCCAAGTGTTGTATGTGCCGCCAAACACCCCGGTGGACGTAGGCTGTGGCATGGGGCGGGGTTTTTGTCGTCCCCCAGTCCCCCAGTCCCCCAAATCCCCCACCCGCCCCATGGGTTCCCCCATGGGGGGAAAACACCCTCAATGGGGGAAGATTTTCATAATATACTCATAGAAATACATAAAGTCGGTGTTTTTGTGTAAAAATCTATATAAATAGTCATAAAATCCCCCATGGGGGACGTTAAAAACCCCACGGGGCCCCGTGCAGCACCCTAGGTGGACGCTCGCTCGCTCTATACTACGCCCACGCATAATGGAAAGGGGGCCATTGTTCTGTTTTGGCGAAATAGAAGGAACGTGGGAGCTTTGCCACGGCTGTGTCTCTTCAACTCAAATCGTAAAAACTTTGATGGTGCAATACTTGTTGACTCCTCCACGTGATCCTGTCTTGTTTTAATTGTCTAGTACTTGATGAAGTAGGAGAACTTTAAATGCATTGTAAGGAGTATTCATCTGCAGGCCTCTACTAGCAAAGGAACAGGAAAACTACTGTGCGGTACGCTAGTTTGTAGCGAGGGCTGTTAAAAGGTGAAACATGAAACGAATTTCGCTTCTGTTGCTTCTCTCTGGCTTTATGCCTAGCTAAGATAGAGAAATAACCTACTAGGGTACGAGTAGAGATTGAACTCACAGCTCTAAAGTAGCGATCTTAAGAACTTCTCCACTATCCTTGACGAAATCGACGGAATGCCCAAACAATGGGCACTAATTATCTTTCCCGTTCCGATCTGTAGTCTCACTGCCTCATTGTCTAGTTCCACAGTAATTTGCACGGTCCTTTCTATAAAGCCAACCATAAGTGCAAAATCTGGTGACTTAAATCCAGTCGTCAATGTAGGCGCTTAGGCTTGGCCGCACTGGAGTCATCGCTGATATGTCTCCCGGAATACCGTCAACGCCATAGGGTTCTAGAAAAAAAGGTCTACTTGGCGCTATTGGATCTCGGTAACCTCTAAACTCATGTCGCTGTCTTCCATTCCCACATAGGGACATTCAATTAAGCGATTGCCAGTTTGGACAGGTTTGTTGTCTGGCGGTCTTGCTTTTAGACCATTTCTACCTCATGGAGGGCAATGACTACGGTCGGCGAAATTGTGTTGTTGTTGCTATGGCTGAGGGCCAGGAGTGTGTCGTATTTGAATTCATCCCACAAAACTCATCCTTTAGGAGGAGCTTGACTGGTGATAAGCTGGTAGGAAAAGGATCCTTGGCGGTAAATTCAGTCCAGAAGACGTTCGATACGTAGCTCGTAATCCCGCAGTTTCTTTTTGATAAATCGACAAGACTCTGGAGTTTCAGGAAATGATCATTGGTACAGCCTCTGATAATTTGAGTAAGGCCTTATGTTATGCCTGTTGCCCTTTTCTGGGTCAACTAGCCTCGCCTGCCTCTTCACCTAAAATAAAGCCCACATGCCTATTGACGTTATGTCTGATGTACTTCTACCTTGTATATCGATACCTGGTGTCAACAGCGCTATCACCCGCGCAGGCGGCTCATGTGCGGGTCGTACAGCGGCTCGGGGGTGACAGTAGCCGGTATTCGCCGCCCAAAATACTCGATCTCAACAGAATCACCCTCAATGATTGAGCTAGGCAAGTAGGCATAGGCGACAGGTTTGCGTATTGTGTAGCCAAACGCTGCACTGGTGACATAGCCAATCGATTTACCGTTGTGGAACACCGGCTCCTTGCCAAGCACCACCGAGGAACCGTCATTGATGGTGAGACAGCGCAGGCGTTGGATAGCTGTACTCTCGGAACGTCCTTCGAGGGCGTCTTTGCCAACATAGCCTTCTTTACCAACCTTGACTGCAAAACCGACGCCTGCCTCATACGGGTCGTGCTCAGTTGTCATATCGGTGCCCCAGGAACGGTAACCCTTCTCTAGCCTCAACGCATTAAAGGCGCTGCGGCCTGCTGCGACGACTCCGTGGGGTTGTCCGGCTTTCCACAGGACATCCCACAACGCCTGACCTCTGTCGGCGGTAGTATAGATTTCCCAACCAAGCTCACCGACATAGGAGAGACGCAATGCTGTAACCGGGATGCCAGCGATGTTTACTTTCTTGCATCGGAAGAAGCGTAGGCCCTTGTTGCTGAAGTCGTCGGCGCTAACAGAAGTGATTGTGTCCCGGGCTCTAGGGCCCCAGAGCCCAACGCAACATGTTCCGCCAGTGATATCACGCACTTGTACCCATCTGGTGGGCGTTTGCCGACTTTGCAGGCGGGCTGCCCTGGTGACATATGCTGTATCGACGGGGCCATTCACACCCACCTGGAAGAGCTCGTCTTCTACCCGCGCCACGGTTAAGTCGCTCCGGAGCCCCCCATGTTCGTTTAGAAACAGCGTGTAGGTAACGGCACCAGGCTTCTTAGAGACGTCGCCTGTACAGAGTCGCTGCAGCAGATCAACTGCTCCGGGACCAGACACCTCTAGTCGGCGCAGAGGAGTCATGTCGTACATTGCGACGGCAGTACGTGTTTTCCAAGCCTCGGCTGCGGCAATCGGTGAATAATACCTTGCGGACCAGGCATCACGCTCCAGGGGCTGCCACTCCGGTGGCAGATCCTTAACCAGTTTTTCGTTCGCCTCATACCAATATGGGCGCTCCCATGCGCCAGCCTCCAGAAAAAAGGCTCCGAGCTCACGCTGCCGGGCGTGGAACGGGCTGACCCGCAGATTGCGAGGGGACTCCCTCGGTTGCAGTGGGTGGAGGATATCGTACACCTCGACAAATTGCTGCTGACAGGTCTCCTTGACGTACTCCGGAGCAAGCTGTACTTCTTCGAAGCGTGACAGCTCGCAGTCAGCGAGGTCGATCTTAGATCTTCCAGTTGTCAGGACTTCGGCTACGGCGCGGGCCACGCCGGCGGAGTGCGTTACCCATACGGCCTCAGCTACGTAGAATCCGTCGAGGTGAGGAGCCTGCCCGACGAGGGGGCCGCCGTCGGGGGTAAACGAAAAGATCCCATTGAATCCATCGGCAACCTCAGTGCCTTCTAGCGCAGGCAGGAGTTTTCGAGACTCCATCCACGCTGGCTCGAAGTCTTCAGGCGTGAACTCGACGCGGGAGGGCATGTTCGTTTCGTCGACGTGCTTAGGGGTCAAGCCCAACGACCCGGCTACTATTGGCATTGGTTTGTGGCCGTAATAGCCAATACCGTACTGGTCGCCATGCTCACGGTAGTAGAGGTCCTGGTCTTGGTGACGCAGAATCGGCAAACTCGCTCCATTTGGCCGAGGGTTACGGCTGGCCAGGGCCGGCACCGCAGTTGTCTTAGCATATTGATGAGCGAGTGGAAGCAAGGGAATTTGTAAGTTGACCATGGCTCCCACCTCAACGCCCCAAAAGCCAGCGCAGGAGACGACGATGTCGGCAGGAACGATTCCCTCAGGCGTTGTCACGCCAGTAACGCGCCCTTCGGCCTGCTTGATGCCGGTGACAGGCGTTGATCCAAGATAGCGAACGCCGGCCTCGCGGGTCCGGGCGATGAGTAGTTGTACAGCGTTGGCCGCCAGGGCTAGGCCGTCACTGGGAATATGCAGGCCGCCAAGAATTATATCTTTGTTTAGGTTGGGATAAATCTCAAAGCACTCCTCGGCGCTGATCAAGCGCGCCTCAATACCCCATGAAGCGGCGAAGCCGTGCTTGCGTTTCAACTCCTCGAGCCGCGCAGAGGTGGTCGCTACCTCCAGGCCGCCTACCTGGTTGAAGCAGCTCTGACCGTCCCACTCCAACGATAGCAGCTTCTCCACAGTGTATTTGGCGAACAGGGTCATGGTCTTGGATGGGTTCGTCTGAAATACCAGACCAGGAGCGTGTGATGTAGACCCTCCCGGCATGTCGAGAGGGCCCTGGTCGATGACAGTGATATCAGTCCATCCTCGCGAGACCAGCTCGTCGGCGAGATTGGTGCCAACGATTCCAGCGCCGATAATAACGACGCGGGGTAGAGATGGCAGTTCGGTTGACCCCATTGTCAATCGCCGACTGCAAGTACGCCCAAATCAGAGAGTTGAATAAGTTTTGAATGTCGTAAGCTGAAGAAGCCCACTACTTCTCCAGACGCAATAGCGAGGCGTTCAAAGATCAAGGTCTGTCAAAAGAGCCTGCGGAGCTCTCTTTTTGGAGTAAGAAGTGTACAAGGCGGATAGACGTGACTGGCCAGCGAACGTTAATATACCACTACTTCAACCATAGAATAAATTCTCCCATACTAGTACCTGCGGGAGTCGTCGTTGGTGAATGGAACGGTTAGCAAAATGGGGTTAGGGTGTACTCGTATATCTGATCTTTACCTTGCTGTTTTGGAGAGCATGAAGTCTTGATAATTGCGATCTCTAATTACGTAATGGGGAGAAGCTAAGTTTCCGAATCAAGACGGCCGAGGATATGGATGAAAGCACCAAGAATGGCCATAGGTTCCATCATCCAGCACGAATGGCTGGGCAATTAAGGGGGTGCGGCGCTAAACTCAAATTTGTTAATCATGCGGCCCAACGTCCCCCGCGATCCGAAAGATGCTCGGCAGTCTTTTGCAACTGGGCGCTAACCGAGCGTCGAGAGTGCAATGCCATCAATATTGATGGAGTCGATGGTTTGGAACGCCATTTTGGGATAGCTGTCCGCCGATGTATTATTACCGATGTTTCGGATTATGATTGGTTAGGAACCTGCCACCACCTTCCCGCATGCTGGCCTTGAGGGTAGATGGCGCCACGTGAACATCTTTTAGGGCGCCATCATGCTTCTGTGATACGGTCTGGACCGGTGGCAATGCTAGGTTGAGAGGCCTCATTTGGGGAAAGCATCCTTATTGTATGGAGAACCCTCCCCCATGGGGCAGTACAGACCATCCTCGAGGTACGGCGACTTTGTTGTAGCACGGAGACAAATTGCCCCCCACATATGGTATTACAGACCACGATAAGGTTGAAAGATAAAAACTAGCTATGGGGAAGCCAACTCTCACCAGAAATTTCAGATTCGAGAACCCCAAGGTCCAGAGCCTGTCTGAAATTTATTGTTGGCACGATTTTAGTACTCGTTTTATTCTCTCCTGACAATGTCATCACTCTTGGGGTACCTCGGCCTTGGTGGCACTACACCTGCCAGCAATGATAATTCAGCAGTCCGGGCTTTGCCGGCGTCGTGGTATACTTCACAGGAGATGTACGAGCTTGAGAGGCGGGCGATTTTTTCTAGGAAATGGATGCCTATTACTCACAAACTCAGACTCAAGCAACCTGGCGACTATCTACGCTATGACATAGCTGGCTTTCAGTTTGTACTGTGCAGGGACCGGGAGGGCAACATCAATGGATTCCACAATGTCTGTCGACACCGAGGCTTTCCAGTGGTCACCCAGGAGAAGGGCCAAGCTAAAATCTTTGCTTGCCTCTATCATGGTTGGTCCTACGGCCTCAACGGCAAGCTTGCCAAAGCCCCTAGCTACCAAGATCTACCCGATTTCGATAAAAGCAAGAACGGTCTCCTCCCAATCCACGTTCACATTGACAGGAACGGTTTTATCTGGGTCAACTTGGATGGCAAAGCCAAGCCAGAGATTGCCTGGTCGGACGATTTCGAGGGCATTGACATGCTTCCAAGATACAAGGGAGTCAATTGGGACGAGTTTGAATTCGACCATACTTGGGAAATGGACGGAGGATACAACTGGAAAATTTTGGCTGACAACTACAACGAATGCTATCACTGCAAGACGGCCCATCCTGACATTCCGTCAATTGCCGATCTCAGCTCATACTCTGTCAAGACCGAGGGGGACTCCATTCAACATAATGTTGCAACCACTCCTGAGCAGGCAGCAGCTGGACTGGCAGTTACTCCTACCTACTTCTTCCCCAATTCCTCCATCACTGTCTCGTAAGCATAGCAATTCGTCACATCCCTAGCCTAACTAACTTAAGACAGGCCACATTTCTTCTACATGCAGAGGTTTGTGCCTAGCGGGCCTACTAAGTGTTCAATGCGGTATGAAGTTTACCGAAACAAGAATTCCCCGGAGGAGGATTTCCAAAGGATTGACCAAATCTACAAGCGCGTCATGGCGGAGGACAAATATCTCTGTGACCTGACACAGAGTAATCTCAACTCTGGAGTCTTTATCAATGGGGAATTGCACCCAAAGATGGAGAAAGGCCCTCTCTACTTCCAGCAGGCTGTCCGAGAAATCGTCCAGGCCCATCACAAACGTGAGCAGGAAGCGAAGCAGGAGATATGGCCTGCTAGACAGCAACTACCGAGTGACGCTCTGATGAGCGGGAAAGACATCGAGTTCTGTTCAGGGCTGAGTTGTCCAAGTGACAAAGAGAGTTTGGCATGGTGAATGGTGGCGTAAATGAAGGAAATCGACAGTCTGTAGTTTGATTGACTTGCTGTATCTGCGACTACCTTTGTGTCTCATCATCTTCGTTCTTCGAGCCTGTTGCGATGTAGCATATCAGATGCGTAGCAGGCCATAGCATATGGGCCTAGCAGGTTACAGTGAGCATTTAAGCCTAGATTTAGGCCTCTACGTAGGTACCTAGGGGACACCATATGCTATATCTATAGGCTACGTACCATTGTAAAGTAGTAGGATTAAGCTTAGTTCGTGTTTCTAATATTATAAGCCTTGAGATTTTGCCGTGGAGCAGGGCCGTTGTAAGGGCTTGGCATAGCCCCTATTCTACACCTCAGATTCTATCATGAGTGACTGCATTCTCTGTCAGTCGTCTTGGCAAGATAACAGGCATGACTTTCGACTCCAACCGAGGTGTGCTGGGGTCAGAATTCTCACCCTTGATAGTAAGGGCATTCGAAGTATTGTTGAAATATCGCTGCTAGAGAAATTAGTCAAAGAAATAGACCTTAACATGCTGCCATTGATAGACGGCTTTGATTTAATAATGGGAACAAGCACGGGTAAGTACAACCTAACTATTAATGTTACACCATTTACCCATTTAAGTAATTTATTCAACGTGACCACCTATCGTCGACTTCGCGGATGTGTTCCTGACTTGGCCTGATAATTAGGAGGCATCATTACGTTTGGGGTGGCAACAATTTCTAAGGAGAATAGCATCCAATAGTTGAAAAGAAAATTCATCCAGATCGCTACGAAGGCATTCGAAAAGAAGAAGGGACAATATACATTCTTGAACTAGACATCGACAACTTTTCTGATGCTCCGGATTTGGGACAGTCTCTACCATCCACACCCCACCCCTAAGAATGGTCTGCAGACTTAATTCAAAGACAGAAAACTCTTCTCGGCCAACCCTCGCAGTGTGAGGGTAGCGGTGACATCCGAGAAAGACAACGGCGCTGACAAATGTTTCATAGCCAACTACAATCGGCCAGCATTTGGAGACCAACAGCTTGACTTCGAGCGAGAGGATGACGAACCAAAAGAAATGAAAAAATGGGAAGCAGCTCTTGCAACTGCATCGGCGCCATTCTACTTTTGCAGATTTGAAAAGCGGGAGACTGAGAAAAATTACGTAGATGCCGCCCTCCACTCTAACTTTCTTGTGCAGTATGCCCTAGATCAAATGAACAGGATATGGGCCTCTCCAGGTGAAGGACTGACGAAAAAACCGTCCCTTGATAATCTGCTAAGCGTCGGAACTGGGCAACAGACAAGAGAAGTCGTCATCCCAGTGCCACTCGGAATCGGGGGATTCAAAACCATATGTACGACATTCTTCAACAATATTGACAGCGACCGGCAATGGTTGGAGTTCAAGCGTAACCACGTAACCACCTAGATGGTGGTCAACTCAGCAGCAAAGTTCATCGGCCCAACGCCCGCATTAAGGGGGATTATGTATCCTTGGATGACTACGCCTCCATGGATCAAGTAAACCAGGAAATTCAAACGGACTTTGCAAATGGAATATTCAACGAACAGGTCGACGAACTCGCAGCGATTTTGACAGCAAGTCTCTTCTTCTTCGAGCCAGCCCATACGTACCGTGACCAGGACAGTGCAACAGGCAGGTCGAAGCCATCAATTCCTGGAACGATCAGATGACGTCTCGCGTGTAAAAGCCCGCACTAAAACGCCTGATCGACAAAGATTGAAGCATTCTAGTACAAGGAAATCCACAGCAAGGCTGAGCTCGTGGAGGACCGCGGTTGGCAGCAAATTCCAATTCAGAGCAGCATACGCAATGGAGTCAGCACCCAAGGTTAGTGGTTGCGATTGCAATGTGTAGTTGCACCTGTCGAGCCGGAGACCACCTAGTAGGTCATTGCTGTCACATTGCGTGGAAGAGGTCCCAGAAAGTTTCCGATCAGTAGATTTCCGGTGGACTAGCATGTGATTCGGGAGAGAGCCGGGCCAATCTAGAGATGAAAACAGACTTGAACTACTTTTTGGAGAACATGAATTATCGTACTTTGCTCATGGAGTAACTTGTGGCAGCGCAGAAACCAGGGGCAACTTTGCCCATCCCAATATACTCGGTCATCGGCAAGCTTGAAGCCATTTCAGGATATCAATATTCGCTTGGTTCGATCATCAAAGAATGCATACTCAGATCAAGCATCCCAAGCATGGCCTGTGGCTCGATAACGCAAGAATCTCCGTCCCAGAGGGCCCTGGTCGTATGGCATAGCGTGAAACTTGACTGAGAGCTAGCTGAGCTCGAATTCCCATTGTAATTCATTCTTCCTAGTCACATAATATTCCAACCGGCCATCAATTAAGGTATATCCGCCACCTCGTCCATGCCTCATCGAGTACGATCTCAAGTCAACTCAGCAGCTTTCAATTCCAGATGCCCGTAGTTGGAAGAAACACCCCCTATAAGGCAAGAGTTGAAAGTACCAAGAAAGCACACATCATACCACCCATGGACAACACCAAAGCCTTCGGTGATCCGGCCTGTACGTAGGTTGGTGAAGCCAATCCACCGGTACTATTACTCCCGTTACTGCCACCAGTAGGCGACAACCATGTGGCAGTGGCATTTTTGCCTACGCTCCAGCTAGTCCTAGGTGTCGACGAAGCCTCGGATGTCGACGAAGTCGTGTATGTCGGCGGAGTCGTGGACTCCAAGGGAGACGCTGATTGAGTGGATGACGATAAAGCTGGTTCAGTTATAGTGGAGACTATTGAATGGTCGGCCCTTTGACAAGCTGCTCCCCACGTGGAGTCTCTGATTTCTTCAATGCAGCCAAGCCAAGCAGAGAACTGCGATTCCTCGACCGCGCAGTAGTTCCAGCACTGGTACCGTGTTATGGGAGTCGTACAACATTGTGTGATGACATTGAACAACCTATTATCCCCAAGATCTGCGTCCGACCGGAAAGAACATAGCGAGAAAGATTCGAATCTATGGGATAGAGTCAGCACTGGTTTGTGACGCCGATAACGTTGGCCACCTACATTTCGGGGGTTGGCAAATTTGGCCTTCGGCATTGATTGGCCGTCATGGTTTTGGGATGATGAACTTCAGTTGTTTTGGTGATCTTTCAAGTCGCGGGTTTCCTCCTTTTGACGTTCCTTCACCGCACAATTATTTATATGTTTGGAAAAACATTTTCAAGGTGGAGCGTTGTCATGCAAGATATAGAGTTCTCACTTGGCAACGGTGATTGAAATACGAGAGGCACAGCACATTGACGCCTTGGCCGTGATTAGCCTAATTTGCTGTCAGCCTATGATTGGATTGGGAGCTTCGTGAGCCCCCGCAGCACTCCTGACGCTAAAAACTTCAATATGTATCCATGCGAAGGACTCGAAGGGTTGAGAATTCAACGACTCATTAGGATTCAGACTTAATGGTCAGTACCGCATACAAAAAAGTTATCTCGATGTTTATGAGTGTACGGGAAATACTGAATTTCCAGCTTTGCACAACATGGAGCATAAGCGGGGTTGCATCGAAATAGCCAAATCCCGTGCTAATAATCAGCCAGCCCGGGTGACGCTCCTGATCAAGCGACTATCCGAACTCTAAGGCTCTCCGAATTTGAACGCGGCCCGAACTCTCAAAGCCCCCGGTTTAATGTATTCTAAGCATATGACTATTTTGGGTATCGCGGTGCATCGTTAAGCCTTACATTAATATACTTGTAAAAATGAAATATGCACTTCCCGTTCTTTGTATCTGTCGCAGATGACACATAGGCCGGCGAGGGGCGTTGTTTCTTGGGATCGCGGTTGTTATTCTTGCCACGCCAATCAATACCGCGCCCCAAATTTACACCGCTTTGTAAATTGTATCATTGGTTATGAAACTCACCAGTACTCATTTTAGCCCAATGAAAGGACTATATGGCCTGCCAACATGGTTTATCAGCACCGAGAGGATGGCGTAGATTCTAGCGAAGAGAGACATAAGGGCGGTGACGATGAAAAAGCATTATAAGATGACGAGGAAGGAGATGGCGAAAAAGGATTGTGGTTGTTGTAGCTAAAGAAGAGGAGGGAAAGTAGCGGTTGATGATGATGAGGGAACTAAGACGAGAGGAGGGTAGATCCTCTCGACCTTTACAGGGCGGAGGAGTTGGAACAGGGAGAAAGTCATGGACGTACTAATTTTGGCCCTGGGGATCTGGTGGAAGGATATCCGGCGATACGTATCCTGATACATTTTATATGTCTCTTTCGGGGTGTTGTGACTTTAACAAGCAAATAGCTTCTGCCGGGAACAAGGTACTGATCCCGAGCCTGCGGCTGCCAAGTCCGGGACAGAGGTCGCAACGCAAGGAGCAGGTGAAGTGGAGGAAGAGACTCTATTCATCGATAATATACCAAATGCTGCTAATGATGATGAAAAGCACCGCGATGAAGAGGACGAGCTTAATGACAGGGCATGCTAATGAGTCTGCTGTAAGAGATGAGACGAGGAGTGTACGTCGTATAAGTACGTAGAAACCTGATTGAATTTCTCATTGTGAAGAAAATAATAGAAAAGGCTGTAATAGCCGGAAGCGCTACGGCATACTACTAAACGGTGTCTATTTCTGGGAAGTCCTAATAAGATTAAAATATGAAGATCGATTTTGTCGAGTAGCAGAAACGATGCAGGTCTTAATAGATCAGCTTATGGGAACGCATTAAAGCGGGAGTTAGCTGCACTAGTGCACATGTCGACATTGCAATGTAAAGCAAAAGCTATATCTCGGGCTGAATACAGATTCCGTCTTTGTTACCGTTGCGACTTTATTTAAACTAAAGTTCACGATTTAAGAGAGAAAAACAAATATAAAAGCGAGACACGAGACGTTATCTAGTAATATGTTTCGTTGAACGCATATAGTACTTTTCTTTGACTGGCGTTAGTCCCAAGAGCTATCGAATCTTTTAAGGTGGAAAGCCATCTAGAAGTTAAAAGCCGTGCCGCCTGAACTCGATGCACTCTACTAGCGGATACTAGATTAAATTAAGGCGTTAAAGGATTTTAAGCTTTGTATAAATATTCTGGCCGTCGTATTGACTATATATCGGCCTATTATAATTAACGAGCTAGTGACTTTAGTAAAGATGTTTAATAGAGTTAATAGCGAATATAAAGCTTTAGCAAAGATTATAAGTTATTATAAATCCTTTCTTATAATCCGAGAGCGCACGATTTTTTTATACATTAGTTAATAAAGAACTTTCTAATTAAAAACGCACCTCAAAAACTACTTCTCCTTGAGCATAAAATGTATATAACACTATCTTTTCTCGATTACGATAAGTTATATTTATAATACTATAACGTGATATTTATAACCTAAGAGCTCCTGGAGTCGCGATCGACTAAGTAAAACCGCCTAAACTTGATCCTCTCGCTATTATAAAGTACTATTATTTTTACTAAGTCGATCATTTACTCGGAAGTCGAATTATAAAAGACACGATCAAGGACCTTAAGGACAGCGATTTAGTTTATAATTTCCTTTATTAGTGCTTCTTGTATTAGCTTAAGGCGCTAAGTCTATTAAAAAGCGTATTAAAAGACGTAGTTATAACTTAAAGGCTCGAGAATCTTTAAGTACGTCTTTTATATAATCTTATCGTTATCGGATTAACTTAATATAAATAAGTTTAATAGAAGTTTTAATTTATATGCGTTTATATAAGATATAACGCGGTTTGCTATATCCGACCGATTAATAATTAAATAAGCGGCTCTTTAAGTATATTATTTGGCTCTTATTTTCACCTTAAGAACAGAGCATTATTTGAAAAACATTTTAAGGATATATTCCGGCTTAGATTTAAAGAAATCCTAGCGTAGAAATATATTAAAATACAATGCTTTAAACGCTCGAGGGCTATTTTAGCGAAGTCACGTTTATAACCTTTTCCCCTAATAGCAAACAAGTCGTGTTAAGGTCTAACGACGAGACGGTACGGCTCTAAGACGCAACGACAAGAGTCTTATAATAAACGCTCGAGGGCCATTTTAGCTAAATCACCTTCATAGCCTTTTATTATAACGACAAATACATTCCGACTTTTATATATATTTAATAAATAAATAATAAAAAGTACTACTAAATATCTTTAACTACTTACTAACTATCGACTAACTTATAAAACTATATAAGATACGATTATTATTTTAAGACATTCGTTAAGAAAATTATTATTTTTTTAAATTTTATAAAAGCTAAAACTACTAATATAAAAAGCGGAATTATACTTACTAATAAATAGTATATAAAGCTTTTAATATAATATATCTTTACTTTTATCTTTATTTTATAAAGGATCTTAAGGGAACTTAAGACTTTATAACGATTTGATAATTACTAATTGCTTTTAAAAGCTTTTAAAACAAACTAACTTAGTTAAATAACTTTTTAGTAATATTATTTATATAAGAAAAAAGTCACGAGATATGTAAGAATAATATAATTAGCTTTTAACCTTATGCTTGCTATACGAAGTGGCTAAATATTATATAGCAATTATTTATTATATTAAAATAACTTATAACACAATCAATTAAAAAATAGCGAAGGTGGTTCGTGCTTATATTATTTTAAGTATTAAGATCTTATTATAAAAAGCTATATAAACAAAGTATTACGTTAGATGTTACTGATAATCTTAGATTGTCGCTAATAACGACTGCCTTTAAATTAAAAGCCACAAGCTCGCTTATTAATTTTATAAGCGGAATCACGGTAAAATTAAGTAACCGAAGCTTAGCGGGAAGTACGAGGTTAACTCTTACTAACTAAGGATTATTCATCAGAACCGCGTAATAGCTTTATAACTATTTATACGCTATAATAGTCATAAAGGTTAAAAAGGTCTCTAACAAAAAATATAAATCTAAAGCTTAAATAAAAACCTTTAAGAAGTATAAGAGATTATAAAAGCTTGTTAATATAATTATAATAAAGAACTTATACTAAAGCCTAAATAAAAGCTTCTCATAAATTAAAACAAAAGTAATAATGGAAGTATAAAATTTTCTTCGGAAAGGATCAAATTACTAATAAATAGCTATATAATACTACTAATATTTTATTTTTATAAACTCGTATATTAGTATAAAGTTTAAAAAGCTTAAAGTTAAAGTACTTATGAGTTTTCTTAGTACGCAAGGTTTTTCGGCACATAAGAAAGAACGTTAACTTACTAACGCATAATTAGTACCAAGAAGCTAATAGTACTATTAAACTACTAGTAAGAGACCACTTGTAAGTACTATAGAAACTTGAATAAATCCGCCACATAAACAAAAGCACGATTCAGCCTTAACTTACTCTCCTAGGGCCCTCATAAGTCCTAAGAGGTTATATGGTCCTAAGACTAAGTTAAAAAGAAGTCAACATTACAGCGAATTCTAAACACAACCACTCCTCAAAACTCGTATGACCCAGCGTCCACTTCATCTTCTGACAAGCAACCTTCACACTTTTGTGGGCTTCCGGCGCAGGATGGCCTCGTTGATCCTGTCTCTGACACTCCCAACATTCAACATCGCGTGGACAATCCATCACACAACTATAACCTCCCGGCGCAAGGTACAGAGACCAATAACCACAACCTTGCTGATCGCACATGAACCTCACGATGTACCCACCATCGTCCTTGTCATCTTGCGGTTTACACTTCACCAATCCCGCAGAATTGAGCGAGAAATAGTCGCCGCCGAGATACATCCTTCCCATCAGCTGCCCGCTGCCCATAAACTCCAGAAATCCAGGCGGGAGTTCTACCCCAACCCTCTCTGCCTGTGCAGTCAAGCTGCCGAGTGCTCCAAGGCTAACAGCTCCAGCCCGATGCTACATATTTCCCTCGATTGTTTTCTCATCCAGCGGTAGTAACCAGTGCAAATCCCCAATTAACCGTAGGTACTCCAGGTCCGCTAGCTTCCCTTCCTCGGGCTCAGTGAACTTCTGCGCTAATTACTGAGGAGCGCTGGAGATGTACGTCACGGGGTCAGCGATGCAGAGACCTAGTCTCCGTGTCGGAGAACGTGTAAGGAGGGGGAGGAACAGGTGGTGGGTGTTTGCGCTCTCGACCCAACCAACTCGCCGGCGATCCGTCGAACCTTAAAGAAAGTAGGAAAACAAAGTTTTAACCATCTAAGTGCGCAGTGCTCAGCCACCGAAAGGGTAGCCACATTAGGCTTAGCAAGAAAAACAAAACTCGGCAACAGTCAACTCACTATACGGACTTAAGGCGATGCCAACAAGCGCCCACCGGAGATTTGCCCATTTTGGCTCTTTTTGACCCTGTCGCCATGCTTTTACTAAAGTCAGTATTCGTCCTCACCTCAACCAGGTACTGTGCTTCGTACCTGCATGGCATTTACTCGTGCTTGGCTCGTCGCATTCAAAACTTCGAATGCGATGCCAAGCCTCAATTCCGGTTGTAAAAGAAAGAAAGAAAGTTCAGGCATTCTAGCTTCTGGTATATATATAATGCAATGCGGTCCTGGCATTTCACTACTGTCTTCATATCTCTCAAATAAAATTCTCTCAACTCACTCTCTCGATCGTCACAATTCTCTCAATATTTTCAATTAAGTTAACATCCAAACGTCGTCTACTTCAATCATATCATGTCTTTCAAAACCACCCTCGCTGTTCTCGCCTCCTCGGCTGTGGTCATGGCCGCAAACCACGACATCAGTGTTGGACCTGCGTTCAGCTGTACGTTTTCTCTCTCCTTCTTCTTCACCTCTCTACTTCACCTCTTTACTCCGTCCAAATCAATTATCCTCAAATCACATCTCCTATCACGTCCATCTATCTCCGTCCCAGACACTAACACTCCAACCCCACGTAGACACCCCGGCTATCACCACTGCCGTCGCCGGTGACACCCTCACCTTCCGCTTCACATCTAACAACCACGATGTGGTTTCTGGGTCCGCCGACTCGGCCTGTAGGCCTTCGGAAACATCATTCTACTCAGGCCTCGATGTCAGCGGCAAGACCTTCGTCGTGACCGTGAACAACACCGACCCAATCTACTTCTACTGCTCCATCCCCGGCCATTGCCAGGGTGGTATGGTTGGAGGCGTGAACGTCCCGTAAGTTACCACACCGCCTACCTCCATATCCTATCACGGCCATACTCAGCCGCCTTTCAACCTTTCAATTTTAACACCTACTACAGAGAATCCGACCTAGCGACCTACCGAACTGCCGCAGCTGGTGAATCCGACAGTCAAGCCCCCGCCCAAGTCCAAGGCGGCATCCTCGCCTCCTCCTCATCAGGCAGCTCCTCCCCAGCAACCACAACAGGCACCGCTTCATCTCCTGCATCAACCGCCTCCTCCATCCGCACATCAGCCTCCGCCGCCGCCTCTTCTGGATCAGCAGCAGCAGGCAGTGCCTCCGCCTCCGCCTCCGCCTCCCCAACCCAAGCCGCCAGCTCTGGTAACTCGCTCTTATGCCAACAAAATTTCATAGTTTCCGGATTGGCAACGGCCCTTGCTTCGCTCGCATTTTGGGCTGGTTTGCTTTAGATAGTCATTGAGAAAGAGAAAGGGAGAGAGCTTGAGCGAGAAGTGTATGAGAAAGAAGAAGCCGAAAGAATACATTAGAGCACTTCAGAGTAATGTTATAGTTCACCTAAATGAACGTAGAGAATATCAATATAGTCAGTTCTGAGCTTCTTGAGGCTGTCCCTGACTGAGATGTACATGCTCTTTACCGAATTTCCTGCAAAGTTGCTTTGCAATGGCTTATACTCGCGGTTGTGATTCCGATAAGGAGCTGTATATTTTGTAGCGACGACTATCTAATCACGAATGCCCCGTTTTTCCATCCACTCGCTAATCAAGGATTCTGACTCTCCCAAATTGTAGTGATTTGCGGTGTTGATAAAGTTGCCACCGAGGGAAAAGTAGCTATCGAGAATAATGAAGAGGTCTTCGCTGCGACCGAACAATTCGCTCCACGAGTTTTTAATACTAATGCCTCCCAAACATATAGGAGACAGTTAAACGGCTGCGGTTGGCGACAGGATGCGATGGTATCCTAGCAACGTCTCCGGCTTCGGCGTAAGATTAAAGAATGACATAATGTTCGTCAATGATATACTTTGTTTCGAATCTGGGTGTCTTTCCAATCCGGATGCTCACAGGAGGAAAGACGAGGTTAGGATTGCATTTCATGTTTATATTTATTACTTAGAGAGAGCCTCCCACGACACTAGGGCTTGGTGCTGATGTAGCCTGCTGACGGGAGGAATATAGGTAGGGTTATCTTAACACCAAATCTTCAACGCTAATACAGACTGCTGACCCAAAGGTTGGACTAGGTTTATTTAAAGTTTATGTTTAGTGCTTGAGATGCATATCCTACCTTTTAACTTCGCTGCTAATGTAGCATCCTGACGGGGGTATTATAGGATAAGATTATGAACGTGTTTTATGTACATTCGGTACTTATTGGGCCCAGACCCTTGTTAGTCCCTCGTGTTCGACCCCAATGCATCCTGCCAACCATTGGTGCCGTCATTCTGCGGTGCTTTGTGTCAGGGCCGACAGACACTGAGGCAACGGTTAAATGATTGATAACTTCAGTAGTCTTTTGGAAATCTGCCGATCTAGACAACAGAACGACCCCAAAGGTTCACATACTGATTACTTACACTATTGGCCCTCTTTATAATGCGTCCAACAACTCTATCTAGCGGTGCAAAACCATAGGCAATCTATAATACGCTCCTTCTAGAATAGGTTAGACGCTAACTGTCTTCCCAAAGCTTCTGAACTTAAGATTCATTGACTTAGATGCGGCAAATGTGCTTACTGGTGCTAATTAATTCCGTCCTAGCCTTCCTCTACAATCTCATGAACGACGAGACTTGATTATGATTGTAGTATTAGTATACTATCCGGATATAGGACTCACTCATTTTATTTAATAGCGGCTCTTGCGAGGATGTGATTATAAGCTAGGGCGAAAAGGCGATAGAGTGTAGCCCGAGAATCTGGGACAAGTCTATACACGGTCTGCCCGAGGCGATTAAAGCCACTAAGGCTGGGGAAATAACGGACGTGAAGGCAATAGTACTAAGTCATCTACATTGCGACTATGCTGGAGGTCTAGAGCGCTTCTTCAACTCCGGTCAGTATGGAATTCGCTTTCCCTCATCGTCCAAGAAAACCGAGGTTAATCCGGTTTCTAATACAAACGTCGAGGTTTAATGTCATAAAGAGGAGCTGAAACATGCTTTCTGGAGTTATACAACCGGATTAGAACGGGGCACTTGTGTTAAGGACTACCTCGTTGTTGATCGGCTGAAGTAGGAGACTTTCTCGTCGCAAACGTTTGATATATACCTGGGTATTACTTTAAATCACTGCTATGGCTACACTATAGGCTTAACCGCGATGGAGATAAGCCTAGAGCAGATGGGTTCCGTTGTCATTACGGGTGATGCATTTCATGTGAAGAAGAGCTAGGAGCAAGGAATCTATCCAGGCACACTGACAAGGGATTTCAACTAGTGGCACCGGAGCCGGAACTATCTTCGCAGCCTCGTACAAAGTATAGCAAAAAATAGTTATGCAAGAAGATAATGCGCTTTAGTATACGGCGAATATTATTTAGAACTACTTAGCGAACAAAAAGGTTAATCGTATAATATAGCCGATATAATCTCTTAACCTTAATCCAATTAAGAATCTTTAGAAATATATCAAGGATATAATGTCTAAACGAAAGCACAAAGTAAAGTCGGCAAGGGAAATGCTGTTACGGCTGGCAAGAGGTTAATACGGCGAGTTGACTCTAGCTTTATATTTAGGCCTAAAGCTACGCTCAGAATCGAGAAGAAAAGACAAGGAGGAAAGGAGAGCTCTTTATAAGAGGGAGCTCGAGTATAAATACACGAAGGACCCTTTTAATAGGGCCTAGCGTAGTCGAACGCCATTTACACTAATATGTCGCATACTCGCCTCTTAGTCTTCCTAATTAGGCTTAGCGCCGTCGCATAGCCAGCGATGCTACGAGCCCGTGTCGGTTAGAATACGAGGCGCATCGGAGGTCGTAACAAATGCGTACGGTATTAAAAGAAGTGTAGCTTAATATAAACGGAAATTTCCTTCTAAAACTATATAATTTTATACCTAAAAGATAAGAGGCATACCTAAAAAACAAAGGAAAAGCAACGAAGTACTAATTACTTACAAATTAAGCTATTTAGACTACTTTTATATTTACAATTAATAAAATTATTCTTAAGTAATAAGGAAAGGGGTAAATGTCACGTGGCGCTCTTTAATTTCACCTGATTGTACATAATTTCAAATTTTCATAAGGCATTTACGACGATGATTATATATCAAGTCTTCCTCATCGCATAACTCATCTTCAAAGATTGGAATCTCAAACGTCTATTTTGTTTTTTGAAATTTGTAATGAAGTGCTTGTTAGATACTAAAAGATTTTCGACACACTTTCAAAGTCGGGAAAGTTGCCTTGGACAATCAGGTTTGAGAAAGCGAATGCCTTGCCTTGCCTCGCATATAAAAAAAAGGAATACCCCCTCAATTAATGGGCGATCCCATGGCGATTTTCAAGATCAAATTAGTCTCTCTCAAAACCCAGCAGCAGTCTGAGGCATAGAAGTCGCAGAGGGGTCCTTACTGACAAAGAACGTCCAAAGAACGTCCCTATCTGCTCGTTCAATATAAATAGATTTATATAACACTTACGCAAACAGCGATCGACATCACAGAGAACGCATATCGCTGCTGCCATATATGCCCTTATACTATTGCAGCTGGCGTGTAGCGGCAATGCTCATGTGGATGGATGCAAATATAAAGAATCGATATCCTTGACTAACAAATGCAAATTGAACCAATAACTATAGCGGAGGTCAAGGATCTATCCCAACTCTCTGATCACAAGAGAGGCTCTTCAAGGTCTTACATATACACATAGAGCCCTGCATCGTCCTTGAGAGTAGCAATGGACCAGTCTTTCCCACCTCGCGACGACCCAGTCCTAACCAGAACCGGATTATCTACCAACGATGAATTCACTTTCTTGCCAGGATAGAGAGAAGGACTGATATGTTTCCATCCCGACCATGGATATTGGGGGGTATCTCCACTATAATCGTTCATCCCTACTTCGCCGTCTGATAGAAGGGCCACAACTGTGATCAAGTCTGCTACACTAGGCCAAGCAACGGCTGACGGTGATGACTTGATAGTGCCACCCTGGGTTAGTTTTTGCCATACGTAGCCCTCTGGAGTCCATTTCGATCCGTCCCAGGACTTGGAGAGCAAATAGTTGTCGGATCCCCTAGCGAACAGGTCCAGCCGGTGTGGAGCCGTCGAGACGACAGAAATTTCCCCAGTTGGGTTCCCACCGAGCTTTGTCCATGTGTCACCCGTAGGTTGCCAGGATGCTCCGTCCCAGGTCTTCTGGTACACGTCGGAATGCGAGCCACCACTGGAACCCATAGATAATGGACCACGGACGAAGACATCAATCCGATTCGCCCCCCAGCAAACGGCTTTTGGGGAGCCCCAGCCAACTTGCTGGCCGCCGAGCTTGGTCCAGCCGGTCTGCGATGGCTTCCAGGCATTTCCATCCCATGTCTTGTAGTATACGAAGGCATCAACACCCTTGACAAAGAGGTCCAGTCTGTTGGGCGCCCATGACACAGCGGAGATGTCTCCGTCGATCTCTCCACCGAGCGAAGCCCAGCCGCTCCAGCCGGCCCCGACGTCACAAGACTTGTGCCAGACTGCTTTATCAGTACCCCGGTGGAAGACGTCGATGCGTTTGGGACCCCAAGACACGGCGGAGATATTGCTCGTGATGGTTCCGCCCAGGTCTTCATGCGAGTCCCCGGCAGGAAACCACTCCATGCCCACGCGCCACTTGTAATAGACGCGGCTGTTGTTGAGACCGCGGACGAAGACGTCGGTCCGACCGGGCTCGGAAGACAGGACAGTGGGAGTCCCTCGCGACTCGCCACCGAGAGGTCGCCAACTTGGGTAGAGACTGAAGAGGCCGTTGCGGTCGTCGGCCCCCAGGTCTCTTTTGAGAGAGGCGCTCATCGTGCCGTACATGACTGCATTTTTGTCGTCGGAATGGTTCAAGCCCAGAACATGGCCCAGCTCATGGACGGCCACCGTCTCAACGTCCGTCCAGATCCCGTCACCCCAATGAGGGCCGATTTTGAAGTGCATCTTGTTCGCTGCCTCGGACCCAAAGGGATAGGCATGGGCAATGGCCCCGTCGTCTTTCTTTGTGTTGCACTTGTCTGTGTCGAAGTCCACCCACTCAATGGTAAAGCTGGCAGGCGTCGCCTCGGTGAAGGTGATGCCAGCTCCGACCTGCTCCCACTTACGCATCGCACGGCGGATAGCGTCCTTGGTGGTGTTGTTGCTGAGGTCGTCCGTCAAGCTGCCCCAGGAGTATGTGACGTTGCGGTTGGCCCTGGCCTGGGAGACTTCGATCTTGGCGCCGCGCATGGGCGCCGGGGCGACGACACCGCAGAACTGGGATGTTTGGCCATTGTTGGCCATGTTGGTAGTAGTGGTGGTGGTGGTGGTGGTGATTTCCGGCCGTGTGTAATGTATATATATATATATATCCTCAATGGCTGCCAGCTGGTGTGGATTTCGTGCAAATTGGTTTCACGAACCAACTCATCTCTTGGACGCGCCGACGGCTCTACTGCCATAAATATATAGTCCTCGCTCTCCCATCCAGCCGTCCTTCGGTGCTGGGAGCATCTGATCGAGAAGTTTGCTCTCAACACGAGTAGGAATCTGCAACGATCCAGTAGTGGCGGAAGTCTGTGTCGATGCTGTCTGTTCCGCCAGCCCGCCAGCCCGCCAGCCAGCCACGCGGGGGACAAGTATTGCATTTTTGGCTCAACGCTGCGAATGCAGCTGGCCACCTCAACAGACGCGCGAATACATACATGCGCCGCCAGCGAATAGCCGGATGCTGGTGATGCCCTCAAATCCGCCCATTACATATTGCCGGTGTCGAAAACCTCAGCTGCCTCCAAGCCCCAACCCTCCAAGCAGCTGAGTTCTTGACTTTCGCAGCGCTCAAAAGGGCCGTGTCAAGGTTCAGCCGTAGACTCGCTACCAGACTGTCGACGGTTCATCGCTCTTTTTGGATTTTCGAATTACCCCGCCGAATTGTCCCCGTGCGGAGATTAATTACGAGCGACTGCGGGGTTGTTGTCATTCGACCACCCTGGAATATCTCGACTTTCGCTTCGGGCAACTCGTATTACTGTAGTGCGAATACGCATGCGTCTCGCTTAGAGAGACAAGTGCACGAGGTCCACAATGCACAAATCAACGGTGTTCCATTACCGAGCTCAGCCAGCCTCATGAGCCCAACTCCCCCAGCTGGTGATGCTTCTCGTGGATCCGTTGGCTATCGGCCCCTCCGTTATGACAGAAGCATTGAGCTATTTCTCAGTACACAGACAGAGGAGATCCCGTCGAAGCTTGTTTTGCCCCGGGGGAAAGTAAGGTGCGTCCCGTGCGAGACCCCACCATGTCCTCTGACAGTGCAGTATTCACATGCATTGTTTTATGATGAGACGAGGTGATACTAGATTTGCTTGGATTGCGCTGTAAATCCTCTTGTCTGCACCTCGTGGCCCTGCGAGAGGATTTCCATTTATTCGAGTATATTGTTTGTCGCCATGAACTTTGAAAGGAGAGTTGAACAAGGGCAAAAGACCTTTCCGAAAGAAAAAGAAATGACCCCCGCCTTCTGTTGTCTGCAACGGACGATATAATTATCATTCGACTCCCCCCGTCTTGTATGTCTTCTTTGCCAACGACAAGGCAGTTTTCTCGTACCATAACATACATTATTAGAAGGCTTATCTTAAACTCTCTTATGTTACGGGCATAGTGTTAACCAACTTTGAACTATCTCACTAGGAGAGCTTTTGTTTCTCCAAACAAGGCTGTTGATACATCCTACATGGAGCAACTGGTAAATACATCAATACAGCTTGCTCTGCAGCAGCCATTACCTTTAATCATAGCGTTAGGGACCTTCACGTCTACGTCTACGTCACTAGTGTAACCTTCACGATCAGTCGAATTTCTCAATCAAAGCAGTGGTGAAACCGAATGGTTTCAAGCTTCTTACTAGCTTTAGCACAGTTATCAAGAGGGATAGATATTGACGTGGTAATATAAACAGCAATAGCTGCATAGCAAAAATTAGTTTTAAACTAATAGAATTTCATAGTTTCCGGATTAGCGACAGCCCTTACTTCGCTCGTATTTTAGGCTAATTTAATTTAGATAGTCATTAAGAAAGAAAAAGGGAGAGAGCTTAAGTGAGAAGTATATAAGAAAAAAGAAGTCGAAAGAATATATTAAAGTACTTTAAAGTAATATTATAATTTATGTAATTAAACGTAAAATATATTAATATAGTTAGTTCTAAGCTTCTTAAAGTTATCCTTAACTAAGATATATACTCTTTATTAAATTTCTTATAAAGTTACTTTATAATAACTTATACTTACAGTTATAATTCTAATAAAGAGCTATATATTTTATAGCGACGACTATTTAATCTCGAATACCTTGTTTTTTTATTTACTTACTAATTAAAGATTCTAACTCTCTTAAATTATAATTATTTATAGTGTTAATAAAGTTATTACTAAAGGAAAAGTAACTATTAAGAATAATAAAGGGGTCTTCGTTACAACCAAATAATTTACTCCACGAGTTTTTAATATTAATACCTCTTAAATATATAAGAGATACTTTAACGACTACTATTAACAACAAGATATAATAGTATTTTAGTAACGTCTCTAGCTTTGGCGTAAGATTAAAGAATAATATAATATTCGTTAATAATATACTTTTATTTTTGTTGATTGCACTATGTTACCTAGAACTCCCGCAATAAGTAATAACTTAGTTAATCGTGGTGAGACCCGATATACACGGCGCAAAGCTTAAGTTGCAGGCACGTATTTGTTCAAGTCCAAGGAGCTACTCCAAGGCATGAACGAGAGCTCCATATAAGAGGCTCTTATTGTAGGCTAGTCCCGAATTAGCTAGCGTCGAGTACTCCTTTTCACTCCCTGCGTCCTGTAACCCCTGTTTTTGCCCGTCCTCCGTATTCAGGTAGTTCCGTTAATTACGTGAATATCATTATTCACACAGGATATATATTAACTTCGTAATATAGCACAGCCTTCTTTATAGCTGCTATTATTATAAATGGTTTGATATTGCCTTATGCTTATATATACGCTAATTGTTCTTTTTATAACCTTGCGCTTCTCTCTCTCATTTTATAAACGAATAATCTACTTCCTTAAATATAAGAAGTGCTATTATGGCGGATTTTAGAATACGGCTTCTTTACGTAATAAAAAGCTAGCTACGAAATAAACGCTAACTTGTAAAGGGATTCGAATAATATTAATAGTTTTTATATCTTCACTTCTTATAAGAAGTAAGGCTTTATCCATTAAAGACTCGAAGCTAATAAGTGCGCTAAGTTTATTTGACTAAGCCCTGTGGCATTTACAGCTGCATATCATCGGGGGGGGGGGGGGGGGGGGGGGAGGGGGTCCGATGATGAGCGGTGTAGGGTAGCGTTGAAGAGGTTGATGATTATGACTCCCGCATTAGACATCCCGCGATGCATTCGATTCGTGGCACAAGCAGGGCTTGAGACACTAGAAGCTAGTCGGGAAAATTTGCAAGGCTGTCATGAGAGTCTTCATTCGATTTGCTGACGAAGAACATCTGGAAGGCACTAAGGCAATAAACCAATGGGAAAGTTGTCGGCCAATCAATTTGAGATGTTTCCGTCTTGAAAACCCACCTTTTCATCTTCATTCTAGAAGCCACGCCTGCCACTATTGCTCAGGTAGTGAGTAACTTAGCCGTTGTACGAGACCCATGCGCAACACGTGAGAGAGGCCGGATTCGAGCCTACGCAGACGACTACGAGCAACCCACCGCGCCTGAAATAGGCAGCTGGCGAGGTAGCTGGCACTGACCCTCTGGTGAGCACCTGCTGTATATACTCTTCTCACGGCCAGAGTTGAGGAAGGCAACTCGAAAGCGACTGCGACTCGATCTTGGATTATCCTGAGGGCCTGACAGTTCACGCGCGGCTGCGGTCATAGTGGCAGATTTGGGTTGTTGTTTGAGTATGGGACTACGGGTTGACTACAAGCGAGGTGATCGCTTAGGATGAACCTGGCTGGCCTCTCTCTACCTTCCTATTCAAGCACCGAATATACAACTCAATGGCGCTGGCGGGAAAAAAGAGGATAATTCGTTTGATAGCGAGTCTTAACAGAAGACGTAAGTTAGTCCAATGACTTTGGGAGGCTTGGCGTTGACACTGGGTATGAATTTGTTGTTGTGGGATATCTTTGGGTTATGATACCACAACCTTTTAATTTTGGTCAGACGCGACCACGATGTGGTATTTCTATTGCGGATCTCCTCGTCGCTGTTATCACTTTGCGCATTGCCAAGATCGACTCGACTAGTAGTGGAACAAGCAGATGAAACTTATATCAAAACTTGTTCAATGGTCTATATCAGATTTGTGGAGTAATAGTAGACTCTCGCTCCTTTTTCTCTCGACTGCATATTACGAGAGAAAAAATATAAGGTAATAAGTTGGGGCGAGAGAATACGGTCGATGATACTTTACCCCGCGAGTTCATCCGAAAACAAGGCTGTGACTCATCCCCGAAACCCAGTCGAAAGCTCAGCCACAATCAGTGGTAATCTTTTTAAGAGAGAGTTCCTGTCAATCGACGGGGAATCTCAAAATCCAAAGAACATTTACAATGAGATTGGATGCAGATATATTCAACATCGTGGGCGAGCATCTCCATTGCCACGACACGCTCGCCTCACTGTGTCGGGTTTCAAAACCGCTAAATCGGATTTTCACCCCACTACTCTATCGCTCAATCCGTGTCGAAGATTGTAGCGCGCGTGTCCTAGCCAATATCGCAAATCTACACACAGAAACTCATCTCCGGCATTGCAAAGAGCTATACTTGGGAGCCAACGTCAATCCCGACAATTATGCCCATATCTATGCCATTGGGATACCAGAATCGCGCCGGTATGGCTCAACTGACGATGAGAATGACTCGGACGAAGACTTAACGGTCTATTATGATGTCGAAACCGATATTCTGAAAAAGTGCATTCGCAAGATGCCAGAATTGGAAATCCTGACGTGTGAATTCCGTGCTCTGCCCCGTTCCTCACCTACTGACGACGAGTACAGAATAAAAAATCTCAATTATGATGTCCAAGCGCTCTTCCCGGACCCTGATTCTATTCTCAATTCTCTCGCTACAAGCGGTACCCTGCGAGAACTAACCCTCACCTCCCTTGACTCATTTACGCGATGGCCTCTCCCGTCTTTCCACTCCCTGGAGAAACTCACCTTGCAAGGAATCTCCGCCGTCTCCAACCCACTCATAGCAGGCATTCTGCTCTCGTCCTCCTCAACATTAACCTCCCTATCACTCTCTGGACCCAAAATGGACGCCCCCCATGAATCACAACTATGGAATCTCATCCAGTCTTATTCCAGGACGCGCAAATCCCACACTCCCCACGCGCCACTGCTCCGCCTCTCCTCCCTCGAACTCGGCGTCGGTTTCCTCCCCCAACAGAACTTTGATCTGGAGATTAGTGACTTCAGCTTGTTGACCGACATGTCTGCTTTACGATACCTGTATATCGGGAATTACACGGGTCATGATGTCTACCCGGATACTTTTGAGGAGAGTACGGAGGATATTCCTTCGCTATGCGGATTTACGAATCTCGTGCATCTGAAGGCCAATCTTCTCACCGAGCGTATATTGGCTTTCATAGAACATCTCCACACTCAGTCGTTTGTCCCGGGTGCTAGTCCGGGACAGTTGGTCGAGCTGGAGATTCAGGACGCGCATTGGGCGGAACCAGGGGAGGAGGACGGGAAGGTCTTCAAGATGATGGGTACGAGAAATGGTGAGCTGTTTAGGGAGTTTCCCGTTGGTGTCACGAGTACGAAGTGGAAGAGGCTGTCGATTTCGAATGTATTCCCGCCGTCGAATGACAAAGATCATGATGAGCTCCAGCTCCCAAGTCTAGTCAAGTGTGAGGACTTGGAATACCTGGCTTGTTGTCTAGAGGGGGACCATTTAGAGAGGTTCAGGGCGGATGTCTTGCCTAGGATGGAGCAGTTACGGGTTCTGATGGTCAAGAAGGGACCGTTTAAGAATGGGATCCCTCGTCTTGAACCTGCAGGTGAAGATGCTCGCACCAAAGTCGCGATGGCGGAATCGTTATTCAAGACCTCTTGGGACGCTTGGGAATCTCGGAGAAGAGAAGGGAGCAGATTAGAGGTTGTTGGTCTTGGCTGCGAGGTTTATCGGTATATTCTTCCAGCTCCTTATGAGATGCTAGAGAAGGGAATACAGAAAGTTGTGAAGTTGAGTTTGGATGAGGCGAGGGAATATGGCGCCGTGAGAGAGGTATTGGAGGGTAAGGCGTGGTATAGGCTGTAGTGGCCTACCTTAATTGCAAAAGAAACTTTCGCAAACCCTTTAGGCAACGTTGTAGTATTTGGGGGTGCTATTTCAGGGGGATATGGACGCTGTTTTAACCCCCTTCGAATTCCAAGGAAAGTCATCCTGTAGCGAGTATTACCCAGCGACCCCTCGACTAAGTCGACTAAACGTCGAAGCAATGCAGGTCCTTAACGTTAGCCCTCATCTTTTTTTTTGTTTGTTTTTCGGATTCTCGACTTTGAAATACCTTTTTTGGATCTCGCGTTAAGCGCCTCTAAACATGAGGGGAAAGGGGCTTCCCTTTTGTTACTACTATTATGCGCTTCTTTGGCTTAAGTATACTTCTATGTCTTGATTATTTACGCTTTCTCGTATTTGTTATTTCTTAATAACCTTGATGCTTCAACTCTTATTTTTTTTTGTCCTTAGTACTGTTTGCTCTTTATATTGTTAGTATTATTTAAGACCACTGCCTCTAAATTAAAATAAGACTATAATCTTCATAATTCTTAGGTCGTATATACTAGTTAACTATAATAGTCAAATACTTTAATATAAGACCTTGACTGTCTTTGTAATCGTATTAAACATCACTAACCTAAAGTAAAAACCTAATGCTCGCTTAGGTATTACTAGATACTTATTAAGTAGTATAATACTATACAAATTATAAAAATAAGTATACTAATATTATAAAAGTTAATCTTTTAATTATTAAAGGTAAGTTTATATAATAAGGGAATAATACCTCTAAGTTAAGGAGTTGTTAATTTAATTAATCGCTTTGATTCTTCATTAAGTTTTACGATAATTAGCTTAAGAAGAATTAGTGTACTATAATTTACGCTTGCTCTTGAGGAACTACGCTGGTTTTCTTTGGTATATTTATAATAAAAACAAGGTGACTAAAGGGGGTGTAATACAACAGTACATGATCTAATTCAAGATACTATTCAATTGTAAAAATAACTGGTATATAAATACCAACGATAGGAAAGAGCCTGACGCCTTGAAGGTATACTGTATTATTTTTGCCGTTGCTTACTGAATTTAGGATTGCTAATATACGTAGTATATTGATGTGGTTTGGGTTTAATCTTATTATTAAGTTAAAGCTTATCTTAGGCGTGGACAACCTTTTACTTTTACTTTAGTATCACTAGGCCTAAACTACTTTAATATTCTCCACCAAGTGGTATTGGGTATAATTTGCACTAATCTTGCTTCTCTTCTTTAATACGGATACCAGTTGGCGAAGCTAATTGATACTAAAAAGAAAGGGGAAAATGAGATTAGTTTTAATAACGATAAACTTAAAGTCATTAATAAAACGGATATCCATAATAATAATAATAATAATAATAATAATAATAATAATAATAATAATAATAATAATAATAATAATAATAATAATAATAATAATAATAATAATAATAATAATAATAATAATAATAATAATAATAATAATAATAATAATAATAATAATAATAATAATAATAATAATAACTTTAAATTATATTATGAACTTAATAAATCCTTATATAATCTTAGATAGTCACTTAAACTATAGTATAAACACTTATTAGAGGCTTTAAATAAATTAGATTTTAAAGATTTACCTTTTAACGAAGGTATATTTATATATAATAAATTACGTAAACAACTTAATATTAATAAGGCTAAATGATAATATTATAAAAGATATAGTAATTAAATTAACTAAAATAATAAAAATAGAAGTTATAAGTGAAATATATTAATTCATTAAAATAAAAATAAATTATAATAATTAGTGTGTAAAATGATTTGATTTGATTAGTAGCTATTAATCAAAGTCAAATTAAGTCAAATTTAGATTAATCAAATTCAAATCAAATGAAATCTGATTAATTTAATTAATATAAGAGCCGCATCCTAATTAGGTATAGAGCGCTAAGACTTATCCTTGTTGGGTTTAGCGTATATTAAAAATAGGGGTGGCGAGTCCTAACCGAGCTTTACGTAGCTTAGTTAAGTGATTCTAAAGCCTTTTTTATAACACTTGATTATATTAGTTAATAATAAATAAAACATATATACTAGTAAGCATTTAATAATATATTAATAAGTTAAAGAATATATTAGAAATAAAAAGTAGCATATATTATTAAGTACTTTAAGAAAACTAATAATAGTTAACGCATCTTAATATAAGCTTAAGAACTAAGATAATTACGAAATAGTTGTCGCTAATTTTAAATAAGCTATACGCTTATTTGTTATATGTAATTACTTTAGCTTTATTTATAACTACGTATACTTTGTCGTTTAGGCAGAGAGCTTATGAGAGTAGATATAAGATAATACATCTCGAGGGTTAAGGCGTAAATAAAAAACGAAATAATTATCGCCAGTCTCTTTCTTGCCTATCCGAAACCCTAGACTACATAAACTAATCCGCGACGTAAAAGGTCCCTTTAAGGCTAAGTTCGACTTTAAACAAGTACTAAGTATTATAAGAATAAAATAACATATCTAATAATTTAATTATTAGTTTTAATTATAATATAAATATCTATATAAACGTTACTAAAGGCCAGTAGTAGTAATTACTTGATTTATTATATGTAAATACAAAAAAAACCTGTTATTTTATCTTATTAAAATACTCGCTTATTTAATCTATTCTTATATTATATATAAATATCTAAAAAAAAGAGTCATTAATTAGATTAATCTAAATTAATTAATTCAAATCAAATCAAATCAAAATCAAATCAAATCAAATCAAATTAATCAAATATTAATTAATTTATATAATTAATTTTGCTCACGCTGTCTATGAATGTAGCCCCTACTTAGCTATTAAGAAGACTCCTTTTAAGGCATAGACCCATTGCAAGCCAAATTTCCGTTATATTCGAATATTTAAATCAATTGTATACAGTGTGTCAAATGATTTGATTTAAATAATGGCTATTATTTAAATCAAATCAACGATTTTACTAATTAATCTATCTTAATCAATTAATATTTAATTTAATTTGAATATAATTAATTAATTTAAATAATATACTAACTAATGCAGTCTTTACCCGTTTTAGACATAGCTTATCCCCTTTTAATATAGATCCCGTTATCTTGCTTATTAAGCGAGCTAGTGATAAGGAACCTCCGAATTAATACATTATAATCAACAACAATTATAAAGTTAAAAAATAATATAATATAAAAATTAAAAGTTACACTCTTAAATAGAATCGTTTTTATATAAAAGAGAAGATTTAAATTGTATTTTAAATATTTACTTTGTATTAAGTCACATGTTCTTGAATAATTAAATAATATTCAAGAATAATTTGAATATTATTCTATTCAGGTCTAAGAGTTATTTATCTATCTTATTTAATTTTAATTAATTAAAATAGAATATTAATTAATTAATTTGAATAATTCTTTGACACACTAGATAAAGATGCCACTAAAGGCATACTAGCTAGTTTTAAGAGTAACCGGATTTACCGTATTATTAAACCAGACGATCGGATTACGCGAGCGGCGTTAGTCCACATCGTGGAGTAATTGCTTTAAGATAAGATGCCACCGGAAGAAGAGAAGGATTTATCACTAATCCGACTAAGCCGGGCGTGTTAGTAAATAAGATACTTATTTCTAAAGGTTTGCCTAATCTAAGGACTACTATCAAACGCAAAGCAAATCGTGACGAAGTTTGGCTCGAGGATCTAGGCTATCACTAATAACAGCCCCTTAAAAAGTCAGCACTATCTCTTTTAGAATCTCTCCGAGAACGGCCAAGGCCACCGCGTACTTTATTCTCCTCTCTAAGCTCGCTAATCCGACAACTTTCCTCCCCTACACATAATAGGCCATTTATACGAACCGTATTTCCAACTACACTAAAGCCACGAGCCGCAAAACGCCCCAAATTTTGGACTACAAACTTTAACTTTGAAGATTTAAATAAGTTAAATGAGTCCAACGACTTTTTACCCTAAAAAAATAAGGATACTCCTTAAGGATTTATATTAAATAATCCTACGAAAGAGAGCGAACATTTAAATACCTTTTAAATTCTAGTATCTCACGTTACACTACGCGACCAAACTCTATGGAATTGGCAGATCAATATGAGGAAACGACACGTGATTTGAAGTGATTATTGAATTGCTTGAGTTGCGACTACCTAAGAGCTTAAGGCTCTATATATACACTGTAATAGGCTTACTAGAACCTTCTAAAGTCGATTATAAATCATTTTGATTTATAATAACTCTTAGAATCGTCTAGAAGAGAAAGGTCATATGACCGGATAAGCGAATGTTCTGGAAGCCGGCAGGAGGCACTGATTACAAATCAACAAACTCCAATCCTATCACTAAAGCTTCTTACGCAAGAGGGTCTACTATAAATTAATACCCCGCTAAATTATCCTTATCTTTGGCGAATCAACTTTTTAAACCCGCTTGCCCTGGCCATCCTCTTATTATATCTCGCCCTACCAGATTACCTCTTACTTCTAATATTCTTTAGCTATGCAAATCCTTGCGAGCCGTTCGAGCCTTTGACTTTAGAACAAGCGATAGAGGATCCCCAGTGGAAGTAATAGGAAGCGGCCATCGAAGAGGAATACTAATTATTAGTCGAGAACAGAACTTAGACTTTTATAGAAACACCACCTAATCGGACGGCGCTAAGTAGGAAGTGGGTCTTTAAACTTAAGCGTAGCGCTTCATGGGAGATTCTGCGGTATAAAGTATAGTAGGTCGTACGGGGCTTCTAACAAAAAGAAGGCGTTAATTATCGTAAGACCTTTGCCTCCGTAGTCAAGCCTATGAGCTACAAAGCCATCTTTGCCCTAGCCACGGCTTATAATTAAAAGATTAAGTAAATAGATATAAAAACGGCAATTTTGTACAGCGAAATTAACACAAACATTTATATAAAGCTCCCCACCGGCTATAGCGTCTTAAGCACTTGTAAGTTAAACACGGCCCTTTATAACTTAAAATAGTCTTCGCGAGTCTAGTATAATACCTTGTCCACGTTCTTAGAAGAACAAGGTTTCTATATACTTAACGCTAATACTAAGGTCTTTTGCCGGGAAGGGACAAATATAACTATTTATATAAACAATTTATTAATTACTAGAGATTTTGACTTCGGTAACTCGTGCCGATTCTACGCGAGAATGGCCGGAGTAATCTCCACTGCTTACGCGAACCGGAAATTACTCTCGTATTCGATTACGTAGTCGTCGAAGCTTCTAGAGAAGCTAATATTGTATATATAACTACCGAAGAGCCTTTATGGCTCTTCTCTCAAGCAAGCAAGTAATCTACTTTGTCTCTAATCACGTGTTCACCTACTGCGCTTCCTCTCTTCTAATTGGCTCACCTATTCTCACAATGCAAGTGTAAGTCCCGCAGATCAGCACCCTGGCCCTTTACTACCCTGCGAATTGTTTTTTTTTTTTTTTTTTTTTTTAGTTCACTCGATAGAATTTAGCGCTCTCCGTATACTAGAGGTCGATACAAACACCTCGAACTCGTCCCACAGAAACAGCTTCGTCTCGTCCAAGTATAGCCCGGGCTTCTCTAGCAAGTATTTGCATATAGCATCTAACATCGGAGGTATAACGCTTCGGGGCCGTCTTACACCGTTTGAAGGGGCTTTAGTCCTGCCATAGAAATGGAAGTTTTGTTGTATACTTCGAACTCCGCAAGGGCTACAACCAACAGTTTTAGCAATCTTATCATTTTTAAACGACTTACTAGTAGGTCTGGCTATTGAATAAATGAACGTGAAAATTCAGCGAATTTTCATCTATTTAGCTGAATTTAGGGTAGCTAAATTAAACGATGAACTTAGGGGTAACGAATAACGAAAAGAGGGTCCAGTTCATTGAAAATAAGTCTATTTATATGTGATTTTGGGGGGGTTTTTATGCTTTAGATCCTTGGATATTTATCCACTTTCTTATCCGAAATTATATGATTTCCACAACTTAATGAAAGCTCTGACTTACTAATTAAGCTCAATTCTAAGGCTCTTAATTAGCTCTTTAGTTAATCTTTCTTACTTTATATATACATTGTTTCTCTTCTAATTAAGCTCTAGCTCGCCCCTTAATTTCCTTATCTTTAGCATCAAAGTGGCTCTTTAGTAGACGCAAAATCTTTATTATATCGGCGTCTATAGTTATACGACGAATCCCTATTATATCTCGACCTTTAGAAAATAAGCGTTTAATATCGACTTTAGCGCTGGGGATAACTAGTAGATCTCGAGCGGCTTTAGCGACTAAAGGATACTGGAATTCGGAAGCTTTTTACTACTTTAAATTAAAGTCCTTTACGCTTAAGTCTTAATTAACGACTATTAAATTATTAAAATATCGATTAAAATCAGTAATAAGATTAGTTTAATTAGGCACAGTATTAAGTTCTCTAGCACGTTGTAAAAGAAGCCACTTATGTTAGTCAATATGTAAAGGTCGCTTCCCCCGATTTAATAGCGCCGTAATAATAAAAGTTACTGTATAAGGGTAGTTATTTTCAAACCACGTCTTAATTCATAGAATCAAATCTTTTACGTTCTCGTTATATTATACTCGAAGTAAGGAGAATTTATATCGAGGATAAAGTACGTGAACTATAAAATAGAGGTCGTATTTAAATATCTTATTAGTCTACTTCTTTAAAGTATCTTTGGCGGCGTCAAACGCACGTCGGAGATTAATATAGATATCTCTAAAGGCCTCTCTACTAAAAGAGACGTCTTCTAAAAGGTCGGCTATATTTTATATCCTTTTAATATAGCTATTAAGATTTGGAGCTATCTTTAAAACTATAAGCGTACGCTTATAAAATAGCCACATACAACCTTTAACTTACTCGGAAAGTTCTTAATCTAACTCTAAAGGTATAAGGTACTTATATATAACGTGAAGTTAACTATATCGGGAGATCTTTGCCTTATATTGTCGGGCTACCTTTATTATTAAATATAAGGAATTCCACTAAGTATTAACGTCAAGAGGAATAAAAGTAAAGTAAATATTAGTCCACTATTTCCGGCGCTCGTTACTTCTTATAATAAATAACACAAAATCTGTACTTTTATAATAACGCTAAGAATAACAAGAATAAGTAGAAATACCGCATTTCCCTCTATAGATTAATTAACTAGCGCCTCTACGTCTACGCGGGTGCCACATCTTAAGGTCTTGTAAATAGATTTACAAACGAGGTCGTTTATATAAGCCTAGCACTTAATTCGACTCGGCCGGCCTTAAAATCTACAGCGAGGGAGATTAAGAAGTTGTCGGGGGTCAAAGTCGTACTAGAGCTATAATTTACGTAAAAAATGATTATAAAAGGTGTCGTTATTAGTAACATTGTCTCTTATAACTATAAATACTTTATGAGCGACCTTTAAACCAATAAATATTATAGTTTAAATTATAAAGCCTCCACCTGTTTTAATTGTCTCTATTTTATTAATATTATCGCCAAGGAATATAATAAACACTTCTACTATTTTATTTCCGGTTTTACTATAAACTGCCTCTGTAAATTCAGTGTTTATAGTGTACTAGACTTAATTATTCTTCTTAATCTAATGAATTTGTCTAGAGATAATGTTTTTGTAATTTAGTGACCCCTAACTATTAAAGGTAAGAGTATAAGATTCGTATGTTTCCTCTAAGAGTAAAGCTTACTTAATTCGCACTTCGTTAAATCGTTTTTCAGTATATCGATTAAAGGTATAGCGATTAATAAAAGGTATTAGTTTCTTAAGAGCTTAGAAAAGACCTTACTATAATATACTATTTATTAAAGAATAAGCTTGATTAGTTTAAATAACAAATCGTAGGCAGGCCTCTTCCGGGCTTATAGCCTAAGCTCTCTCTAACACAAATTATAAGATATCTCTATCTCTTCTACTACCTCCTTTAGTATTATTCTTAATTATATAGCCTCCCTGTAAATGCTTCGCTTTAGTTAATTCGTGTTTGTCCTAAAGGTGGTTTGTCATAACTAAAGTGTTTTTATGCCTTTGCGAATCCTTAGAGCTCTATTTATAATAATTACACGTCTACAGGCGATTATAAACCTCTTCCGTAGCCTTCTTAAACTTCTTTAACTATATTAAAGAGAGCTCAAATATAGTATAATAAAATAAAGTCTAAGAGTACTTAATAGGAGCTTTCCGAATACTCTTTTAAGAGTCTTTTAGTAAGACGACAGTTATAGGGATAATATATCGTGCACATTCACGTCTATTAAATGGAGATTCTGGGTCCTTTATAACATCTACTACTAGATTTATAGCCTACGAAGTTATTCTGGCTTGTGAACTATTATTAACTATAATAACGTCGTTATCTTGGGAATCCTATATAACACGTCAGAGAGCTAAAGGTATACAAGGAACTCGTGAAGGGTTAATAATAAGCTCGTCGATTCTAGTCACTTTATACGCTAACAAGCCAACTTATCGTCGTCGGGGAGAGGCTTTCTTAATTAAAGGCGGTAGTAATATTAATCTTCTAATAAGGGATCTGCCCTATCGACTATTATAAGCGCGTTATATAATAAGAATCCGAAAAACGACGCTAATATAAACATTAATATATCTTTATAACAAATAAGAAGAACGACTTCAGAATAAGTACATTTAATTCAGCGTACCTTAATTAACAAATCTACAACTTGAATTAGTTGGTTTCATAAATATGTGCGTTATTAAGGATTTATTTTAGTATAAGCTCACTTACACACAGTCTCATGAGCAGTCTAATCTACCCCGGGGATTTCTTAGCATTTTTCATCTAAATTTAACGAATTTTCATTAAAAGGTTCAGATTAAATTAAATTAAACGCTGAACTTTATATACTAGAATAAATTAAACGATGAAAGTCAAAATGTGTTTTCATTCTTTCATTAGCCAGACCTACTTACTAGTAGCCATATCTTGAATCATCGCGTGTTGCGACTTTGCAAGGTGCGGCGCCATTCTATGGAGTTGGCTGCCGTCGAGCACTCATCGCTGCAAACTCACAGGACACCTCAAGTTAGCTCATTTTACTTCGTTTCATGCCAGCCTTCTTCGGCCTCAGCAGGGATAAAACCAGCTGCCATGATTATACTAGTACAAAGAGAAGCGTCCTAGCGTCTTAGTAATGTGGGGCTTGGATAAAATTTTCAAGTGTGGGGTCGGACACTGATTTCCTCAACGTATATTCGCACGACTTTTGACCTGAATCTTTGTAATATATCGATATCAGTGGCACGCTACACCAGTTCCTCGCACGCACTGCCGCCTCAGAGAATGGAGATCACGAGCTTCAAAACCGACGGTTCGAAAGCTCATGAAAATGTACACTGTAACTTCTGCACTACAGTCCAGAAGCAAGAACTCGTTGTCTCCAAAGAAGATCTCGCAAAGATTCAAGTATCCGTTGCCACATGTCGCTTTTGCGCCTTGATCCTTGGCGGCAGCGAAGCCGTTTCCAGAAGCCTGTACCCAAAATTTGCCGACAATGGAGTTCGTGCGGACAAGAGTAGCGGGGGACTCGTGCTCACAGAGAGAAATTACTCAAGAGCCCCAAAGAAGTTCAGCTTCTATACGCTGCCCGGTATGTAGAAATACAATTGAATACACCTCCTCATATTAGCTTATCTGATGCTTTATAGGCACCGAAACGGACAGATGGCCCTATATCCCAATATCCCAGCATCGGCCTCATAATTCAAATTCTCCTCAAACGTTTCAAATCATGCGACAATGGATTAAAGACTGTGACGAAAGCCACAGCTGTAAGGGAAGCAAGTTACTTTCGTCCCTCCCGAAACGAGTTGTTGACGTCGGTTCTGACAATACTCAACCTCAATTGTACGAATCAGCGGGTGAAAAGGCACGATATGTTTGTCTCAGTCATTGCTGGGGCCGTACCCAGATTATCCGAACCCTAACGTCGAATCTGGAGTCGCACAAAAAGAGCATCCCATGGAGTTCGCTGTCCAAAACCTTCCAAGATGCTATCAAGATCACAAGAGAGCTTGGATTACGATACCTTTGGATTGATTCCCTTTGTATAATCCAGGACTCTTTGTCTGACTGGGAGAACCAAGCTGCTGTAATGGGCGATATCTACTCCGGCTCTTACATCACAATCGCGGCAACTTGGTCGGCTGATGGAAGTGGTGGCTGTTTCTCCAACAGGAACGCATTTGAAGCATACTCTGAGGTCATCATTAGTCACTTTGATGCAAATCAAAGCTCTGGTGGTGTATTTATTCGGGAGCGGCCGTTACATGATGCGAGACCTGGTGGCAATGACAGGCCTCTCAATACCCGCGCATGGGTTATGCAAGAATACTACTTGCCCTCACGAATTGTAAAATTCGACGACACTGAGATAATATTTGAATGTATCACAGAAAGACGGTGTGAATGCGGCGAATACGACCTGGAAGATGTCGGGGCGGATCTAAAGAGCCCAATCAAGCCTTGGGCAATCGAGATAGCCTTGAAGTCTAAGAAGACTTTTCAACGCTGGCCAGATGAAAACGAAGTGATACAGTCACTTACATGGCTTTTAGCTGTACAAAGCTTTTTAGCTCGGGATGTGACGTATGAGTCGGACCGCCTTCCTGCAATTTCTGCACTTGCGAAGAACTTTCTGGGCCACAATATGGGAAATTATCTGGCGGGACTTTGGGAGAACCATCTACGCCAACATCTGCTGTGGTACAAACAGAGAGGGAACTCTTGGTCCGGCAGACATGAAGTGTACTGTGCACCATCGTGGTCATGGGCCGCAACACATGGAGGACGTACTGTTTACCCCGACTTGCCATCAAATGGCGTCCGCAACCGCGATGACCATATGTACGAATGTACAATCTTGGAGGCAGCCTGTTGCCCCGCTGGCCCAGATTCTACCGGCAGGGTATTGAGTGGATATGTAATCATCCGAGGCCTGCTCAGAAAAACTTCACTTGATGATCTTCGCACTCTCAAGAGAACCGAGGGCCATTGGGAGCATGCAATGCATTTCTACCCTGACGTTGTATCAGAGGAAACATACCCAAAAAATCGCTTTTACACGAATCTACTTGACAGCGAGCAAACAGCAGTAGAAGGTCAAACAACCTTGTTTTGCCTGAAAATACGGACAAGACCCCAAGTTGACAGCTGCGTTCCGCAAATACAATCTCTTGTTTTGGTGCAGAGCTCGGGAGAAAAAGAGGAATATAGTCGGGTTGGTTATATCACTCATAACATCTTCGATGAAACCCAAAAGCTTTGGTGGGAAGGTGCGAAAGAAACAGAAGCTTCTATTATATAATGCCTCGAATAGACACCCTTTAAGAGCTCCTTGCTCTTCAATTCGATAAAGTCGTTCGCAGGCCGACACTTCTTCCAATTCCCACAATAGAACCCGAGTGACTTTGTATATAGGGTATGCGAATCGTTATCCCAGATTTGTATTAAGGTTAATGATAGATCAAAAGGATTAAGACACGTTGTAGTTAGAATATGACTTTCTATTCCCTTTAGCTTATGTCTTAAAAGCATATCTCTAGCGAACAAGAGTTTCAAGAATATATCGCGTGAATAAGTTCATCTCTTTTGTAATCTGTGACGGCACGAACGAAAAGTGATTTTATTTGCAAGCTATAATACTATTAGTTTTACTTTATCTTAAGTTATAATAAATCGCTTAAGTAATACGTAACGATTATACTATGTTTATCTTATAAATCAGCGACTTTTTTTACGAGAAGCTTAGTTCTCTATTTACTTATACTAAAGTAACTAATGTAACGATACTAGCCAAGAGAGCGTTGCAAGAGGTATATAGTAGTACTTTGGCGGTGGCTATCGAGTACTAAGAGGTCTAATACGAAAGAAACAAGAACATAAAGAAAGGACAAGAAGAAGAAGAAGAGGGGGAGAGGGAGGTAGTCCCTTAAATACAAGTGCCCTCCATAACCCCTCTGGTACGGGTCCGAACCTGGTCCGACTCAACGTAAGTGGATTCCCTAGATCCCCAACTCGCCGTAATGCCCAACACTTAGTCCCGTCGTTACAACTAATAAGAAGGCATAACCCTAATTCCTCGTAAGAGGATTTAAGAAAAAATAAAGCCTTTTTAATAATAGCTTCTAGTATTTTAGTAAAGCGAATTAAAGAGAAAAGCTAATTAGTAAAAAATACTTTTACTTTTTAAAATTAAGTAAATAAAATTCCGAAGAGTATATTTAAAAGCTTTTGCAATTTTCTATTAATTATACTAGTTATATAAGTAAAACATATTATAGTTATAAAGAAGTAAAGAGGTGTAACGATACTAGCTAAGAAAGCATTATAAGAGGTATATAAATTAAGTATTATTTAATTATTAAAAAAAACTATAATTAAATTTGCTATTATATAAAATGAAGTTACTTTTTATATAATATTTAAAGATTTAATAAATAAATAAAAAAGTAAAAGCATTAAATTATATTACTTAATTTATGCTCTTATTATTATAATTACAAAAAATAGCGTTATAGATTTATACTTATTAATAAGAAAGAAATTATATAGTATATAAGTATTACTTTTAGTTTATTAAAACCTTTGCTTTAAGCTTTATATTAGTTTATAATTTATAAAAGAAACATAATAACTTAAAAGCTTATTTATAAGGCTTATAATTATAATATAAAAGTAAAATAGTACTTTATGAATAATATAAATATTTATTAAAATAAATAATAATTTTATACTATTTATAAAAATTAAAAGAATAAGATATATTTTTTTAAAAGCGGTATAAAATATCAAAACTTAAATAAGTTATATACAAATATTAAATAAGCAGCCAGCTATATTGACCTAATAGGATATAATAGATTAATTGGTTTTTGTAATAATTTTACTTTTTTTTAAAAAATATAATTTGTGACGCCCTGCCCTGTAAAGACCGCAATCACCTGTGGCTGAAGCCTCACATATTAATATAACAAAGTGTGAAGATACTAAGGTTCTCTTAGAATCTATAATTAAAGAGAGAAGAAGGAAAGAGAGCAAGAGAGGAAAAGAAGAGAACTTTAAATACAAAAAGGAGGGAGCTTCAAAGGCTCGTCTAATCTCGGTAATACTCGCTAAGCTAGTATACCGGAAATAAGGCTCTTGTGACGCCCTAACTTATAAAGACTTGTAGTTACTCGCGAAGGTCTATTTAAGTACAGCTCTGTTATTACCCAGCTCTTTAAGCTTAAAGCAGCTTTTATTAAGAAAAGCTTTAGCGATCTCGTAAAAGCTTAGCTACCTGAAGTCGAGATATCTTTCTTTTATATAAAATCTTACCGGAGAATAAAGTCCTTCTCTTAGAGCAGTCTTTTACGGATATTATACTTCAAGTCAATGTTAGATTTGACTTCGGTAACTCGTGCCGATCCTACGCTAGAGAATAGCCGAAGATGCCTCCACTGCTCACGCGGCCCGGAAATTACTCTCGTATTCGATTACGTAGTCGAAGCTTTTAAAGAAGTTGATTACGTAGTTACCGAAGCTTCTAAAGAAGCTAATATTATATATATAACTATTGAAGAGCTCTTATGGCTCTTCTCTTAAGCAAGCAATTTACTTTGTCTTTAATCACGTGTCCTCACCTACTGCGCTTTCTCACTTCTGATTGGCTCTACTATTCTTACATGTTTATCTTCCGAATATAGCCTTAGTGGTGAGCATGTTTCTACAGGTCTCCTCGCTCTCGAAGAAGTCCCGGAGGAAAGGCTTAACCTATCGCATGGCTTTACCTCGGAGATATCCCCCGTACTGCCACCAGAAACACACCTGAAGGTAGGCGCTGAAGGCCCTGTAAATTAAGCGAGGGATAGCTTATTTACGCGAGGAACATCAAAATTCAGGCTAGACATCTAAAAGTGTTGTTTTCAAGTATATTACTTACAATGTATTATACATATAATTAAAAGTAGTTATCTCATCCCCTTCATTATATCTTCAATTACTGGTTCTAACATGTTGTATTCATCTGAAAGTGAATGATTTAAGAGAGGAAACAAGGGTTTATTGATATTTTGATGATGCCCCGCGCACGCGCTAAAGGCCCCTGTAAATGCAGGCGCTACAGCACTTCCTTTCAGGGCATGTACGCAGCACCATGTGTTTATGGCAGTACGGGGGATAAGGTGATCCAGATATAGTAGCTTATCGCGGTAGGGAACTTATTATCGTTGAAGTGCTAGTAGAGTTCTGCCTAAAGCAGGAAGATTTCTAGTTCCTTACGGTTGCCTGAGAAGGTATTAGGGAGCTTGATACGTAGGGTCTCTTTGAGCTCGGTAATTGGATTTTCGGATACGTCGGGCATTTCTACGTCGTCGTAGTAAGCCTTGCTAGGCTAAGACAATTAGGGTACCGACGATACTTGGCTTTGGGCTGAGTACCTGAGCTGGTTTTCGGGGGGGTGGTATATTGTACGTAAGTCGGTACTTCTGACGAGAAGGTGCTTAAAGTGTAACGGCCGTGTATTTACTCGGTAAATATAGGAAGGCTAATTAATCTAGATCACGAAGTAAGTATATTAAGTACAGTAGATAGTTACTAGTATAAGTAAAGATATTATTTTAAGTTAAGTACGAAGCATTTATTTAGTAGCAAACGTGCTAGTCTTATATAAAATCTCTCTCGTGCTTATTAGATCTTCTTAAATTCTAAGATCCTAAAGATCTATTAAGATCTTAAGATTTATTACGTGACTCAAGGTCGCGTAATTCTGCGGCTTAATCTGTAGTACTAAGATTTATATACTAAAGAACTTTACTAGTTACAGGTAAGTCCTAAGACCTTATTAGCTCTTAGGAGCCGTACTCCTAAGACCCGCTCGGTTCTTAGGACTACGCTGGATCCTAGAACATTTCCTCCTGGGGCCCAGTGGTCGCCTAAGAGCGTCCGTAATACGTATAAGAGTAGAAGCCGGAATTAAAAAGCGAGATTTTATTAAGAATCAGATTATAAAAAGCAAGTAGTATTTAAAATATAAGAGAAGCTTAAAGATATACTAGCTGGGGCGCGTAACGGACTTATAATACCAGGAAGTAATAAACGTAGCGTAATAAAACGAAGAAGTAAAGTAGGAGTTAGAGTATCTAGAGTATTTACGAACTTGTTATTATTTAAACTATTATCTAAAAAGTCTAGAAATAGATTACTATTATTTTATAATTACAAAACCCGTTAGCTAAAGGCTTACGTTAATCTTAGAAATAATACTTACTGAACCGGTCATTAATCTAGAGTATTATAGGAGAGAAAACCCAAAAACCATATAACAAGAGGGTAGCACTTAGTGAGGCTGAGGAGGGTTCGCCGAGGTGTCGTAAATTACAGATTAATTAATTCTAAAGATATTACAAATCTGAGGAGTATGAATTTGCCTGTAGAATAGGGAGAAACGGTTATATTAGATAAATATATATGAAGATACGATGATATTCTAAGAACGTCAAGTGTTAGTCTCTTATATGTGCGAAGAGCCGGCGCAGTTATATGAGAAAGGAAATCTAGTGGCTGTCCCCACTACAATAGTATAGTAGTAACATATTGAGTATTTTATAATACCTCTTTATCTTTAGTTCAATTCCAAATATAACTCTTGATAAGAATAACTTACCTTTTATTAAAAGGATTAATATTTGGGTTGAATTATTCTTATCTTTTTACCTTCCGAAGTTTTACCTTCGTTTAATTTTTTCTTAAATATAAATATTTATAATTATTATTTAAGTCTTTTTATTTTTATTAATTTATAATTATAATTAAAAGTTATTAATTTATTAATATAAATTTAAATTTAATTATTATAGGAGTTTATTATTAAAATATATCTTAATAATATTCTTTAGTTAATATTTAAATTTATAACTTTATAATAAATAATAATATTTTTTTTATTAAATTACAGATCATTTTAAGCTTTATAAGTGCATCTAATAAACTAATATCATATTATTAATTATATAAATATTTTAAGCTATCGTAATAAGTTACTACTAAGGCGGAGGCTTTGCAGCGACTTTCTTCCCGCTAAAATCTTCAAGTATTACGATTTTTTTCAACTTTCTTAAAAATTATCCGATTCATAAAATTCTTGAACTAAAATATAGACTTCTTTACGCTTTATAAGTTCACCTAAGAAAATAATATAAAATTATTAATTATATAAAACGTTTGACCTACTGCAAGAATTCGACGCTAAGGCGCTTGCGGCAACCCCCTGTTTTCGATGCCAAGACCTTGCAGCGACCCTGCTGCACGGCAAAATCTCAAGGCTTATAATATTAGGATAGAAAGGAGAATAGAGTTAAAGGTCTTACCTGGGTTAAGATGCGGAGTAATCACTTAAGTACAATTTCTTGAGGATAGAAGAGCGAACATAGACGGGGACAAGACTGCAGTCCGTGTTAGGGCAAGAAAAGCTCCAACTAATCCGTTGATAGCTGCGCTTTTGTCAGTCACGCTGAACGTTGGCGAAGTCCTTTGCAGATTAACAACTGTTGGCCAGCTGGCAGATTGTCTCGATCCAAAAATATGTACCGTAATCATTCTGGGAGAACTTCCAGAATCAAAGAATACTATATAGCGATTCGCTTGAACGCTTGAACCAGCAACAAACAGAGCTCTTTATTGACGGTGGTTGTGAAGAAAAGAATATCAAGCAAGCGGACAATGTCCAGATGCGGCGATCTAGGGATGTCGAGAAGCGACGATATGAAAGAGTATTATTAATCTCAATGATTCTCGAGATCTAAGTCTATTTTACATCGCGGTCCCTCACCCTCGCAATATGTCATACTCGTGACCACAATAGGCCTACTTTAAGGAGTGGCTGTAGCAGCAGCTTTCTTGGCCTCGGCTCTCTTCTTGATATCTTCAGGGCGAGTGCTCTTCCATTCGGCACCAAGCGAGATCACAAAGGCCAAAAAGCACAGCACAATGCACCAGATGAACCCACCCTCCAGTCCATGCATGTAAGCATTGACTACTGATTTGAGATCGTCGGCATTGGGGAACGCCTTGCGCAGGCCTGTAGAACCAGCCTTGAGTACAGCTGCAGGAGAGATGTTGGGGTTACCATTCGGCAGCGAATTCAGCATGACGTTGTTCAGGATGTTGGTAGAAGTAGAAACTCCTATAGTGCCGCCGACGAACTGGAAGACTGTTGGATGAATAGGTCAGCAGATGGTAGATAGATAGGATTGGAGATATCATACATAACACAATACCGACTGTAACGGCCACATCTGCACGTGTTGAAATTGCCTGTGCCACGATCACATTGACCTGGATAACCAGTCCAGAGCCAACAGCAGTTAGAATTTGATAGCCGACATACTGTCCCATTGTTGCGTTTGGGCGTAGAGTATATATCATTCCAGAACCGACAGTTATGAAGACGGCACCAGCCATGAGAAAGAGCTTGTAGTAACCGATCTTCCCAAGGAGGATTGACCCAGCAAAACTAAATATTGCTGTTGGCAAGAATGTTAGTAACAAGGGATTAACATTCAGAACGAATTTTGACTTACAAGTCGCGAGAACAGTAGGCAAGGTGCGGAGACCAGAGTCCAATGGAGAGACACCCTGAGCAGCCTGGAAAAAGATAGGCAACAGATATATGCGTGCGAAACCACCACCCTGAGCCGTCAGGTTGAACAGAGCGAGTGCGAGAATGCTCCTGCGCTTGATAATTCGAGGTATGACCATTGCTCCTTCGCCCTGCTTCCACTCCACTGCCACAAATGCGATCATAAGGATGCTAAAAGCAACAAGAAGGCCAATAGAAAAGCCGCTGTTCCAAGCCTTATCGATGCCACCATGCTCCAAAACCAAGAGCAGACACACCAATGCGCCCATTATGATCGCCATACCGGGTATATCAAACAGAAATGGAATCTCCTTGAGCTTTGCATGAGCGATACGAGAGTGCGGAGGCATCTTCAAGAGGAGGAGAAGAATCAAGGCTGCAGCGCCTCCGATAGGGAGATTGACCCAGAAACACCAGCGCCAGGTGGCATACTGAGTGAAGATTCCACTAAGCACAGGACCCAAGACCGACGACAGACTCCATACACTGCTGGTGAGACCAAACACTGCATGCAGATATTCGGGACGTGTAATGAAGGCAAGAATCGTGTATGTTCCGCCAGTGACGCCAGCTCCTCCTAAGCCTTGGATAGCGCGACCAATGATGAGAGCAGTGCTGTTGGGCGAAAGTGCAGCTATCAAGCTTCCGAGCTCAAAAATACCGATCGTGATCAAGAAAGCTATCTTGATTGGGAAGTACTTGTAAACCTTTCCCCAGAATGCCTGAAAAGTGGCTAGGCACAAAAAGAAGGCAGAACCATACCAGCCGATCTGGTCTACGCTGTGGAATTGGACCGTGATCGTTGGAATGGCCGTGGTTATGATGCTCTGTTTTTGAGCGTCAGTTACATATCACTTGAGGTCAAACGTATATAGACAACACAAGGAGCACTTACCATATCCAAAGCCACAAGGAACATCGCCAGCAACAGCGCAATGGTGAGAAACGAACCTCGGATAGGGTCAGGATATGTGATTGCTGGAGGATCCTGAGGTGCTGGTGGTGGTTGCTCTTCCTTTTTTGTCATGATTTCATCATTGGTCGTATTTTTCATAGCTCCTTGCTCTGTTTCCTCCAATTCACTTCCCAAAATGCCAGCCTCGTTGTCGCCAGAGGCACTTGAGTCGGTAGTAGGATCTTTTGCTTCAGTCATGGTGTAATTGGTGTAATTGGTGTAGTATTTCAGAAGCTGCAACGTAGTGGAACTGACGATATGGGTGAATGTCTCGTTGAGCGGTGGTGGACGGAAGCTCTACCGGGAATGCCTCCGGAATTGTGTTCGTTTGAATGTATGTAATCCTTGGCAAGAACAGCTATGTGTGTGTGCGTGCGGCTCAGCGGTCAATGATTGAAAAAAGTCAAGTGAGGTTGAAAAGTGAACGAGTGGCGTTCTTTGGGAATTCAACTTCTTTGTCTCCTTCTGGCTCCCACATTTGATGATTTCTAAGAGGCTGATGCAGATCGGGCCCTTTCTGGATTTATCATTGGTGCATCCGAAATGGGTGCGGCTCATTTATGATAAATCCCCAGCCATTTTTGGAAAGCGTCGGGTCCTTTCTCAGACTCTTATTGGCGTTCTCTTTGAGACTTACGGAAGTGCCAGGGCTAATCTTTCACACCGCCTTACCCCCTGCACCGGTACGGCAGAATACTCAAATACATCAAAAGGACCCCCAAAAGTCATTGATTTTACTACTAATCAATCGGTGGCATAGGGTAAGTAGGAACATGCATTTTGTTGCATTGAATTTATAACAAAAACAGTAAGAAACGCGTGCCAAGTAATGTTTTATCAACGCGAGTAGTCTGCCGTACCAGGAAGGGGAGTCGTTGAATTCTCCTCGTCAAGCCGTCCGGGAATAACAGAAGGTTGACTGCTGGCTAAATTCGGACGTATGATGCAGCTCCGGTTGAGTTCCTGACCAGCTTTTGCCGTTAAACCGGGGGGATAAGGGGATAGGGGGATAGAGGGGCAGAGTATGGGATGTACGGAAGGGGGTGGTAGGTGGGTCTCGCGCTCCCTTGTCAACAGCAAGGTTATTCTTTCAATCAATTGTCTGGATTTCTAGGAATTTCTCCGTGAATTTCCTCAAAAGGCAAAGACAGTGGGCGGGACCAACCTTCCACCCCCTTACGTGCCTCACGCCCGCCTCACGCTCGCAGGACACGTTCAACGCTTTCCGTGATGGTGAGGTGGCTTGCAGCGTATTTTCACCTATCACAATGCGCCACCGACGCATCAGACCCGAATAGAATTGCAGCTGCACAAGTAATTCAAAGAAGCAGGTTGAAGTCCCAGGTTGTTGGTCCGGAATGGTGGCCTTCCAGAGGAAATAAACTGTCGTGGGGGTATGATCTGCGTGCCCGTCACTAAAAAAGGTAAGTCCCTATCCCGCCCTCCTCTTGATAAAGGCCGTGCCCTGAAAGCTTGAGCTGGCTTGGCTGCAGCGCTAGCCGTCCGTAGTTCATCAACAGCCTCTGCCCAGACTTCAGAAGCTGGAGCTCTCTTCGCCACCAGCCGGTCCGCCAATTGATTGCACCGCCAAGCAGCACCAGGCGACTGCCAATGTTTGCGAATGTTACCTCGAACTTCGGCGCTGGCAGAGGTGAAGATCCGTTCCTCCTGCGATGCTGTGAGTGTTATTTTCTCGGAATGTCATTTCTTTTTGCTGCATTGTTTCGGGAGTATCTCTTCTGAGTCTCTACGTGCATTTCCAAGACATGCAGATTGCTCTTCCAAATTTCCAGAAATAGTAAACTGACCCTGACATTCTATCGAAAAGTGTCTGAAGACCAAGGTCAAGTGCAGTCAAGGGAAAGAGTCGTGCTCAAGATGCCTTCAGCATGGTCGTCCATGTGTCTATAGCCAATACCGCAAAATTGGACGGCCGTCGTTTCGAGACACTGGTCGAAAATCTGCATCAAAGACGAAGAGCCCGAGCCAGAGTCAGAACCAGAACAAGAGTCAAAGCCAGAGCCGAAACCAGAATGCTGAAAATCCCCATACTTCCGATCAGGCACAGGCAAAAGCCCATGCCGAAAGTCAAACTGAAGATCAACAGCAGCATGAGAAGGGACTGTGCTCGCCTTCGCATTCCAGCCCTTCAGACGATGCATCGGCGTTTGCCGATCTTACCAATCTTATGGATCAGAACATACCGGATGCAGAGCTATCAAGCAACTTTCCCGACTATTTTGGATTTCAGCATGGGCGAATTTGATTGGTCGGCTCCTGAGTCGGCAGAGGCCTTGACGACATTTGAAGTAGGCTGTGATATCGGGAGCCAAACATTCGTGGATAATCTGATGGCAATCACTTCGTCTCCCGACAGTCTAGAGTCCATGGGACAACTTTCAGCCAATCCGACATACTTCGCTGCTGTTGCGCAGACCGAGAAACTCTTCTCTCCTCCAGCGACTGCCTCTCTTGCGGCCAAAACTATGCCTCACGAGCTTCAGCTCTCTTCACCAAAAGAACTTGTCAACAAATCTTCACAATCGCCGAATACCACACCATCCCGTGCATGTGACTTAAGTCTTTATTGCCAGTCTCCATCTCGATGCACTCTCCAATGTCATGCCATTCTGAACATGCATCTCAGCGATTTGAGCGCAATGCGAGCCAAAGAGCCTCGCGCTACACTCGACGTACTGCTCGATCTCGATGGTCGCATTGGCCAAGCGCGCGACAAGGTCCTCAGCTGCCCCATCTGCTTGGCAAGTCCGGCTTGTGCACAGACGATTATGCTCATCTCCATAGTCGTAGAGAATCTTCTCGCCTTGTTTGAATCGAGTTGTGCTTCTCCTGACGCCGACGAACTCGAAAGTGGTCAGCAGCAGCACGATTCGGGCTACGGAAGACTTGATGCTGGGCTCACCGATGCCTCATTAGATAGCGAGAGCTCGAAATGCTGGATGAGGACGCGCCATTCCCTTCCGTACACGAAAGGGCAACTGACCGTAGGGACAATTCATATAGATGAGAGTGTGAAAGTGGGGTTTTCGAGATGGCTGATACGCTTGTATCTTGAACGACAGATCGCGGTGGTAAAAGAGTTGAATCTTTTGCTTGCTCGAGAAATTAGTGCTAGAGAGAATGTCATTTTCAAGGTGACGGTAGAGTTGCTTCTCGACATAGAAAGGAGACTGGAGTATTTTGTGGGTTTCATTATGATGATTGCCGGACCTGGATAGACTAGAACCAAGCAAATTAGCCATATTCATGATAGCTCATGATTATTTCTTGTTATACGTACATGTGAACGAGGGTTTTGTTGTCGAAATGTTCCCAAGGTCAGCAGTAGCACTCAGAATTAAGTTCCGGTTCTGTCTGAGGCATAACGATCGAATGAAATATGGTGACTCATGATAGACATCTCGCAACGGATTCCAAAGTAGGGGTCCATAGGTACTGATTCTGATGCATCGCACGTGAGATCGATATTGTCATGCTGGCATAGCTAGCTGCTGGATGCAAACATCGAAAACTTACCATACTTACCTGCCAGGTATTGTCCAGGGTGAAGCGACCGCCCAGATACCTCTTTCACATTTACGCCCACAGAAGACACGATGTTAGAACAAACCGCAGAATTTATTATCTGAAGAGAGTTAACGTACTCAATCAGTAAGCGATCCGCTTCAGTACGCGATACAGGATCCCCGCCACCCTACTTAGTTTTACACTTTAAACTAATATTACTCAACAACTAGTTCTCTAAATGGCTCAAACTAAAGGTCGAATTATATTAGCTCTTTAGGCCTATCAACAAGGCCGATTTCCAAGCTTACGGGCCGCCACACGCTCGTACGATGTCTCACATATTACTTTGGCCCGGCGATACCAATGAACCCCTCTCGATCCAATTTTACTTCCCTTAACTTTAAACTCACTTAAACCGAAGGAACTACACTTATTGAATGGGTATTATCTATAGACACACGTGGTATACCTCCTACAAAAGCTTTAGTTTAAGAAATGGCCGAATTACTGCTTGCAAAACGCGTCTAAAATGCTATAGCACTACCTAAATCACTGCTTTAACATATGGGAGCGAATAGAATACTGAGTGTGAGACTGATAATAGGCTGCCTAAGCTAAGGATACAAAAAGTATGAAGAGAGGAAAGAAATATCTGGCGCACCCTCCGACACTTATACGAAACAGCTCCGTCTCATCGTCTCACTATACCAGCTATGGCGTAGCCAGTCAGCTGATGTTGTTTAGCTGGTCAGGTGATTCGGTGCTGGATCGAATCGTCGTAGTAAGTAGTACTTAAAGTACTAGATACCTATACTATCTTATAATATACTAAGCAAAGCTCTTATATAAGCAGCTTAAAAGCTAGTACCTTAATTTTCTATTTACTGAAGTCAAGAAGTGTAGCGTTCTAACAAGTCTCTATTTAAATAGCGCCTCTTCTCTGCTAATTCTTAAGGCATTCCTGGTGCCACAGTATATTACCACTTAAATTAGAGCTCTGTGGAGTAGTCTGTAAAGCGCAAGAAGAGAAGACACGCTCACACTTAGAGCTTATTATAGGGACAGAAAGGAAATCAAACGCTATTTTCTATAACTGTGGCAGGCCTCTTTTGATAATTAATACTCTATAAGAGGCTAATTCGTTAGTCTCTTTACTATATTGAAGTACGGTCGGGCCACCTTACGTTAGAAAAACTTTTACGTGACGAATACGAAACCTTTAGTAGCCCTAAAACGCGTTGTTTACGCTTTGCTTTACTTATAGTTATTCCTTTTAAATAAACGATTTACGAACTTGTTCGACATGCGCCCGTCTTTTGCTAATTTCGACCTTCCCTTACGGGCGTATAAGTACTCTTCGTAAGACTTATATAACTTATATAGTTTATATACCTCTAATTTACTATAAGACGCGTTTAACTTATCTTTAGGAGTAACGATATGCCCGAACTACTAATTAGTGCCCTGTCTTATAAGAACTTGACCTAAATACTTTCTTTACTTTACGGCGCCGTCAACGGCCTTTTACGGACGTCTCTGCAAACGAACTAGCCCCGCGGCGCTAATAACGGGCCCGTTAACTATCCGTCATAGCCCCAGTTAATATCTTTAAAGACTCTCTTACTAACTTACTTATTATATAACCTCTTAGCTTTCTTTTATACTTCTAACTAATTTCCCTATATACTCTCGGTTCGCTTACGGGCTATTATATAGCCTGCGGGGCCCTTCACTTCTACCCTACAAATAATATCTTTAATGTCGTTATACTCGGGTGGTACCACTAATTCCGGTTTAAAATCGACACATTTAAGGGGTAAAATCCTGTGTGGCAAAATGTGTGTTCAAGAAAAGGAGAGCTCTGTACTAGAGCCCCCCCTTAAATACTCGTTAAGCGAGCATGTGACTAAAAACGTGACTATTAAACTAACACTAGTAGTTTTTCCTTTTCGAGAGACGTCTCCCTCGAACCAAATGCTAACCTAGTAACTAGTAATCAATCGAATAAACAACGACGAGTCTCTAAATACAAAGAAGTTAATTATTCCTTATTCTTATCTATACTCTCGAAAGCCTCGATACCAGAGTTAATATAACCAGTATAAGACCCCTTACAGTGGAACTTATCGGCTATTCAGGTTAATTCAGTACCAAAGCGAAATTATCGTTAAAGCGCACGAAGCTTACTAAAACCTAATTTCCGAATCGAATAACGTAGCTTCGAAGAAAAGGGGAAAAGTCGGAAAAAGGAGGTATCGAAAGGAAGCTCGATAGCTAGTAATTCTGAGGCGTGCAGAAGAGGGGATCGAGCTGGCTTAGCGAAGAGGTCGAAGTAGGCGATTCTAAGGCGTGCAAAAGAGGGAATCGAGCTAGCTCAATAAAGAGGTCAATAATTGACGCATTGCCGTAGGAGGTCGTCTGCGGCAAAGAGGAAAAAAGGTGTTTCGAAGAAGAGGTAACCGTCCTACCTTCCACTCAAAAAAGAATCTCGCCGGCTTCGAACTTATCACTACGGGGGTCGTTACAGCGGAGAAAAGGTGTGTATTTAAAGAAAAAGAGAGGTCCTTCGAATAAGTGCTTCGAAGGAGAGAGCTTCGACTAGCTTAGCGAAGAGGTCGAAAGTAGACGCATTGCCGCAGGAGGTCGTCTACGACAGAGAGGAAAAGGGTGTTTCGAAGAAGAGGTAGTCGTCCTACCTTCTACTCGAGAAAGAATCTCGCCGGCTTTGAACTTATTACTGCGGGGGTCGTTATAACAGAGAAAAAGGGGTGTAATTCGAAAGAGAGAGGTTCCGAAAGGGGTTCGAAAAGAGGAAGATTCAAAGGAGGAGGAGCTTCGAAGAGGTCGTGTAATTCGAGGTGCTTTAATCAAATCAAGCAATTCTCATCCCTTACTCTAGGCTTATAAAAGACTCGAGTCAAAGGCTCGAAAGAAGAGCTTCGACTAGCTTAATAAAGAGGTCGAAAATAAACGTGTCCGCCCTTTAAACTCGTAAGAGTCTTACCGGCTTTGGAATTCTCGTAAGTATCAAGAGGTTCATCAAACAAGTACTTCGAGACTTTGCTTTGAGAATCTTCGAGTTTCACTAATTAACTTATTAATCAACTACTAAGTAATTCGCAATTAATTAATGTCGTTATACTCGGGTAGTACTACTAATTCCGGTTTAAAATCAACACATTTAAGAGGTAAAATCCTGTGTAGCAAAATGTATATTCAAGAAAAGGAGAGCTCTGTACTAGAGCCCCCCCTTAAATACTCGTTAAGCGAGCATGTAACTAAAAACGTGACTATTAAACCAACATTTAAGGCCTATTATAAGAAGAGTGACGTTGTGCTTCCCCGGATCCGGGAGCCTTTACTATACTTTAAATATCTCTTTATAAGTAATAATCCGCTTTATTAAGACTTTCGAACGAATATTCGGGCATATAATTATACTTTTGCCTTTACGTTAATTAGTTATAAGAAAAATACACGAATCGACTTCTTACGCGGTATTTAATACTTTTAAATTCATAGCGAGCTCTTTTACTTCTAAGGCCCGCTCCGGCCACCGGCTTACGAGAAACCCTCCTTTATATAGCTCTTTTTCTACGACCTACTTTTTGTAATAAACATACGGGCGATTAACTTCCCTCACTTAAACTATACGATCCTTTTACGACTTATAAATACGCTCACAAATTATAACCCGTTTATTACGGTTTATAAGACGACCCGTAAGCGTCTTACGAACTAATAAACTAATTTTCGAATCTTACTTAACCTATAAATACGCTTAATTATCGAGTCGAGCGCGAATCATCGTCGTAAGAACCTCCTGACTAGTAACGAAATCACGGCAATTATTTTAAACGAGTATATAAATATAAGCCGCCGCGACTTAGTTCTTATAATCTATAAAAGGGGCCGCGAGCGTTCGCAAATATATATAATCGATGTTACGTACGCTACATATATACCCCTACACTACGTCTTACTCTTCCTATACGGCGACCTTGGCTAATACTACGATTTACAATTACGAGACTAAAACAAAACCCGTTAACGAACGTAACTTAAGCAACGGGCCTTTTACTAGTATTATCTTCATGTTTATAAAGCCTTTTCCCCGCTCTTTTCCGCCAACCGCCTCTTATAATAATATATCGTCGACGCGTATATCGCTTGCGAGAAAACAGTACTCGATTAGTTCCGGTCGCACTAGTAGAATATCCGCGTAGACGTATATATTAAGCTTACGAATATTTTATCCCTAAGAACGTAAATACGGGCGACCTCGGCCATTAGTTTATTCTCCCGTCGAGCTTTACTAGTAGTAATCGCTTTATGCAGCAGCTTTTTTAAGACTTAATAACTATCGTGCGGTACTTTAGTAAACTAAGCTTTTTTATTACGTTTACGGCTAACCTGTATTGGCCTAAGATTATAACGAACCTCTTACGCGAATAGTAGGCCGTTAATTATTTAAATCTCCTTTACTGGGTCTTTGTACTGAAAGTAAAGGAGCTCCTTGTGAACCTTAAGAATCACCTTTTCGAACCGTAAGCGAGCCACGTTTATACGATTAAGTACTAAAAGTGTAGCCTCTTATATATACACCTACTCTTATTCTTAAAGCGAGGGGCTATCTTCTTAACGCCTAAGCTAGTTAACGAAGTCGTTTATACTAAGCTCCTAAACCCGTCGTGGGATCTTACGAGTAAGCTTACAACTATTATTACTAATTAAATGTCTTATAAATCGTGTAGCCTTAAAGATAGCCTAAAAGTATTATATATAATTCGTAAGACACTTACGGCCCCGCTCGCGTGCTAAAAGAGGTTCCTAAAGGCGTTTACGACTACGACGATTATCCGCGAGGATAAGTATCTTAAGTACTACTACTGGGACGACGACTAGATATTCACGATTCGTAAACTAGGCTACTTAAGCTAAGAAGTCGTTCGTAACAACTACTAAGTAATCCCATATAACTCGTACTTTCTTTAAAAGTTTTACTCACATATTAATGTTAAGGTTTACACTTTTATATAAGCGATTAAGTATATTTACAAGTACGTTTATAAAGAAACGAATCATACGATAATTACTACAGTCGGACCGCATCAAACACGGTAATTCTAAAAAGTATATGTTATAAAGAATCTGTTTAATTCAAAATATACGCCTAATTACTAGCGTTATAAAGACCCACTTTTTGTCCCGATCGGGCTAGTTTTCGAATTTAAGTATTTAAAAAGGTAATGTCTTGGCAGACCCATTTTTTTTGGAGATTTTTGTTTTTTATATATACGTTTTAAAAAACTTATAGTGAATATTCTAGAAAACTTTTTGCTTCTAAATTTATTATAAATCCAAATAAAAGTTTTCATAAGAAAATAATTCTAGAATCTTTAATAAGCCCCACTTAAATTCAAAATGTAAAGAATTCTATATTTAAGAAAAGTTTAAAAATAATTTAATTAATATTTATTATATAATATCACTTATATTATATAATATTATATCTTATAACAATAAATAATAAGTTAACATGTATTAATAATTAGTTATTAGCGTTAAAATCCCCACGCTACAAGTATAATACTACGTCTTTTGTCTAATACATTCTTTTTTTATAAAAATCTAAAAATCTCGCTTAATATACTAACTTATTAATAAGTTATTAGCTTATTATTTTTTAGGTCTATCTCTTTATTACCTCTTTATTTAAGGAGCTATAGTAGTAAAGTATCACGTAGGATAGGTTGCCGAAGGCTCTAAGAGGCTTATTAAAGCTTTATTACAAGTAAAAAAGAGGGTTAAGGCTAAAGTAATTACAGGGGGGCAAAAGTGGACTGCTGATAACGATTTGGGCATATTATATTAATAGGCTAGAGGAGTTATTACATTTGAAGAGGCTAAGTTAGACGACGATTCTATAGAGTCAGAGAGAGAGATTCTTGATTCGGATTTAAACTATTACTCTTTATAAAGCACTTTTATAACTGCTGAGCTAGCTACCGCGCTAGTAAATAAATACAAAATCTAACCAATCAAGCTAGTTCGTCTACTTCTTGCCTAGCTTCCGGAATTATATCAAACTCCTTCATTATAATCTCCGAAATAGTTCTATGGCCACTCTGTTTCTTAACACACCAAGCGGCTTGTTTAACGCTAAGCCCTTTTCGATAAGCATCCATAAAGCGTGAAGCTCTATTACAATACTTTCGTAGCGTATCAAGAGGACAAGAATCTAAAGCTTTAAAACAAGCTTCTCTAGCCTAAAAATATAAATTAATATATATATAAAAATAGAGTTATATAACGTACCTCTGGAAACGTCTCTTTCCAAACCTGTCGATATAGGTTCTTACAGTAGGCCCAATACATCTCAATCGGGTTTAGCTCGCAGTGGAATTTCGGTAGAAATAAACACTTATGGCCTCGAGCTAATAATACTTCTTCAAGCGCCGACTTTTGCTCAAAAAAGTCTTTGTGATTGGCTAGAATTCTCGCTAAGCAACAAGTTGTAGGCTTTTTTGGAGGCCAAGATAAAATTGGGTTACAATTCTTCTTAGCTTCACCAGAGCACTTAGCAACAGGGCAATTTTTACCTATAATTATTAGTAATTAACTTAATAAATAGAAATTACTTACCAATCGGTAAACAGCCTCTCTCGGCAAGAATCGCCCTAATCCCCTTTGGGACTTCTTCGGTTATAGTCTTCTTAACTCTCTTCTTATTCGGGTGGCCTTCAATTGCTACTTTAATAGTCTTTTCGACCTTATAATTAAGCTCTTGAAGAGTCCCAACTAGCCCACGAGCTTGCTTAGCTTCGCTAATATCAGGAGGAAAAGTTGTATTCTAAAAGTCAGTTAGTAAATACTTCCTAAAAGGGAAGGTATAACTAACCTTCTGAGGCAAAGGAGCTCCACCCTCTCCAAGATTCATCGCAAAGGCGTTTAAAGCGCCGTCTCCCTTACTAGCGTGAGCACTTGATTGGTCGAATATAAAGACGGCTGTCTTATTTGGGTGTTTTTCTTCGAATATATCAATAGCTCGCTTAACCTGATCAAGCAGTTGCTTTGTATCCCAATAAGGCGTCTTTTGCGGCCCACCGGGATAAATGATTTCCCGAGCATCTTTTAAACCAATCATAAGCCTCCCTTCAAGACTTATAAAGTCAGAGCAGTGAATAAGGCCTCCTTTACTCTTTGAAGGCATTTTTTGTTGATTTTCGTCAAGCCAAATTCGCTTAGAATACTCCTTAGCGTGGAAACAGCTCTCGTCGTGGTAGTAGATAACATGCTCTCTCTCTCCAAAGGGTAGGTCAGGTGTGATAGGTTGTAATACCCCATTGGCGTCTTCTTCGTAATTTGTAGTAAGCGATTGATAGTGAGCTATTTGTAGTAGAAACTCCTAATAAATTATTAGTAAATACTTCCTAAAAGGGAAGGTATAACAGACCTTTTGACGATACTCGATTACATCTTCTCTTTCATGGCCGTCTATATAAACCCCTTTCTTTTCCTCAGTAGCGTGAAATCCAAGACGATTTAACCACTTATAAGTGGCTGTTTTACCGAGAGGTTTCCATTCCTTAGGTTTTTTACCGGCTTTATTGCGTATATTAGTAGTCTTTCCTAAAAGAGGTTTCTTACTCTTTTTAGCCGAAGCGAGTAAGCGAGGCATAATTTCCGAATTAAGCGCGTGTCGAAAGCCTTTGGGAGTGACTGTAGCGAGCTTTTGAGCTAATAACCATGCTCTACAAGCCTTAAAAACGTCTTCATTGTCTAAATAAGACCGACTCTTACGTTTTCCTCCTCTGGTTTCAATAGGTAAATATCCGTAAGCGCGGTAGTAAAGGAATGAAGCTCTAATTTTGCGGGCAAGAGTTATTCCATCGGCTGTAGGATGATTACTTTGAGCTACTAGAAGAGAGGCTTCAATTCGACCTCTACGAGGACTCTTTTTTAAGAGGTTTTGGACGTATTGTTGAATAAGCGAGTATTCAAAGCGTAGCCGAGGTAGAAGAAGAAGTTGTTTATTGTTAACTTGTTTCTTAATCGAGTCTAGTACCTCTCTATAAGTTCTTGGCGTAGAAGAGGCTTCTGGAGACGTATTAATAGCGTCACTAATCAAAGAGTCTAATAAGAGCTCGCGTCGTCCATTATCAAGAAACTCGATATCGTTCAAATCGTCTAACTCAATTGAGTTATCTTCGGCTTCAAACTCTGTCTCTATTAGAGCGTCAAAATCCGAATCTTCGTCGTCGTCGCTAGAATCGATATCTTCGAATATATCTTCTTCTTGTAAAGGTAGTAATAGTGGTTTTGGCGTAAAGAAAGTAGAGAGAGATTGTTGAGTAGTTGACTTTATAATTGAAAGTGTTTTGGCGAGCTTTTGAAGCGAGATTTGACGATTTAACTCTCGTTGAGTAGCTTTAGCTCGCTTTTGAGTATTTAACCCCTTTGTTTCGATAGGGGCTAATTTACTTCGATGAGGGCCTTTGGGAACTAAAATATAAGTTAATTAATATACTTATAAAGGATTAAATTACATACTAAACGTTCGAGAAGTAGTTATTACTTCAGAAGGTAACTTGAAGCCAAGTTTACCTTCTAAATTAATAACTGACTGACTAAAGTACTTAGAGCGTTTAAACTCTTCGCTTACTTCATTCTCAGCATCTGATTCGTCCGTATCCTCCCTGTCTAGCCTATCCGGGCCTAGCTCTTCAAGATCTTGATCTAAATACTCGTTATTACAAGTAATATCATCTTCTTCTTCACTCTCCGATCCTCCTTCGCTTTCTGGTTCGCTAATCACTGGAGCTAGCGTATTTTCGTCTTCGGAATCTGATTCGTCGACTTGACTACTATTAAAAGCAGTAGGCGTAGTAGTAGAAGTGGTTTTTGTAGGTCGTAAGGGTAAGGGAAGTGTGGTAGAAGTAGTAGAGGATTCTGGTGTTTCTTGACGAGAACGCTTTGTGATTGGCCTAATAGGCGATTCCGGGGGTGATTTAGCGAGGGTAGCGCTTCGATTTCGCTTTGAAGAAGCCATAATAGGTGTATCCAAGCCTGTGGTTATATGGTGGCTGCTGTGAGTGTAAAATAAAGGTTTTTTTGACGTTGAAAGTTGAAGATATTTCAACTCGCTTAATTTTTAAGCCTCAAAAGCTATAAATAAAAAAAGTGTAAACCTTAACATTTTTAAAAACTTTTTAATCTAAAAAACGTGCACGACTGAGAGGAGTAAAATGCACTTATTAGATTTTTTTTGTGGGTCTTATTAAAAAAGTTATTCCTTGGCAAAGAAAAAGGACCCATTTTTTTGAAAATCAATTTTTTTTTTAATATATTTGACTATAACTTTTTAATTACTTAGTAAAATAAAAAAACTAGAAGGCTAAATTACATTGTTTTTAAAGGCGCAACTTTTGATTAAAAAATATCTCCACTTTTTTAAAGTCTAAAAATTTACCGTGTTTGATGCGGTCCGACTGTATCTTTAGTACGAACGATAAAATTACCCGTTATATTTAAGTACAATACGTAAGTCTTACAAAGGCTTTCTAGCGCTTATTCGAGTACGCAACGTACTAAAAGTTCCCCTTAATCTAGTACTTAGTAATCCACCTCCCCGGGCAGCATACGGTCTACTTTACGAACGACCTCCCGCCTAAACAAGTAGCCGCGAAGGCCGCAAACGCCCGCTTAACGTTAATAACCTTCTTTAAATATAATACATCAGCAAAAAATTATCTGGCAGAATATTCGCTAATCGGCCATTAGTGCTTCCGGCGCCAGCGGCCGCCTTTGGGGCCAGTCGATTATCTTATCGGCAGAATGGCGCCGTACGAGCTAGTCGCTTACCCCTGTTCGCCAGCTGGCGGCCGTTTGGCGGCCGTTTACACGGCACCTTAATATTTCCGTTCCGAAGGCTGCACACTTAAATACACGTCCTTAAAACTAGCTTTAGTAAAGCTCTTATACTATGAATTTCTACTTAAAAAAATATAATTAGTACATAATTTGTTTTAGGCAAAGTTTACCTTAGCCCTAGCCTTATTCGTGTATTGTGACGTGTGCATGTAGTACGTATATAAGTAGGATATACGTAAGTACGTAAGAAGAGACTTAGAACATTTTAATATTCTTCGCTTAATTGCCCCGCTACAAAAAGTGGACCACTTACGGCACTATTAGCACTTACCGCGCCGTAAGCGTCCTCGGCGGCTAATTAGAATTAGTATAATATACAGCTGTCCCTAAAATTTTCGATATACAACTTAGGCGCTAAATGGCGCCTCCGGCGCCGTAGGCGGACGGCTGCGCCTAATTTTTTTTACTGATGTACTACGTATAAGGATAACTATTAGTACTTATACCACGAGTTCCTATAATACTTTATTTAGAAAGCGAATCGTAAAGTCTAAGTATAGCGTTAGCGAGGATATAATATTAATCGTATTTACTACTACAGCCCAGTTTCGGGCAAGCGATACTACTTACGACTCTTACTTACGATCGTTCGCGGGCCGCGGTCCTTTAAAAAGCTTTACGAGATCAAGGATATCCGTTATCTTACGTACTACGCTACTTATATTACTTATAAACTAGTTAAGAACAACTAAGAGTAATTCCAATGCTTTAATAAGGCCGTCTTATTAATAACCGGTTATAGTTTACGAACCCTCTTTCTTACGAGCGTTCGTTAGTAGCTAATTGCAAACCTGCGACTAGTATAAAAAGTACTTTTACGACGACTTAGCCCGTAAACTAACCCACGATTAGTTAATAAGCTTCTCACTTCCCTTGGTTAATCCTTACTACGATTATGGCCTCTTTTTACTTAGGCTTAGCCTTGCGGATCTCTAACGGACGCTTACGAATATTAGCTTACTTAAGAACGTCTTTAATTAGATCGTAAGCTACTATACGGCCACTTAATAAGTTAATCTCGCTCGCTCGATATCCTTGGTGTTCGTAATACAAACTTAGCTTAACCTGAATCAGTGTGCCTGCTTCTAAACGATTATAACAGTTATTACGGACGACCCGCAAACTGCTTATTTCTACTTACAAGGCCCTAGAAGTACTAATAAGACCTTCCTTTACTAAACCTTATGTTATTATTACTGTAATTAAGGCAAGATAGTCCTTTGTGTAGCGTTTACGAGTATTACGACTTTACTTCTTCTAAAAGAACGCACGTCTTACTCCCAGTTCTAAATCCTACTTAAGCTTAATAAGTCGTTTGTAAGTATAATTACTTAGACGAGTAAACTAGGCTAGTACTTAAGTATAACGGACTTAATTATCTAGGATAAGGTGCCGATATAGTACAAGTATTACTTTAAGGTTATATACTAGCTCTTAGTCGATTTACGGTTCGTAACGAACGACGTCCTCTTTAAACGAGGTACTTATTATCTTTAACAATAACTTTATATAAATCTTATTAGTAGTTTTATACAATTCACGGGCCGAAATTATACGAGCGTACTTATAACAAACGTGGATTTAGCGGCGGCTTCGTTAACTCTCCTTACGAATTAATATACAGGTTCGTAACAACCTGTTAAAGCAAGATTTTATAAACTAGATTAGTAATCTTTTATACGACTCGTCTCTAAACGGCTAAATCACGCCCCCGCCCTTTATCTCACGCGTTAAGTTAATTACGGACCTAATTAACCACGTCTATCCGCGAGAATAACTCTTACGGGCGCCCCAGGATTACTAAGCCTTTTACGAATAGGCAATCTTATTAACTTTAAATAATACGATTCGCGAGTTAAACTAAACGATCTTAAATATACTACTTAGTTAAGAATAAACGTACTTAGCTATCGATTCGGCCGATATAAACGAGGCAAACTCAGAAATTACTAAGTTGCCTCCGGAAGTCTTGTAAAATATCTGTCTCCCGGGCTTATCGCTTTCACAATTATAACTTAAGGTTAGTGCGCCCGTAATACTCTTACAGAACCTTTATCCACAGGAAGGGCTTTATAACGAGTCGCGGATGTCGATTTATAGCTTAGGGAGGTTTACGATTTAAGTTTAATTACTTAGTGGCGACTTTAATAGTTAATTACGGATAATTCTACGAATTAAACTTAAATCTATGAATTAGTAGTTATCCTTTATCCTTTCTCGTAAGCAATTCCTATTTGTATTATCCTTTGTAATAATTATTAATAAGTCGCAGGGCTAGTCCTTTAAGGTAATAAAGGTAGATTAAAGTCGCCAGTCTTTACTTAAGGGCAATTTTATGTAGCAACGTCACGGGTTACTTCTAAGGCAAGTCTTTGTCTTCTCTTACCCCTTAATATAAACTTTACGTGTAATATAATATACCTAGAAATTTTACAAGGTTTTACTTAGTTTTCGGTTTATTTACGGACTATTTACGGCTTGCCTTTCCTTTATCTTACCCGTAATTATTTATAATTATCTATAAGTGTTTGTAAGTCCTATCTTTTTATCTCAAATCTCACGCCAGCGAGCGACAGCGAGCTGTTCAAAACTCGTTTATATAATATTAAGCGTTTTGTGGATCCTATTTTTAAAATATAGGTCACGTGAAGTGCTCTGATTAGCCGCAGCTAGTGGCCCGTTGTTAGCTGCAAGAACACTAGAATCCTCGGCTTATCGTTCACAATTGCCCGCGAGTAGCCGTAACGTGCTTGTAAGCTCTTTTAACGCGTCTTAACGTGCCTTACTTTAAATAATAACTACTTAATTTAATAATTATACGTTAAAATAAACTCTTCGCCTCCTTAATAATATACACTATATAAGTAAAGGCGGCCCGCAAGCGATTTTCTACTAAATCACCTTAGTGCTCGATATAAGACGTGTGTACGGCATAGGGTACGTTTATTATAAGTAGTTTTAGACTATTAATTGACGAAACCTTTAGTCGAATCGGATTTTACGCTAACCCCTAAGGGAAATCGACCCAAACGAACCTCGACAGACTCACAGTGGCTTTATTACGGCTCTTACGGATAATCCGCGACCTACAAAACATCGTCGTCGAACGCGCGCTAAAATTAAAGCCGCTCGAGCGCTTACAAACAACCCTCTTACTTCTCCTCCTCCTTCTCCTCCTTTACTAGCCGTAGAGGAGCCTCTTGTGCTTATTACACCTCTTTTACCGGCTGTAGAAGAGCCTCTTACGCCTGTTATACTACTAGTTACTCTTGTTCCTATTAATAACCCTCCTTTACCTTTGCCGGCCCCTTTATAAGTAGTCCCTTTTAGTTTCTAGTCCGTATTTACGTGTATAACTCTACTAGACGTTAACTATATAATTATTAAGTGTGAATATTATACTACGTTATATTAGATTAGCGAGGCTACCCGCGGGTAGTTTAAACTTTATTATAAAAAAGGCGATGTAATATTAGAGTTTTTACGGCCCCCGCCTAAGGTTTTACGAAGGCTTTTGAATAGAACGGACCCGCGAAGTGACGCCTTTCGTACGCGGATTCGCAGTTATAACTAGACTTTATTGTTTACGTCTATAAGTACGAATAAAGATAATTATATAAACTTAAGGCGTGGAGTCAACTCTTTTACGGCTTATAGAGAACTCTACTACTATTAAGGCCCTTTGATTTTAGGCCTGTAAGAAACCCCTACTTTTACTTAATTATTCTTTTACGACCTTAATTATACGACGAATATTCGCCGAGAATACGACCCGCAACTTAATACGATAATCCTTCGCGACTTACACTAGATAATTACAAAGCTAAATCAGTTTATAAAGGTTTATAAGACGACTTAAAAGCGTTTACGGACGTAAGATGGCAATTTTCAGATACTCCTTAACTTATAAATGTAATTAATTATTTAATCTAAAGTTAATAAGTGGCGAGAGAACTTACTTGTAATAGAAGAGCTAATTAAGATCCTTCCTAATAAATATAACAAGGCTAGCCAATAAGATATAATCCTTGTAGTTTATGAATTTTCTTATAATAGTCCGCTTCTTTATCAAGTCCCGGTTATTTTGATTGCGTATATACTATTATATTACGTCATTCTTTTCTTATACGGCGAATACAGATAATATTAGTCCTTAAAGCTTTGCGACCGTAGGAAAGTCTATAAGTAGTTATGTTGGAAATCATGTGATTCAAGAATCACGTGGATACCGAAGGCTCTAGAAGCCTTGATTTGTAAACACATGGAAAGCTCTCAAAGCTCTCTCTTATATATATAAACCTATTTTCACTCTGCCTTTAAAAGAGTGAGGTATATAAATAGTTAAAATGTGACATAGTAGCAATTCGAGTAAGATCTCCTCTTCCTCTGTTATATGTCCTTCCAGTAGAGCTCCCTATCGTTAACTAAAGCCGTGATTCCTTACGATAACAGGAGACTTATTTAGTCGCAAGAGGACTGCCCTCTCTAAACTAGTAAAAGTCGGTCTCCTAGAGAAATAAGAACCGGAGGAATAGCTACCTCGTTAAATATAAAGTAAAGACGAATAAATAGAAGAGCTAGAGCTACAGAGCCTGTGTTAGAGCTAAAGTCAGAGCTAAAGAGCCAGAACCAGAGCTAGAGCCAAGGGACAAAGGCTAGAGCTAGAGCCCGTGTCAGAGCTAAAGCCATTAAGCTAGAACTAGAACCAAGGGACAAATTGGTCAGAACTAGAGCCTTAAGCCAGAGTCAGAACCATAAGTCAGAGCTAGAGCCATTGAGCCAGAGCCAGAACTAAAGGCCAGAGCTAAAGCCTAAGCCAAGGGATAAAGCTAGAGCTATTATTTAATAGTTATATAATTATTATTTTGTCGTCTTAATATCGAGTTAGAGGATACTTAGATTAAGGGGGCGTGTTAGAAATCATGTGATCTAAGAATCACGTGGATATTAAAGGCTCTAGAAGCCTTGATTTATAAATACATAAAAAGCTCTCGAAGCTCTCTCTTATATATATAAACCTACTTTCACTCTGCCTTTAGAAGAGTGAGGCATGTAAATAGTTAAAATGTGACAAGTTACGGCTTTCTTAATAACCCTTTGATAAGTTTCGGTTACACGTACAAAGCCAGGAATAGTCCGCTCTTTTCTATGCGAATCGATTATTCTAATAATACGTTGTCGGCGTATATATCACATGCGAAACTACATGCGAGACTACACGCTTAAACTAGTTACGGTCGAATTAGACGAAGATTCGTGTAAACGTGTATAAGAGACTTATAAATACGTTAATCCGCGAAGACGTAACCCCTCAAGACCTTAATCACCGCTATATTCTTCCGTCTTCTTTTATAGGGGGGGATCGCTTTATATAATAATTATTTTAAGATCTTATAGCGATAATTCGTTTTTTCGAACGGCTAACTCTCTTTATTACGACTATAGTTAACCCGCGATAGCCTAAAATCGTCTGTGAATTAAATACAAGTTAGTAACTTATAGACCGACCTAATTTAATTACTCGTGTATTTTACTTAAAGGTTATTAAGTTATTAAGTAATATTAAGAAAGGGTTATTTAAGAAGTACGCTATTTACTTGTATATTATTAAGTATTAAAAGCGTAGTTTATTACATTTACACTTACTTCTTTTCTTATAACTTACAGCTAATTACTTACGGCCCATAAGAGTAAATGAGATTATGTTTACGGAGCTTTTAAATAAAGTTACAGAACTTATAGGCGAGTTATAGGAGTTAATTTTGACACATATAGTTCACGGGCCTTATAGGCGAGACTTTCCTACTGCTCCTTATATAGCTCGTACGCATATTAACGGTCCGTTAACGTGTTAAAAGCGATTTCTAAAGAAGTTTACACTATTAACTCGAGTTTATAAAGATAAGTACCTTAAATATTATTATACAGATAAAGGTTAGACTTTTATAGTCTATAAAAGTAGTTAAGACGTTACTTTAGATAACTAATAAGTAATACTATATAACCTGTATCTTCTTAATAAGTTCTAAGTATATATTAATGTTAAAGTTTGTGGATTTATTTAAGTTATTAAGTATATCTACAAGTACGTGTATAAAAGTATAAACTACACAACCTTAGTAATATTAAATATAAACGATGAGATTACCCGTTTTATATAAACATAATACGTAAGCCCTCTAAAGGCGATTTAGCGATTATTTGAATTTCTTACTTACTAAGAATACCCCCTAGTTTAATACCTTGCAGTTCACTTAAAAGGAGAATAAGTAGTATATTTTCCGGACGATATTTCACTTAACTATAAAACGAGATACGGCTTGTTTTACGCTTATAGTCTACTTTAAATACAATATAGACCACTTAAAAGAGGGCCCCTAGCTCTACTCTAAGTTTCCGGCCTATTACGTATAAAATCTAAGGCTCTACAAATGGACTCCTTGTAAGAGAGGCGAGAATCGAATTAGCAGGATATACTATTATAACCTTGTTTCGGGTGAGTGTTTTTACTTACGGCTACTTCTTATAGTCGTCTGTGGCGTAAAGTCGTTTAAGGACTTATATAATTACGAAGGTGTTATGTATTAAACGTATAAAGCCGCTTATATTATACGCGGGCTAGCTAAAGATAATTAAAAGTAATATAACTGTTTTAACGAGGTAGTCTTCTTTACTTCCGCTATAGTTTACAAACACTTTTCCTAACTAAGATCCGCTAACGAGCGATTACAGATCTATACGCTATTTAGGAGAAATACTAAGTACACTTTTGCGACGACTTAACTCACCGATTAAGCTTAAAATCAGGATAGCCCTTATTACTTCTTAATCCTTATTACGATTACGGCTTATTTCTCTTTAACTAAGGCCTTACGGACTTATAATAAACTCTTACGGAGTATAGTTTGCTAATAAATATGTGAGATTAGTTTCGTAAATATACTAAGTGAACTACGAGGATTGTATAAAACGATTTTACTACGCGCGCTACAGAAATAATAAGTCAATTAAATACAGATCAACAAGTAGCGTTTATAAAGATTATAAATATGATTATTACGAACTTATAAATCGCTTACTTTTATGCCTAAGGCCAAGGGGGCTTTAGAAAGACGTTTCTTTATAAGACTCTTTATTACTACTACTAAAGTCAAGGAAAAATAGTCCTTTGTGTTACTTCTATAGGTATTGCGGCCCTATTATTGCCTAACGAATATACGTCTCACTCTTAATTCAAGATCCTAATTAATTTATATAAGTAGTCTATAAGTAGTATTATTAAATAAAGTTTATTAGCCTAATTACTTCGAAGCGCGGATTTAATTATTTAAGACGAGGTACTAATATAACACAAGTATTACTTTAAGGTTATTCACTGCTTATTAGTTAATTTACGGGGTTCTACGAACGACGAGTTATTTGGCGGTGTACTCGTAATCTTAGGAGGCGACTTTGCATAGATCTTACTTATTATTCTAAATAATACACGAGCTGATATTATAAGTACTTGCTTATAAAAGTTGTTTATTTGGCCGCGATTAAAGCGTGTTACTTTACGAATTAATATATAAGTCCGCGAGAAAGCTCATAATATGAAATTCGTGGATTAAGTTAGTAATATGTCGTACGACCTTACTTAAGAGCACTCGGTTATAATTCCCGATTATATTTATTAACTAGTTAGTGTTTCGGGCCTAATTAACTACGTTTACCCGCAAGACCTCTTATTACGGGCCGCAAGAGACCCTAATATATTTAGTAAATAGTATATACTCTCGACTTTAAATACGACTATTATAGAGCTTAATAGAATAATAATTGGTCGTTTCCTAAGTCAAATACGGTCGTACGAATCTATAGATATATACGTTACAGACGTAAACGTAATAGAAAACGACTTACACTAATTTCCTGCAGAGGTTTTACGGAATATCGATATACCTTCGTTACTTTTATTATAATTACATCTCAAAATTAATACGCTTATTCTTCTTTTATAGAACCTTAATTAGCCGGAGGGCTTATATAATAGGACCCGCTTAATTATAACGGGTTTACGGAGGCATTATATTAAAGCTTAATTACTAAGAGGCGACTTTGACAGAGAGTTACAAGTGCTACTACGTATTAAGTTGACTGTAATAAACGAAAGCTTAAGTATTAAACTTGATTATAAACAGTTTTTAGTCTGTTTATACTTTGTAATAACGATTAATAAGGCGTAAGGTTAATTATTTTATACTATAAGATTAGATTTATAGACGCTTGTATTTACTTATAATCAGTTATATATTAGTGTATCACGGATATCCCGTGTAAAAGGACTAAGTGTTTTATTACTTATAAAGAACAAAGGTCGTACGCTTAATATTGTATTTCTAAAAGTATTAATAAATATTTATTAACTTTATATTATTTATAATTACTTTATAAGTTACGTTATTATTTAAAAATCACAAAGTAAGTCTAAAAGTTGTGATAGTAGACCGGTTTCTATTTCAAAGTAAAAATACACCCCTGTAGGGGACCTTTGATAGGATTTATAACTTAGGACTTCTTACTTAAAGAGTCTCTAAAACAGAATAATTTGTCCCCTCCTCTTCCTCTAGTACTTCCGCCTCCTCTTGTGAAGAGCCGTTAACTCTTTATAAAGCTTAGCGAAACGGCGTGCCCTCTGAGAGGGAGTGCGACGGTAGGCGGCGGGGCGGGCGGTAAGGGCTATTTACGGGTTAGTTACAGTCCGAAAGTAATTAAGAAGTTTAAGAATTAATTACTTACTACTATAACGACGCTTTACTAGAGGAGCGACCTCCGAATTATTATGACGATAAGAGCGACCCGCCGAAGTAGAAGGACTAGCGGCGGCAGCGGCAGCGGCAGTGGCAGAGGTAAAGGCAGCGGCAGCGGCGGCGGGGGGGGGGGCAGGACTAGTAACCCGGCCTACGGATCCGAAAATGTTAATTATAATCCGAAATAAACTAAAAAAGGTAATATAACTTACGAAGGGAGTAGCGAATACTTTTACTACTATAATAGCAGTTAATACACAAGCTACTAAGGTAGCCCACGGCGGCAATACATAAAACCCACAGACTTGTACTATTCTAGTAGTACTTACAACCTAAAGTTATAACTTACTTAGTTACAATTTGTTAGTATCTTAATAAGTCTGAAACTAAGTGTAAAAACAAAATAAACAGGGATTAAAGTACTTACTTATTTAAGTAAGTTACGCCTCTAAGTTAAAGGAGCGACTATTAGTAAAGGTGCGGCCGGGGCACAGGACGGCGGCATAAACGGCTGGCCTATTATATAGGTAAAGGGTAGCGCGGGTTAGGTTAATAGGGAGGGGGGGACTTACGGACGTTTATTAATTACTTTAAAAACCGCAAATCGACTGAAAACTTACTAAAGAATGCCTATAACGGGCGGGGGCCGTAGGAGTAGGAGTAGGAGTAAGAGCCGGAGTAAGGGCTAGGGAGGCGGCGTAGGTTTGGGCTGCCAGAGTAGCTAAAGAGCTGGTAGCGTAGGCCAGGAAGCTTTAAGTAGACATCTTACGATTCGTTAATATCTCTTACAAATCGAAAATTCGCTTATAGGGCCGTAACTTACTTAATAATAATATTACTTACGAAAGGAAAAATCTACGAAGAAGGGCCAAAGCTATAATTATATACTCTCGCTTATTAAATATTAGATTAGGCTATATAATCCATATCACTTCTATTATTCTTTATCACTTTATAAGCGTTATTTACTTAATATTATTATTATTTACTATTCTAACGAACTGTAGCAAACTACTAATTCACCCTTAACCGTGGCAAAGCGAGGTCCCGTGACCCCGGAGCCTGCGGAGGGCCGTCGCGGACAAGACCTCGTGCCTCTTTAAGATATTAAGTTAACTAATCTTTGTGGGCTAAAGACTTACCCCGCGTGGAGCTAGAAGGTAAGGTAGGGGCTAACTAATTAAGAACTGACTCTATATAAGACTTACGAGCCGACGGCTCCGGGGATACCTCAATTCTGGTAGTAGGCCCCTTTATTTCCTTGTATTCCCGCAGTTATAAGGCTCTAAGGTTTACTTTGCCTTCTTTAACGAATCGAGCTATAGAAGGGCCACTTTACTATTGATTAAAGTAGGCTTATTTCCATCGGGGGTAGAGTACTAGAGCCGCCATTTACGCTATTAAAGCGTCTGTTTTAATGTAATATTCTTTAGTTTTCTCCTAGGCGTGTGTAATAGAGCTCTATATACTTCTATAGTTATTAAAATCGCTATTCTTTGCCTTAGCCTTAAGATTCTCAAAGTGAGTGAGTATATACTTAAATACAAGAAGAGTCTCTTATAAAACATTATATGACGCTTGTTTCCCCCCCTCTTGTAAATCATAGTTCCCCTTAAGGCCTTTAGTAAAGTATAATAGGGGCTCTAAGTATTATGCTATCAAAGAAAGAGTCTCTTATTCGCCTTTACTAAAGTAGTCGTTTTAATGTATTTCGACGTTAATAAGGAGCTTGGAGAGTCGTAATTTATAGGCGTATATATCGAGAGCCTCTCATAAAGTTAAAGCACGTTAAATTATACAAAAAGACGTGTTCTAATGTATTCTACTATTAAGAACCACCTTCTACTACTTTTTAGTAGCTTCATTAACGTTATACTTCATTTATAAGTCGAAAAATAGGTCCGTACGCTTTCTAGAGGCTATAACGTGTGCTACTAAGTTATAGAGCTTTCTTAGCTCTCCGCGACGCCTCTAAAGAGCTCGCCTTTCACTTGGCCCCCTACTGTTATATTTGTCTTCAAAGCTCGTCGAATCTTAGCTAAATAGATATTACTTAGTGATTAAATTAATAACGTGCCCTATATAACGTAATCTTTGTGTTTTCAGGTCAAAGTTAAGTGTATTACTAAGCTCTAGAAGTGTAGTATCGTTGTTTATTACGTTATTAAGAACAAAGTAGCTAATATTAATAGAAGTGACTCTAAAGTGTAAAAGGAGAAGTAAAAGAATTAAGGCTTAGTCTATAAAAGTGAGCCTAAAGGAATCGTTAGTAAAAGAGTAACTTACTAACACTAGTCTTACTATACTTTAGCAGCTCTAGTAGGCTAATTAGACGTGTAACGGCCTTATCCCTGTTATTAATAAAATGAACCACAGCTGTAACAATACTAAGCTTCTTTCTCTTTAAACCCCACCTATTAAAAGAGAGGTGAACCTTCGATTTTGTTACGGCTGGCTAAAGGTTGATACGGCGAGTAGACTCAAGCTTTGTATTTGGACTTAAGGTTACGCTCAGAATCGAGAAGAAAAGACAAGGAGGAAAGGAGAGCTCTCCGTAAGGGGGAGCTCGAGTATAAATATATGAAGAACCCTCCTAATAGGGCTTAGCGTAGTCGAGTACTATTTACGTCAATATGTCGCAGGCTCGCTACTTAGTCTTCTCTATTAGGCTTAGCGCCGTCGTATAGCTAACGATACTACGAGCCCGTGTCAGTTAGAATATAAGGCGCATTATAAGTCGTAATATTACCCCCCCCTCTTAAAAAACTACGTTTGCGTAGTTATAATTATAATTATGTCGTCCTTGAGGTCGTTGTAGTCGTTAATACTTGCGTTATAAGCCTCTAACCACTTAGGGAGAGCTCTTGGGGGGCCCTTGGCGTTAAGATACTTAAGGTAGAACTATTTAACTATATACGAAGCTATTATAACATCTGAGTATAAGTATTATTTTAAATCTTCGTCGGCGCTTAGCTACTTAATGCGATAAAATAGCTTATTTTATATAACCTTCGAATTAAGAATGCCTTTAATTTCCCACTTATCTTACTTAAGTAGTAATTATCTAAGTGCCAGCGTAGCTCTAACTTGTCCCGGTAAGGGGTTATCGACGTACTTGTAAAGTGAGTATAAGTAGAAAACGGGGTAAATTAATTAATCCTTTAATAACTTAACTCTTTAGCTCTCTCCTTCCTTAGTAATTACTTTAATAAGGCCGTATTACTTATTAAACAACTTCCTTAAAGGTCGGTTAATGTTGGTATCTAACCAAGGTTCGATACCTGATATTAGGGTGACAAAGAATACAACAAGTGAAGTTTGATTAAGTATATTTCGTATATCCCTTTTTGTACGAAAGGGAAAGCTACTTTAAATACATTAAGTACTAAACCCCGTAGCTCGTATAAGTATTTCTCGTACGAAACCAGGAGGCAAGGTATGAAACTAAGCTTTATCTCGGCCAGGAGAGACGACTATCTTTAGAAGCTGTCAGAGTAAGAGAATGCCCCTCAGCTAAGGCTATCCCAACAGTTAACGTTCTAGTTTTAAGTGTCGACTAGTACTAAGTCGTTAACGTCTTAATCGATAGCGCGTCGCCCACGATTCACTAATTGTTTTATTTTCTTTTATTAATCTTTAAGGGACAATTATACGACTTCTGTGACCTCCTTTATTCGTAAAGCTACTTATAAAGCCTCCTCGCGATTAAGTTTCTCTATTATTATAACTAGAGGCTCTAAGTTAATTAAGTCCTAAGAAGTCCTCGGTTTAACGCCGTTAAGTAATTAAAAAGGGGATAGGCGGCCTAAGGACTCGTGTAATAACGTTAGTTAAGTAATATTTATAATTAATAAGAGGTCGCTTTAATTATCTTAGTAATAGTAATAAAAGGGGCGAAGTCATTACTTAATATATTAATTTATTACTTTTATTTAGTTGTTAACGTTTAGGTTATACGCTGTCGTTAGCTTTACTTTAGTCCTAAGGATTTAGTAATACTCCTTTTAAAAGGAGGAGACGAACTAAGGTCTTTAGTCTAAGATAATCGAGTCCGGCATATTAAAGTGTTAAGTCTAATAAACGAGGAAAAGAATAGTTATGCCTTTAGCCGTAATTATGTCGTTATAGGGTATTAAGACTAGCTTCTTAAATAGGCGGTCAATAATAACTATAGTAAAGTTATAGCCGTACTTATCTAGTAGTAGCTTTATGAAGTCTATCGTGAGGTATTAGTATAGCCGAGTAGGGATTAGTAGGGGGTACAAGAAACTAAGGGTCTTATCCCTACGGGCTTTTTGTCGAAAGTAATTACAGTTTGCCACGTATCGAGCTATGTTTATAATAAGGCCGTTCTAATAATATTTACGACTTAATAATGCCTTTATCTTTTTAATCCCCGCGTGTACTACTAAAGGTTAAGAATATATATAACAAATAAGTGTCGTATAAAGCTCCGGCGGTTCTAAGGGCACTTTTAGGCGGCCTTAGAAAAGTAACTTATTGTTTGTTAGCTCGTAATCCAGCGACTACTCCCTAGCTTTTTGTCGGAGAGACTCTAGCGAGGGAGACGACTTATTAGCCAGGAGTACTTAATTAATAACGTCGTATTCCGCGATATTATATATTACTATAGAGTTAAAGTCTAACTCCTTCGCGGTAGGCGTCTCTAGGTCGATTAGTACTTTCGTATTCGACTCTAGCTCTGGCTTGTCACGCGTCTTAATATCGCGATTTGGGATTATGGCCTCTATAAGTGCCAAGGGTATCGTTTCTACGACTTCGATATAAGCGTTTATAGGATCGACGGTAGAGAGTTAGAGGTCGCTAGCGACTCGCAGGTTAATTTTGTTAGTTAGAATTAGCTATTAGCTGCGGATAGCCCGCTTACGTGCTTTTATAGCCGTGAAGTCTTAATCCCGTCGAGATAAGGTGTTAATTAAAGTATTAGTCGTCTTAGTACAATATATAATTGTGAAATAAAAGTTTATAAAGAACTTAGCCTATTAAGCCTACTTAGTCGTGAAGTCCTTAATAGTTATAAAATACTTTAAGGCTTAATAGTTAATACAAACAAAGACATTTTTCTAGGCACTTAAGAGCGTTAGGCGATATTACTTAAATAACCGGAAGATTACTAATATCTCCTTATTATAAATCAAGTAATTAAGCTCGAGGTCTATTATTATCTTTAAGAAGTATTCTATAGGGTAAAAAGTGTCGTCCTCTTAAAGTTAAGATAAAATCCCAGCGACGACTTTATTAAAGGAATTAATCTTTAGCCGCGTTTACTTAATAAGGTTATAGTAGTAAAGAACTAGTATAAACTAAAGGGCTTCCTGGAGAGTCTCTTAGGCGTTCTTATAGGCGTTATTAAAGATAAAGGGGACGTCCTTTTTAATAAGTATTATAAAGGGTCGTGCGATGCGATTATAGTTTTTAATAAACCGGCGGTAAAAGTTATAAAAGCTAAAATAACTTTATATATCTTATATATTATTGGCGTATTACTAGTCCTTAATTACACTAATCTTTTTTAAGTTTACTTTTACGCTATCGATTTTAATAATAAATCTTAAGAACCTTGTTTTTTATATATTAAACTCGGACTTCTTAATATTAGCTTAAAGTCTGTGTATTTATAGTATTACTATTACTTTCTTAATATAAACCTTATACTCCTCGGGAGTCGACGAATATATAAGGATATCGTTTATATAAGCCACGTAAAAGTCGTTTAAGTACTTTATAAGGATATTATTAATAAATCGCTAGAAAGTCGCCGGACTATTAATAAGGCTAAAGAAAAGGACCTTATATTTATACGTACTATATTAAGTGCGGAAGGTTATATAATCTTTGCTCTTAAGGGATATACGAATGTAGTAAAAAGCTTATTAAATATCGAGTTTTATAAAGACCTTTATCTTATAAATACGCGCTATTATCTTGTTAATTAGAGGGATTAAGTATAAGTCCTTCTTTAATAAGGTATTCAGCTTCTAATAGTCGACGTATAGTCGGAGATTGTTATTAGCTTTTTTAGCGAAGAGGATAAGGGCCGTATATAATGTGTTAGAAGGCTTAATAAAACCTTTATATAAGTTATTAATAATATATTACTTAGTCTTTGACAGTTATTCTTTAGTTATATATTAGAGAGGTTTAAAGGACAAGTCGTTTTCCTTAGTAAGCTCGATCTAGTAGTCTACGCCTTAATAATACGCTAATAACTCGTCGGAGGCTCGCCGGGAGAAAAGAGAAGTATACTCTTAATACTCTACTAAGAGCTTCTTACTTACTAGCTTATTATCTTACGCGTACTTAGCCTCTAGGGCCTCCTCTAAAGTCAAGTCTTTATTTATTAATACAAGCTCGACACTTAATTAGTCTAAGGCCTTTCGCTAGTGACGAGTCAGCTCTTAGTCAATTTTATATACTAACGTTACGAAAGTCTTTACTTTATTTTTTTTAGTTTTCTTAAGTTAGAAATACGTCGTAAATATTATTACTATTAATATAAGGAAGATCTTCGTAATAATCGCCTTTAGCCAGTGATTTACTAAGGAGGCTCTACGGGCTCTCTTATCTTTAAGTAATAATCCCGGATTACGGGGATGTCGAAGGGTTTAATTAATCCTTTATAATATACAGGCGCTTTTTAACTTCTCTGGCGAAGCTCGAGGGTCGAGTTAGCGAGACACTAGCGGTAGGGCGTATAGAGACCTTTAGCTTAAAGGAGTCGTCGAGTGCCGCAAGCCTAGCCTGTCTCCGGCGGTAGTCGTCTATATTAATAAGAGCGTCTCTTTGTTCCGCGTCGAGTTAGTGGGACTTAATAATTAACTTGTCGAAACAGTTAATATTAATAAAGACTCGCTAGTTAAAGTACGGTTAAACTAGTATATTTAATAACTATTTTAGCCAATTGCGGTTCTTAGTATATAACTACTTTAAGTCGTAATACTTTAAGAACTTTTAACTAATTAAGACGTTAGTGTTTCTTAAGTTAGTTACTAGAAAAGGGAAGTTAATTCGCCGGCGATTAATCGTTAAAGTAAGTAAGACGGCCGTATTAATCGGCTTGTTCTTCCTACTATTATAATTAGTTAGGACAATTAGCTAAGGAAAGGATATAAAAGAAATATTAAATTACTTCATAAGTTAATATATAACAAAGGTTTTAATAATACTAAAAATATTAGCTTTATTATTAATATATATAAGTATCTTAGTAAAGAATTTATTCCTTTTTAGTTTAATATTAATTAAGAATTATTATCTTTTAATAAAAGCACAGAAATTAAATACTAAGTCCTTTTATAAGTTATAGCTTATATTAAAATATAAGTTTTTGCTATAGCTTAAGAGTTTTTTAATAACTCGTTAGTCTCTAAATTCTCGCCAACGACTAATTAAGAAATTAACTTATTAAGAGCCTAATCTTTATAGCGCTTAAGATAGTCGCTAGCTTAATAATTAGTCTTACTATAGTAAAGGTAAGTGTCGGAAGAGACGTCCTTAGGTGTAAGAGGAAGTACAGGGGACTTAAGTCGGCGTAAAATAGGCGAAGGAGAGGGCGTACGCTAGCGGATATCTGACGACTGTCTTAGAGTCGGTAGTCTCTACGCGTAAGAAGCGGGGGTAAGGGAGGTCGAGCGTAAGTTATCCTTCTTTAAAATGCCGCGCGAGTCGTTAGTATTAGTGTTATTAAAAGAGACTCGAGGGGCTTCGCGGGCGGTAATAGTAACACGTTTATTAACTCGTTCGGCAGCGATATTCCGTAGCTCGCGATCTAAGACGGCTAAGAACTTATTAAGAGTTATATAATCTTTAACGAATTTATACTTCTTAATTCAAATATTATACTTAAGCTCATTCGAGACATTCTCGCATACGTCGTCGAACTAGCGATTAAGTGAGATTTTTCTAATAGCCGCGTACGTCGTGAATTTAATACGGAATTTATTATAAGTTATATTACTTATTTATAGTTAATTATACTTAAGCTTAACGGCTTATACTTAGTTATAATTAAAGAAATACTAGTTTAGAGCCTTTAAGACGTCGGCGGCTCTGTAAAAGTCTTTAGCGAAGTCGGGGTTTATTTATTAAAGGATAATAGTTTTAGCCTTTTCCTTTATATATTTAAAGTAAGTATAAACTTATAATTCGTTAATAAAGAAGTTACTTAAGTACTTTTAAATAAAGAGCTTTATATTTATCTTTTAGGCGTCGTATTTAATTTCGCCCTTATAGTCGTTAAAGGGGGTATAAGGGTACTTGACCTTATTAGACTCGACGGCAGGGATAGCAGGGTTTAACTTAGGGAGGTAATAATCGGCAGTAGGCTAAAGGTCTACCGTAAGGGCTCGTACTAATTAGTTAGAAAGAGAGGGAGTACTAGTCTCTTAGCGAGGGTTATTAATAGTATATTAAGTGAGGGCTTGTGTAACGGCGGCGGCGATAATAGAACTAATAGAGTCCTTAATTAACTGATTTACTTTAACTTGTTAAGAGGGGGTAAGGCCCTTTATATTAGTAAGCTTTAGTAATATATTAAAGAAACGCTGGGGTTTATCTTCTAAGTCTGAGTTAAATCCGTTAAAGCTCTCTAGTTCTTTTAAGAGAGTCTTTACTAAAGGGATAAGGGTATTAGTAAAGCCTAGCCGTATAAGTGCGCTTCTTTCTTTAGAGCTTCGCTGACGAGGGGGAGAGGTCGGCAGTAGTAGTAAGGTAAAGTAGTGAGGTGTTTAAGGTTATTAATTAATTTATTAATTAAATATACGTTTTAAAATAAGGCGCGCGTTAAGTTACGGCAAGGCAAGTTAATCGCGAGAGAATATCTAGCTTTTTTTAGGACAGTTTATTACGAGAGTAAAGAAGTACTTATTTATTAAATAGCCTAAGGTATTAAGGCTCGTTATTAACTTATTATAAGGGTAAGTTAATAAGGCGCAAGACTAAGTGAAATATAACGCTTTATAATGAAGGGGTATTAGTCTTTTCTTATATTACGGCTAGCTAAAGGCTAATACGGCGAGTAAACTTAAGCTTTATATTTAAACCTAAAGTTACGCTTAGAATCGAGAAGAAAAGACAAGGAGAAAAGGAGAGCTCTCTATAAAGGGGAGCTCGAGTATAAATATATAAAGAACCCTCCTAATGGGGCCTAGCGTAGTCGAGTGCCATTCACGTCAATATATCGCAGGCTCGCCACTTAGTCTTCCCTATTAGGCTTAGCGCCGTCGCATAGCCAGCGATGCTACGAGCCCGTGTCGGTTAGAATACGAGGCGCATCGTAGGTCGTAACAGGAGTTTTCGGAGGTTATTCCCTTAGTAATTTCCTTTACCGCTACTTGTCTCCACCCTTTCTTGCCGATTACTTGTTTAAGGTCGGGAAACTCCTTTTTAAGCTTAATTCAGGTTTCCTTAATTTCCTCCGCAGACAGTAAGTTACGCAGTTTGTCCCCGGTTAAGCCGTCATAGTAATATCGAAGTCTATAACACTCGATTACTTTGTGTCAGTGAGAGCTTACCTTATAAGGGCAGGTGTTAAGCGAGGTATTTAGCGTAGGGGTCCTTAGTATTAGTAGTACTCCTGGAGCATCTGATCTCCCTCTTAGTGTAGTATATAATCTAACTGTCTTGTTTCTTCTAGTAACTGTAAGAGACTCTTTATTAAGCGCTAATAACTAATTAACGTATTAAAGTAACGTATACTTATAAACAACCCCAAGAGTATTATTTCTAAGGACCTCAGACAGTCATTTGTGGGCCTATTTAAGTGCGAGCTTCTTTTATACTGCCTTAATAAAGTTAACAATCGCTAAGGGGCCCTTAACGTTCGGAATATTATATAATAAAGTATCTTAGTAGGCTAATTATTACTCTTAAATCTATACCTTGGGATTAACCCGTCCTGTTTTAACGATTTCGAGCTTCTCTTTGTATTTAGCTTGAGGTTTAATGAGGTTACTTGTTTCTGAAGAGGCGTAGTCTCTCTTTAATACCTTAAGGAGTATTTATAAAGTCTAAGATCGTGGGTCGTTTGATTCGTCTATTATCTTGTCGAGTTACTTCTTCGCTCTTTATTCCTTCTTAATCTCGCACTCCTAAATAGCACTCTAGTAAATCGAAGGATTAACTGTCTCTTGAATTTACTTATATACTACTTTATAAGCCCGAGCCTTTTTTTAACTATTGTACGTGTTTTATAATATACTCTTTTATTAGGGCAATACATATTAGAGCAATTATAGTAACATTAAATAGTATAAGAGGTGTTACACTTAGTTTAAGCCCCTTAAGTTCGGGTGCTCGTTAGTCTCCATTCCACTTTACTTACTTCTTAAAGTAAAAATCGAGAGCCTCTTTGTCTTATTATGCCTTTACTTCGTCGATCGTTTGTGCTTAAGGCTCGTTTTCGAGGATATTTAGAGCGACCGGTAGCTCTAGATTAACCGACGTCTATATCTTGTGGAAGATATAAAAGGATTTAAAGGCTTAGTACTATAGAGTCTAAGTTTGCCTGTCGTAGTTAAGCGGCGTTCGATTATTAGAAGAGGAGACTGAAGTTAAGTTTGCTATGACGAAGAGAGGGTTACTCTCTCGAGGGTTCGATGGATTTATTAAAGAAGAGAAGGGAATATCGAGTATACTCGATTTACCCTTTTCTAAAGAGGTTAAAGGGAAAATGGCGGTGTGAACTGCACTTGTTAATAGATAGAAAACGCCGACGTTGTTCGTCACCTACTAATCTTACGTTAATAGCTCTACCTAAATCTATAGAGTATAAAAGGAAGAATACTAACTTAATAACTTCGTTATAGGGCTTATAACTATAGTACAGAAGTGGAGTAAAGCCTTGCGATTAATATAGGGAGAAAATAAAGTAGTTAATTGTTCTTTAGAATATATAAGGAAATTAGGGGAACGCGTTGTTCCCCTGAAAGCGGTATACGCTGGCAGAATCTGAAACTAGTATAGCGCATAACTAACCGAGCATCAGCCCGTGCTTGTACGACACTTTCTTTATCTTCTTAAGACGGAGATTGAAGTATACTAACTTAGAAAGAAGAAGGTCTTCTTATATGGCTATTATTTCATTGTCTTCTTATATTAGTAGGTCTTCTTTAGTTTGACATTCTTATAAAGCCTGTACTAGCGGTTGTGTCGTACTAATATTGACTCCTCTTGATCTCTAATTATCTTATTAAGTTTGCCCTTACGTATAACAGTCTATAATTATAAGCTCTATTCGATAAAGTCGTCTTGGAACTCTATTCGCAGGTCTTCGTCATCGTATTGTCCGTCGAGGTATCTCTAGATGCGGTCGTCGAAGTCGGAGTAGTCGCGCTTAGTTAGTATAAGTAGCGAATATTTATCTCCTTTCTTCTTTTTAAGTAACTCGTAAAAGTCTTTAACTTAGGAACCTTCTCTTAATTGTAGTTAGTAGAATATATTATAGCTAAGTGATCTATTGTTTTCTAAAGGTAGTTCGCTAGGGGGTCTGTCGTATTTTAATAGAAGTCAGTTAAGTAGTTTATTAAATAATAGTACGTCCTTAAAGTTGTTTGAATTATAGCGTAATCGGGTTATGTTTAAGTAATTAAGGTTTAGTATATCGTAGTTGTATAGGGGTAGAGGTCTTTTGAAGTATTATAGTAAGGTAGGGGCGGGATGTCGAATGTCAGATATCGAATTTAATGTCGAAAAGTTAGTGTTTTTACGTAATCGTCGCGCGCGTCGGTCTCTTTATACGATTATAAGTGTAAGGAGTGGTTTAGTGAGTTGTTTTTACTAGTTTTTGTTGTTTAATTTAATTCCGAAAGTCCTACTAATATAGTACTATCCCAGTGCCCGCGTAAAGTAGTAGGAATCGTTAGCTAAACTTAGGGTCGGTTTGCTTTTACGAATTTAGTTAATATAGTATTTCCCGATTCCTGCGTAAGGCTGTCGTAGTAGTAGGTTTAAAGTACTATCCTCGTAGTATTCTTAATAACTCTTTCCTTTTACTGTCTTTAGCTAGATAGCGCGATTCAAGTGCTTTAATTTGTAAGCTAATTAGTGTTAATTGCATTATATTACTTAGAGCTCCCGTAATAAGTAATAACTTAGTTAATCCTTTAAGGCTTTAATACACGGTGCAAAATCTGTGGTTGTATATATGTATTTAGTGAAGTTTAAAGAGCTACTCTAAGGTATTAATGAGAGCTTTATATAAGAGACTCTCATCGTGGGCTAGTCCCGTATTGGCTAGCGTCGAGTGCTCCTATTTATGTATTGTAACCCTTATTTTTGCCCGTCCTCCGTATTCACGTAATTCGCCGATTACGTGAATATCATTATTCACACACTATTATTTTCGTTAGTTTAAGAGAGTATCGTCTTTGTCGATAGATTTGTCTTGGGAGGAGGACATATTAATACTATTACTTTAGAGGAGTTATTAGTCGGTTAAGGGGAACTTTTAAAGAGGTGTTACTTTTAAAGAGTTTTCTAAGTAGTAGTGTAAGTGTCTCTTAACGCTTACTTACGCTTCCTTCTCGACTTACAGTATTATCTAGTACGTATTTAGTAACTCGTAGAACAAGGCAGTGTGGCTCTTAACTATCGAGCACTATAGGGAAGAGCTTCAGGTAGTTTAAAAGTCTTAAATTATAAAGTAAAGAGGTAGCTCCCTAGCTATATAAGAGCTCCAGAGATCTAGTTACATAAGCAGCTTTTGGTTAGTTCTAGCGACCACCGTAGGTCCTGGTGGTCCTAGTGCACGACAATAAGCGAATGCGGATCGGAAGCGAATGCTGATTTTCGCGATTTTGTACGCGTCTCCCACTAAAATCGCGTCTCTTTTACATTACCACTAGATACGGTTTCGTATAATATCACGATGGCTCGGAAGCGAATTCGTCCAATTAAGGAACCGAAGGCTCTAAAGGCTCTAAAGCGGCAGCGAACCTCAAAACTAGGCTCTTTTAACGTAATAGACGATTTAAAGACGCGTTTACGCAAGGCAAAAGAATAGTTTTAAAAGTATCTTTTAAAGAAACAATCCACGGCGGCTAAGATCTTTGATATTAGTCTTATAACGCTAAATAACTCTCTTAAACAATTAAGTACTAGAAACAAGCGTGGCGGACAGAACAAGATATTACAAGCTTATTATAAAACCGCCCTCTATGCATTTATACTGTAATTGATTACATATTAGCTTCAGCTATCTGCGCAGTTGATTTATAGAGTTATTTACATTATTCGACGGCAATACGACAAAGTGGCATTAAACCTGTCTTAGAGTTAGTTCACACGATAGTGGAAACAAAGCGGCCTTTATAAAATCAAGACTAAACCTTTAGCTAGAGTACGAATATCGGCACAAGACAAGAAGATAGTTAAACGTTAGTTTAAGGGGTTTAAGCGTACGCGTAAAAAAATGAAGGTCAAGCCAAGAGATATTATTAATTTCGACGAGACTGGCTTTCGGATTAGATGCCTTAGAGGCTTAGAAGTGCTAGTTCCGGAGTTTATTAAAGAAGTAAGTTCACTGGTATGCTTTTATTTAGATTAAGTAATAACTGACTTTTGGCTATAGTATTACTCTGTTAATCCTGAAAACCGACGATCTGTAACAATTATTGAGATGATTAACGCTACCGAACGAAAACTTATTCCTCTAATAATCTTTATATAAAGCAAACGGCTCATGTAAAAGTGGTTTAAGAAGGAGCATCTTACTGGCATATATATAAAGGAAAGCAGGAATAGATTTACTAATAATTAGATCGTTATACTTTGCTTAGAGTATTATATTCGGAATTTAGATTGTGGACTAGGCAAACTATAGAAACTTATACTTATAGACAATTATAAGAGCCACGAGACTCTGGAATTCATCAATTTGGCTAATAAGAACCACATTTTACCTTACCCGTTAATCCCTTACTTAATATATTATATATAACCTTTAGATGTGAGTATTTTCTAACTATACAAATATTACTACGACCTAGTAATTAAGAATGCCCTTGCGAGGCTTGATTTAGAATATACTATTTACTCTTTCTTACGAGATTTAAAGGGAATTCGCAACGAGACTTTAGCCGGTATAACATTAAGAAAGCCTAGAAAAAGTCAGGAATGTACCTAGCTAACTGTGATCGCTGTTTAAAGAACCTTAAAACCTTTACTCTACTTGAGTATAACGTTGCTGGGTTCTGACTAGTACGCGGCGTATAAGCTCCGTCGGTTAGTATTAGCTATGAAGTGAAGTTACAAGAGTTTGGGTTCTTAATGGGAATTAAGACGTTATAAGTAGTAGTAAATTATAAAGTAAACTTACTATTTAAATTTAAGCACGAAGCTTTATTACTTAAGAAACTATTTTGTTTATATAAAACTTTAATTTACTAAGATCTTAAATCCCTTTAAATCTTAAAGGCTCCTAAGATCTAGGGATTCCTTACGTAACCTCTAGTCCCGTGGTTCCGTCTTAGTCTTGGCTTCTTTGTGTAGCAAAGCTGCCGAGCCTTAGGGCCAAGACACACGTGATCTTCCTAGATCGTGACATTGAGGTTAATATTTAATCACTTACAGATTAAGAGCCTGGTTTACCTTATACGTTAAAGAAACTAATACACGTGAAAGAGTTAACATAGCGCTAGCAACACAAAGTTACAGATCTTTTAAGTAGTCTATCTCGACTAGAATTTGTCTCCTTTCTCTATAGAACTCGTCAAGTTGTAATAAAATCTACTTTATAAACAAAAGAGTTAAATATTTTATCTTAATAGCAAAAGGACAAGATTGAGAGTAAAAAGCGGAGTAAGAAATAGTTCCACTTAAAGATGGCCTTACTAAAGAGATCGCCGATAAAATAATAACTAAAAGAGACGCCAAAGACGCTAA